>CP139509.1:510109744-510709744 GCA_021014915.2 Artemisia tridentata subsp. tridentata | reverse complement strand
TTTTTTTTTTAACTTCTCTTTGACTTTTTAAGAACTTGCTGAAATTGTAACTAAACAAGCTCACATAAGCTAGTGAGCTTAAATGAGTTTGTACACCACTAAAATAGCTTATCTGAAAGCTATATAATATATATATATTATATATATATATATATATATATATATATTTTATAATAATGATCAGAATTTAACACAAATTGAAATAAACTAAAAACTGAAATCACTAGTAATAAAATGAGAATTCAGATTCAAAATGACTTTAAATTTAAATTTTCATTAAAACTTTAAAAATTACAATAATCAAAACAAATAAACAAAAACAGAAAATTACAATACGAATTATAAGACTAAAATTCTAAAAACACTTTGACAGCATAACGTTGCTAAAAAAAATTACATACGAAAAATGGAAAAACCCTCTCCTATTTATAGACTATAGCCGAACCTTCTGGGTCATGCCACGCTGGCGATCCTCGTGCACTTGAGCTAATATCCACCCTTAGATTACATCTTGCTCACCAAGCTTCATTTCCAGCCGTATGATCAAAGTAGCGATGTGTTCGGTCCAATGAGCAGCTGCCATGTGTCATTCCTTCTGTCAGACCCTTCTAGAGAACCAATCATTTGACCGAAGTACCCTTAATTGTGGTTAAATTCGTACGGTGAATATTAGGGTTTGGGGAATAGTAACTATTGGTGGATAAGGGGTGAATTTTGGGAGGCGGGGTTTGTGGGAGAGATAAGTGAGTGTGTTTGTTTTATTTTTGTTAGTTTTGACCGAGTGGGAGTTTATGGGTTTGACCCGGGTGGGATTAGACGGGTTGAGGATTTGGGTTTTTAGATAATGATGGTTGGGCTGGTTGGATAGTTTTAATGGGTTGGGTTTGGGGTTGTCGAGAAGTGGGCTAGGATAGTGGGTTTAGAGTAATATATATATATATATATATATATATATTTTTTTTTTTTTTTTTTTTTTTTTTTTTTTTTTTTTTGTTGTTAAATCCGGATGTTGCAAATTTAAGAATTTAACAATCAAGGACCAAATATGTAAATCCTGAAAATCAAGGGACCGAATTGGCTAATATTCCAAAGTGATCTAAGGGTGATTTCTGACTTGTTGACCAAGCATGACTTTCCTGAATTCGGCTCTGAGTCTTTTCCACATCTCGTGCTCGTTTTCTCGGGTTTTCCGTGACTTTTATTGATTTTTTGAAATATCCTTCCCTGCACAATTAAAAACACAAAAACACAATATCTTTTGGCATTTTGGTCGGGTTTTTGGTCTTTTTGGTCCGGTTTTGGTCAAATAAAGGTATGTGTTTAAGCACATACCAAAGCCCATGAGCTTAATGCTCTCCTTGCTTTGCACCTTGCTCAAAGCAACTTAAACCCATCACCATCCATATCACCATCATCACCACATCACTTGAGTCAAATTGAGAAACATGTCAACAATTGTCCTTGTTGCATCTTTCTCCAAAATCAAACCATCACCTTAAATGAGCGTCTCACTTGGATTGAGTATCTTCTCACTAGATCTAATCCAACACCACCACTTGAACAACATCAAAACCCTCATTCAACATGGTCAAGTCCAAGCTCTCCACCTCCAATTCCTCTATCAACACTCTTTCCAACATCCATACACCCAAACTTACAACCCCATTAATCCAACATTTTTTACCCCCTCTTTACCATCATCCATCCAAAATAATCTAAGTTTTCATGTCTCAAGCAAGTCCAATGGATCTCTTAGGCAATTTAAAATTTTCTACTTATTGTATGCTATAAGCAAAATATGTGTTGTATCAATAATTATGTTTTTAACATAATTATTTTCAACTAATGAATGCTTTATTTCTTGTCTTTAATATATGATTGTTATGCTTATTTCTTGTATACTTGATATCATGATATATATACATGCTTGATGATTAATAACATGCTTATTCCATAATCTGTTTTAAATGTATGCATGCGTAGTTAACATGTTTATGCCACTATTTAATCATTCTTCATGTACATGATTCAAATGGAGCTTGCTGCAAAAACACCCTAAAAATGACCCTTTTCTGGAAATTTTTTTTAAATTTGGTCGCTTGGGAAAACACCAGATGGGCGGCCCCCTTAATTCCCTAGGCGGTCCCCTTAATTTTAAGGGGGCCGACCTACAATTAAGGGGACCGGCCATCTGGGCAGTAAAATTTACTGTTTTCTTTTGCATCTTGCGACCCCTTTTATCTAGCCCAAACCTTACCTAAATCAACCATCACCTCCATCAAACACCCATTTTCATTCACCATGCTATCACCAAAATCATCTTTAAGACACCAAAACTCCATCACCACCACCTCAATGTTAATCCCCAAGTGCACCAAATGCACCATCAAAAACACCCTTTCATCCATCAATAACTACATCAACTCACACCTTTCATCACCACCATCAAGAGCATCAACTCCACCTCCTACTCAAGAACCTCCATTCACCCAACTTGTCATTTTCATATCACCAATAACACCTCTTGATGCTCATTTCTCATCATCACCAATACCACCACATCCACAACCAAACCATCATCTTTGGTCTTAGAGATGCGATACACTACATGTTTTCATCCCTTGAACACATGCTTAACAACCAACCTCCACCACAACCTCCATCATTTTCACCCACTACACTACCACCACCTTCATTCTCACCAAATTAAGCATATGCAATGCTTAATCAAAAATAATTTTTCAAACCATCTTGTGTGCAAGCCCCATGGAAGATCATGTACTCCTAGAATTTCTTATGTAGATTGCATTACTTACTAGCTAATGTAGGATTGAATATAATCTTGGATGGTTGTGTATTGATACACAACATTTTTAATGAATGTCTTTATATGCATGCTTATTTTTGCTATATATATGCTTGTGCTTCTAATATTTTTCTTGCAAGTATTTCATATATCGATTCCTTGGTGCCCTCAAACGAGGGGGAGCACACATCAAGGGGGAGTTCTCGTTCCGACAAATTTTGTCTCTAAAACTTGTCGGCTCAACCTTTTTGATGCTACAAAAAGGGGGAGAAGTGAATATAAACTCACTAAATACTTGTCCAAAAATAATTTTTTTTTATTTAATGAGTTTAGGTTTTGTAATCATCAAAAAGGGGGAGATTGTTGACATAAATAAATGCCTAAAAACATTATCAATATATATTCATATCTCTATGTTTTGATGATCACAAAATGTAAACTCATTAAAACATAAAGTTATAAATTAAACAAGTACTTAGTTGTAAATATTCACTTCTACAACTAAAATCACTTAAGGTATGAATGAACTAATGCTTAATGCATCATATGATCAAAGGAACATTTTCTTTATTTCTAAACTTTTTATAAAATGTCAAAAACATTTTATATATTTTTGAAAAACAATTTTGGTATTAAATAAAAATGTTTAATCTTTTATAAAAACATAAATTCAAATTTTTAACCAAAATCAGTAAAAATGTTCCAGAAAAACCTTTCCCACAAAAGGACAAATCTGGGCAACGTTCAGAAAATTTTACTAGGCGGCCCCCTTAATTATTAAGGGGACTGGCTAGTAAAATTAAGGGGACCGCCCCCCTATTTAAGGGGGCCGGCCACGCTCCAGTAGGCTCCAGCTGTCCAGATTTTTCTCCTATAAATACCAGCCTTCCCCTGGATTTTTACTTACCCTTTTGCACTAAAACTTTCTGTTGTAGATCTCATTTCATATCTTAAATAAACCTTTGATCATGTAATCTTAAGCATTGGTTTCCAAGTGATCCAAGCTTCCACCATCCAAGTGCAAAAGAAGAATACTTCTATCAATCAAGATTAGAAGTATTACAACTTAGTATCATTTTGTTACTTAAGTTGTGTGTTTAACAAAGTTTGTAAATCATTCATTCATTTGTATGTAAGGTGTATGTTGTAGATTAGTGTTGTGTGTAAGTAGTGAAGATGTTGTATAAGTAGTTGTGGTATAGAAGTTGTGAGGTCAAAGTGTAGAAGTCGTGAAGTCCTTGTGTTGAAGTCATGAAGCCGTAGCATAGAAGCTGTGAAGCGGTCGTGTTAAAGTTGTGAAGTCCTAGTCGTGAAGTTCTTGTGTTGAAGTCGTGAAGCCATAGCATAGAAGCTGTGTAGCGGTCGTGTTGAAGCAATGAAGTCCTAGTCGTGAAGTCCTAGTGTTGAAGTCGTGAAGCCGTAGCATAGAGGTTGTGTAGCGGACATGTTGAAGTCGTGAAGTCTTAGTCATGAAGACATAGTGTTGAAGTCGTGAAGCCGCATCATAGAGGTTGTGTAGCGATCGTGTTGAAGTCGTGAAGAAGTCGTGAAGAAGTCGTGAAGCAGTCGTGAAGCCGTTGTGAAGTAGTCATGAATAAGTTGTGAAGAAGTTGTGTTGTGAAGTTGTGAGATTGGTTCTAGCTACGATTAGAACTCGACATTTAGCTTTGTGTCGTTAAACCCGTGTAAGCCAAAGTTGTGTACGGTTTTCTCCGCCATAAGGGAGCTTATTGAAGTTGTGAAGAAAACTCTCGAGCAAGGTGTGCTCGGGGAGTGGAGTAGGGCAAGGAAGGTGTCCTTGTAGCCGAACCACTATAAATCTCTCGTGTCTCGGTTAGATCTTTCCATACCTTATTTATTTCTTTACTTGCATCGGCATTACTTTCATACACATAGGTTTATATAATTGCTAGTATTAATTAGAGGTCGACTTCACATAAAGCTCAATTTGAAAATCCATTCAAGAAACCAAAACTTTTACAATCAATTTAAAAGAATACATATATAACTAATAATAAGGTTCAAGCTTTATTTTTCATACAAACTTGAATCTAAGTGTTTTAAAAAATAACAAAGGTTTTCATAATAAAATTAAAAAGACATAAAACTATTCAACCCCCCCTTCTAGTTTTCCACATATCGGATACCCGTGATGCTTGGGGATCAACAAGTCAACCTTTTAGGAAAAAGGCCAACGTACAAAACCCGTGAATACGGTGTGAGATACCGGATAAGTGATTACCCGGGTCGTGTCCCAGCGAGGTGTGAATCGAGGATTTCGTTTTTGGTTCGGAATTAAAATGCTTGATGATTGGATTTGGATTTTTGTGTTTTTAACGTCTAATTAATAAATCGGAAACAAAGTTACAAAGAAAATTAAAGCAAAAGTTAATTAAACTAAAAACGCGAATCGGGAATTCCTAATAACGAACCTACAACTAAAATATTTAGAATTCTAATCCTACAGGTACCAAATTAATTTTCCTACGTCCTAAATGACAAAAGAAAATTTAAAAAAAAAAAGAATTTTATTTTTTCGACTTTTAATTTTTTTATTACGAATTAAAAACAGTTTAAACTAAATTAAATTATAAAAAATACTAAACCTTAAAATAAAAAGCTGAAAAAAATTACAAAAGTGTTTAATGACAAAATAATCCTAGGAAAAATACAACCAAAGTTCCAGCTTATTCGGATAAGCCAAAAATAAGCTAAACGTGGCTAGAAGTAAATGAGGCAAAACTTGGTTAAAAGGAATTACCAAAGTCCCTTGGGCAGAAAAGACCCAAGGGCGCAGTTGGTAGTGAGTGCGTGTTGTGGGGCTTAGCTAAGTTGAGGTCATGGGTTCGAATCCCTTGGCCTCAGTTTTTATTTTTTTTTTTTTTTTTTTTTTGGAACTTTATAAAACAAGCTAAACTAAGAACTTTTTGTGAAAGCCAAATTTTTGAAAAGCTTTAAATAAGCTGGAAAAAGGCTGCTAGGATCAACAGTTATATAAAAAAAATGGAAACAAGAACAAGCTAACAGTTATTAGTCCAAAAGCTTCACAAAAGCTTGTAATAAGCTAGAAACTACACAGTGACTTTTAATTTAACTAAATTAAGCTAACATGGACTGATTTTAAGCAAGTAAAGCAACAAATAAGCTCAAAGAATGGAAATAAGCTCAAGTCCAAAATTTCAGCCCAAACAGTCCTACTGAGGTCTATTTGAGCTAACTTTTAAGCACTAAGGTGAGATCCAAAATCCACAAAAACATGATATACTAAAAGATCATGTACCAAATAGCAAGAAGTACAAATTTCAGACCAATGCAAGCTTATTTGATGCTTTGAAATAAGCTGATAAGTGGCTTACTCCACACAGATGAACACTGATCACTCAGTGTAAGTCTGTGTGAGGTTGCAACTTTTGAGCTTATTTTAAAGCTCTAATAATCTGAACTAGGGATTGAAACTAATGAACAAGCTCAGAACTATGTCAAACTACTAAGAACTCACAGATTTAAGCACAAAATAACAAAAAGAGCACTTAAGACTACCCTAGAAAACTAAATCAAAGGGGCTGCATAAGGTTCTGATGTGCAGACTTGGTTTGTGGTCTCAGTTCAAACAAAACACAATGGGGCTCAAGCACACTTGTAAACTTCACAATGCCTACTAAAAAAGAACTCAAGAATGCAAAAAAAAAAAATGATCAAATAAGCTGAGCTTATTTGAGCTTATAAGGGGAAGTCTATAAACTCCAATCTATCACTGTCTTACCAAAAAACTTCAATAGGCTCAAAACAACTTAAGGCTTCTTAAAAACAGCTTTACCACCTTCAAATGAGCTTGACCAAAGTTTATCAAAAGGCATGTGAACAGTAGATGGCTAAATGACCCAAGAGTGAGCTTAAACCAAACAACCCCTTAGAATCTGGATTTGTTAGTTTAAAAGCTAAGCCTAGCTTCTGAATCACTAATGCCAACCAACTAACTTTTTATCCTACTGAGCTAAATTGAAGAGCTGATAAGCACTAATAAGCTGTAACAGGAATAAGATTTTTTTTTTGGCTTTTTCTAACTTTTTTAGGGAGAATGAACTATGCTATAAATATTATCACTCTAACTCATTCTAACATTAATAAGCTCAGAATATCACAATTAAGCACACAATAAGCAGTGAAATAAGCTGTAACAGTAAACTTGGAATTTTTAATATAAAGACTGAATTAGAATAAGAGTAAACTACAATGCTGTGAAATTAAGTTAAGCTAAAAATACAAGTTCCTTAAAAATTTAAGCTAAATAAAACCTAATTTACAACTGATACAATCTATTCTATTTATACTAATCTAAGAACTAAAGGTCTTCAACTTTTTGTGCTAGTTCTGTGAGAGAAACAAGCCTTGGATGCTTCTTGTGCTTCTTGGGATTAAATCCCACACGTTGGATAGAAAAGAGATGATCACACCCTTCAATTGGTTTTGAGCGCCCATTGTGAGTGGTGGATTGATAACCTGGAGGAGGGGGGAAAGGGTACAAGAAGGGTAGGGTGGCTGGAGTGGGTATTGGGAAGTGGAGGGGGGAGACAAAGTTGTCTCACAAAGGTACGGTGATGGGATTGGGTATGGGAGTTGTTTAGGCGGGAAGGGGGATGAAGGAGAAGTTGACCGGTCAACTTGTGTTTAGCTAAAACACCAAAGCCGGTTGGGTTTATTCTTTGGGCTTTTTATCTTTGGACTGGGTAACAAAAATGGGTTAAGGGTTTGGATTGGTAAACATGGTTTAAGATGGAATTGGTTAAATAAGGACCAAAAGTGTAAATTCTTGTAACTTCAGGGGTCCAATCTGTCATTCTTCAAAGTTAAACCAAGGTACTAATGTTGCCAAATGAGAATAATCAAAGGGACAATTGGGATTTTCCGAGCTTGAATTTTATCCGAATAAATAATTTCTTTTCGGCATCGGCTTTTGGTTCTTTTCCATATCACGCTCGGTTTTGTCCAAATTTGCCTCGTTTTCAATCCTTTTTGTACCTGAAATACATAAAACACAATCCAAGATATTTGTAACAATATATGGTCCATTTGGGTGTTTTTGGTCATTTTGTGGGGTTTTTTCGGGCATAAAATGATGAGTAAAAGGCCACTCATCATTACAGGAATTATTGTATGCAAATTGCATATCAGAAAAGGAGTACCATGCTTCACTGTTCAATGATGCTTAGACATCTAATGTAGCTTTTTGTCTGTCAACTATCAAGCACATTACAATATAACACGATCTGATCGATTATTAAATTCATTCTTACAAGATTAAATGTATTATCGATTGAACAACTAATATCTATTTCATATATGTAGCATCGTATTCGCGCAAAGTTGTGTTGCAAGTGAGCTGACTCAGCTTGAGTTATTGTAATGGCAGTGAATGATTTTAAAATATTGATGCAATTTATTATGCAATTTACACTAACTTGAATTGTATTAGGTGGAAAAGTGGCTATTAATAGATCTAAGAATGTAAATTGCTAACAATGTACTTTAGCACTAATTTTATGCAAAATATGAACATAATTTTATTGTCATAATACCCATCATTTATTTTAAGAAATCATGTCCATTAGAGATCCATTCTATCGAAATATGCAGTTAGGGACAAATGTGGTGATTTTGAAACAAAGTAACTGAACATTTACTATTTGATTACATGACATTAGTTAAAATTTAAAAGGGCTCAAGAGTATCATGCATCTTTGTTTTAAAATTATCTATAGTATAAAATTAATAGTTTGGTCACACAATATATGAACAATTATATTCCAATCGGTAGTCATTGGTGTAAAAGTCTTTATGAACCTGATAACCTTGATTGATAATTCTGAGTACCTTCTTTATTATATGTTCGACTTTTGTGTCCTCAATCACATAAGACATTCGAATTGGCAACTGACAATTTTCAGCTATGTGAATCTATTTGATAACAACTTTTTTTATTAAATAAAATACACAGATATAGAAAACCTACATAATGAGTTTTTTTTTTTTTTTTTTTTCTCCATCTTCTATGAATAAAGGGTAATGAGTTAGAAGTCACTATTATCATAGTGGTAAGAACATGTTGATATAATAACTCTTACTAAGACAATACAAACAATTTCACATTAAAAAACAATCAAGATCTATATTCAAACTCTTACATTTACTACTATTTTGAACATATAAAACAAACGCTTGCATGAAAATAAGCGAATAAACTAACCATCCACAAGAGTTATTTAAAATAGGGCTAATGTATTTAAAATGTATCTTACTTGTCATAAATTTCAGATATGTGTATCAAACATTTTTTTTTTGCAAATTCATGTACTAAACTTTCAAATTTCATCACTATGGTGTATTTTCGGACCATTTTACCCCTCCCTGATAAAAGGAGTTTTAATAAATTGAAGGGTAAAATGGCCCGAAAATACACCAAAGTGACGGAATTTAAAAGTTTAGTACATGAATTTGCAAAAAAAAAAGTTTGATACACATATCTGGAATTTGTGACAAGTAAGATACATTTTAAATACATTAGCCCTTTAAAATACAACTTATTTTTTGCATACTTTTGTTAATACAACGTTATAAACGCATATACTTTATGAAAATTTTGCGATGTTTGAGATAAATAATGTTGAACAGAACCGCGAAAATGATTAGTTTTTTTGTGGTTTGGTATGTTGTTATGAGGATCAGAGCCGTATATGAGGGTGTGCGAGGTGTGCTATCGCACAGGGCCTCCAAATTTTTATATGATATGTATATATATCCTATAAAAGTGACTTCATGTATTTGATTTAGAGTGTTGCATTAAAAAATGCTCGCCGGGCACATTGAAAACTATTATTTATCATTTTATCTTTTAATTAAATTATTTACTTTCTATTTTAGGCCCCGTATTTGTCTTTAAACTGAATTCTGCACTGGGCCTTCATAAACTCAGAGACGGCACTGATGAGGATATGTGATAAACACACATAGGGGTGTTATCGGGTCAGGTTGTCGGGTTAATCGGGTCGGGTTGAATCGGGTTTTAACTTTCAAAAATATGACCCGCAACCCGACCCGATAAGAGATCGGGTTATCCGGTTGACCCGATAACCCGATAAGATATGTAACTCAACATTAACCCGACCCGATAATAATATCGGGTTATCGGATTCGGGTCCAATTAACCCGATAAGCTTTTTCAACCTGATTAAACCCGACCCTATAAGATTTATCGGGTTCGAGCCGGGTCAACCCGACCCTACTGACACCCCTAAACACACATACCTTATTAAAGAATAGGAAAAAAATATTGAGATATGTGATAACATTAAAGAGTGCTTGACTTTTAAATACTATAAAATCATTTGTGTGTTTTTTGTTAAAGATTTTATTACTTTTGTTTAGTTTGGTTGTACATGAAAGGGTGCAAAAATTACACACACACACACACACACACACACACACACACATATATATATATATATATATATATATATATATATATATATATAATATATATATATTCTTTTTGTTGTATGTATAAAATTTATTTTATGTTCATGTACAATGACTATGTTCGTTTCATACATCTATTCAACATCTAATACTTATATCATTTTACCACTTCGATCTAACATATTATCTACTCACATATTCTCAACAATTATCATTTATCTGTTAATTTCTTTTGAAAATACATTTTTTTCGATTTCACGATTTTTCATATAACCCCATGAATTCACGGGTCAATAAACTAAGTGACCCACTTTCAGTGTTCTTTTTAGATAACTAGACGAGTGTTCGTGCATAGCAACAGGATTTTATAGCGGCATATAGTCTTAGTGATAAAAAAAAGTTTATGGGTTATAAACGAAAAATAATAAAAGTTTGAGGATTTGGGGATTAAACATAATGTTTTGAAACCCGGTTCGACCCGGGTGGTTCAACCGGTTGAACCATTCTGGTCGAAAAACGAGTCAATTTAAACCGAGTCAACCCGACGGGTTGGGTCGAAAAACCAGGTTAAATTAAACCGGGTTAACCCGATGGTTTTTAAGCGTCCCGAGTCAACCCGATTTTCGATTTGTATTAATAGTTTTATTTTGAAATATATGTGTATTAATAGTTGAAATTGCTCATAATTAATTGTTTCAATATTTCCTTTTTAGTTGTTCAACATTTCACTTTCTTGATTTTTCATTTTTCACTTTGACCATTTTTGTTTTATAGATAGTATATAGATATATGAACTGGATCAAAAGTTACCACAAGGAAGAGGGTATAGATCGATTCATGGTTTTGATCAAGGGAATAGACCTATTCATGGTTTTGGCGGGGGCGCATATATACTCGGTAATCTATTAAATGGGAGTCAATGGATTGATTATTTGATTAATAGTGAGTACTCAACGAAAAAGTTTTATTATTTATTATTATAATATTATAATTTTGTATATATAATATATATATATATATAATTATATATTATATATATATTTATATTATTTTTTTTTATTCATTTCAGGTAAGCAAACAAGCTTTTATCTAAAAATAACATTTATTGGCTCATTGAATTAACCGTTTGTGTTTTGGCAACACATAGGTTTTGGTGAATAATGTAAGCATACCGTAATGTAAGCATTTAACCAAATTGTCGTGATTGGCAATGCTCAGTCATGTATACGTTTTTTCTTTTTGAGTAATCTTTGTATCTCATCGTCTGAACTGTTAGGAATAAGCTTTCGATCCAACTTTATAACTAACATATGTGATGTAGGTTTCTTCGGGCAATAGGTAGGCAAGTTAATAACCTGGTCATTTGTCAATCCATATGCTAAGAAAGATTACCGCCGTTTCTATTTAGATCTAATTTGATGTTTTTATGGTTGGAATTTGATCGGTTTTAGAGATAGTGATGATCTAATTGTATAATTTTAAAATTGGTTTGTTTAAACAAAACAACACTTATAAAACAATATATTGTGCATAATTTAATAAAGTTTATATTTGTTTGTCTATGTTCATTCATGTTCGATCGTTTATGTTCGTTTAGCGTTCGTTTAGTATCTTAATGAACGAACATAAATGAACATGAACAACTCATTTTCTTAATAAACGAACATGAACAAGAAAATCCGTCCGTTTAAGCGTTCGTGGCCGTTTATTTGTCCGGTTAAAATTAAACGAACGAACATGAACAAGGCTCCGTTCGTGTTCGTCCGGTTCGTTTACAACCCTACATGCTTTCGATAAATAAGTAGTTTGTAATAATAAGAAAAGCATGTAAGAATTTATTATAAGGTCGGGATGGAGAAAACATCAATCAAGCAGCCAGAGCATCATCAGCATTCACATCAGCTGAAAGGTCTGCAGTTTCGGTATGTGGTTGTGGAGAAGGAGGATCCGGATAAATCTTCATTATTTCATCATAAGGTTGATGGAAAGACTTGCTAATTTTCTCAATATAAGGATACTCCTTCGTGAACAATTCATCATGAAGTTGTTCGTACTTCAACAGTGAACTACTGCCCAAATCACAACCTCCATTGCACCCAATCACAAGCATAAACTTTAACCACAAACCACGTTTTGGATACCACCACGATCAAAGCATGAACCACAAACCACATACTGCACTACTACACTTATCACGACCTCCACCATGACCCAAAACACGAACCTAAACAACAAAACAAAACCTCCACGAAAACCCAGAAACATGACTCCAGCGTCTATGACCCCGAAAAACTCGCCGAGATACAAACATGACCCTTAAACGAGGCAAAAAGCTACTAATGAAAGAAGTATTTACAGAAATCCGGTGAGCAGACTAAATGTCATCCTGCATCTAGTAATATCCTGGTACCCTAGATGATGGTGGTAGATAGCCTACCAACGGTTTCATTACGTTGTAAACCTCTATTAGGAGTGCTCGAAATATTGCATGCAACGTTGGCTCCAAAACATCATCATCTACACCAAGATACGGAAGCTCAACGTCCTCTATTGAGCCTACGTGTTGCATATAGTTTCTAATAAATCGTAACAGGTGGTAAACACTATAGGTATCGTATTTTGTATTCGCATACATGTTACCCTCCATATGTTTAACAAGTTTCTCCTTGAAACACGCTTTCCATCTCCGTCTTCCTTTGCGGTCCTCGGGGATAACCTTTGCCTTAATGGTTTCCAATTTCTGTGTGAGAAAGTTGAAATTTGGGTCATTTATGACGGCTTGTTAAGTATCAGTGACTTCTCTCAGAAATTGTAGGCATTTTGTACAATCCCAAAGCCAAGGATGATAGTAAACTTCTAAGTGGAGGTCTTGTCTACATAGAATTAAATTATCGATTAGACGTTATCTTCACTAAAAAATTATATATCCAAATTAAAAGCAATGAATTTTTGTATATATATAATTATCTTAACTCTTTGTTGTTGTTTAGCAACATCTCTATCACCTCATAAACTTTGACGAATTCTACCGGTTCTTCGGCTCCAAAACAGTTCAAGTGGACATTATAATCATAATTTAAATCTGGATCTGAGTCATTGAAGTTGTATTCACCAAGAGTAAAACAATATCGCAACACTGCCCCTAGACAATTAACCTCATATTTTTTTATTAAGGATTGCTAATTACTTACAAATTAAGCAAATCCAAACATTATTTCCTAATGTGCTAATCTTTTTTTTAACAATATTTTTGGCTAATCTTAAAGCAGCTTATAACTACCTACTTAATTAATTAACCATCTCCAACACCTCTAATTTTGGCTAACTTGTGAAACATATGTACATATTTTCATCCTTTACTTTTTTATTTATAATAGCTTGGGACTTGCATTGTTTGGGGGCAGTGTTGCGATATTGTTTTACTCTGGGTGAATAAAACATCAATGACTCAGATCCAGATCCAAATTATGATTATAATGTCCACTTGAACGGTTTTGAAGCCGAAGAACCGGTAGAATTCGTCGAAGTTTATGAGGTGATAGAGATGTTGCTAAACAACAACAACGAGGTTACATAATTATATATATACAAAAATTCATTGCTTTTAATTTGGATATATAATTTTTTTAGTGAAGATAACGTCTAATCGATAATTTAATTCTATGCAGACAAGACCTCCTCTTAGAAGTTTACTATCAACCTTGGCTTTGGGATTGTACAAAACACCTACAATTTCTGAGAGAAGTCAGTGATACTTTACAAGCCGCAATAAATGACCCGAATTCAACTTTCTCACACAGAAATTGGAAACCATTAAGGCAAAGGTTATCCCCCAGGACCGTAAAGGAAGACGGAG
The DNA here is from genome assembly GCA_021014915.2 of Artemisia tridentata subsp. tridentata. Lineage (NCBI taxonomy): Eukaryota > Viridiplantae > Streptophyta > Magnoliopsida > Asterales > Asteraceae > Artemisia > Artemisia tridentata. Next base: position 510,695,609 of record CP139509.1, on the reverse strand, counting down.
ATGGAAAGCGCGTTTCATGGAGAAACTTGTTAAACATATGGAGGGTAATAGGTATGCGAATACAAAATACGATACCCATAGTGTTTACCACCTGTTATGCTTTATTAGAAACTATATGCAACACGTGGGCTCAATAGAGGACGTTGAGCTTCTGTATCTTGGTGTAGATGATGATGTTTTTGAGTCAACGTTGCATGCAATATTTCGAGCACTCCTAATAGAGGTTTACAACGTAATGAAATCGCTGGTAGGCTATCTACCACCATCATCTAGGGTACCAGGATATTACTAGATGCAGGATGACATTTAGTCAGCTCACCGGATTTCTGTAAATACTTCTTTCATTAGTAGCTTTTTGCCTCGTTTAGGGGTCATGTTTGTATCTCGGCGGGTTTTTCGGGGTCATAGACGCTGGAGTCATGTTTCTGGGTTTTCGTGGAGGTTGTGTTTTGTTGTTTAGGTTCGTGTTTCGGGTCATGGTGGAGGTCGTGATAAGTGTAGTAGTGCAGCATGTGGTTTGTGGTTCATGCTTTGATCGTGGTGGTATCCAAAACCTGGTTTGTGGTTAAAGTTTATGCTTGCGATTGGGTGCAATGGAGGTTGTGATTTGGGCAGTAGTGCAGTGTTGAAGTACGAGCAACTTTATGATGAATTGTTCACGAAGGAGTATCTTATATTGAGAAAATTAGCAAGTCTTTCCATCAACCTTATGATGAAATAATGAAGATTTATCCGGATCCTCCTTCTCCACAACCACATACCGAAACTGCCAGACGTTCAGCTGATGTGAATGCTGATGATGCTCCGGCTGCTTGATTGATGTTTTCTCCATCCCGACCTTATAATAAATTCTTACATGCTTTTCTTATTATTACAAACTGCTTATTTATCACAAGCATGCATGTAAGCAAAAAAATAAAAATGAATAAGCAATCTCCAAAACCCCGTGAGTAACAAATAATAGAGTTGCTTGAGATAGATACTTGCCTTGAGATTCATAGTCGAGACTTTGGCTGTTGCTCATCCCAGAAATTCTTGGGACATAATCTTCAGTAAGCAAGATATTATGTGGGTTAAGATTCCCATGAGCCATACCTAGTCCGTGTAAATGATGAAGTCCCATAACTATTCATCTGCAGTTACAAAAAACCTAAAATTTAATTATTTTATAAATATCCAAAAAATCATATTATTCATGAGACATCATACAAATACCTCATTACAGTCGACCATGTCGTGGCTTTTAACGAATCCTGAAATTCTTGTGTATACACATAATCATGTAAAGTTTGCTCGCACTCCTCAAACGCAAGTAGGCAACTAGATTCATGAAGTTCTACTCCATAGAACCTCACGATGTTGTCACATGCGTTCGCAAGCCAAAGATTATTGTACATCTCCGAAAAGGCACCCGTTCTTTGTATCACTTTTACTGCGACATTCAAACTCACAATTGTCCCTCTATACACCATTGTCGATTCTGGTCCTACACCAGGGACTTCTAGAGGGTTGAGTAAGCTTATCTTATTATTGTTTAGGCTTTCAAAAGAAATCAAATCTTGAGTGGTTTGACCATTAGGAAATGTCGTTACATTCAAAAGTTTACAAGTAGTTACGAACCCAGGCAGATCAAATGTGTGACAGACACGACATGGCGAATGATCAACATCTTCCATCCAAGGTTCACGGGGGGGGGGGGGGGAGCATGCCTCGTAACTGGAAAATTCTAAAGTCCATGTAAGCCCGGTAATCTTGTAATCAAACATTTTTATACGAAAAACATTCGAGACATCTCTATCTAGAAGGCTGCTTTTGTAGTCAATATTATGCTTCTGTAGTCAATATTATATGGTGTTTCTTCTGGAGGGTTAAAGGTGAAATTAACACCGTAAGTACGTCCTAAAAATCGAGTAATTCTTTCCGGGTCCAGTTGTACTCTCTGAGAAGAAAAATGGTCAAAACTTCAAAGTTTAATTACAGTAAAACTTCAAAGTTTAATTACAGTAAAAATTCAAAATTGCAATAAAAGCTATTATTATATAAAAGCATCCTCTATATTAATTTATAAAAAAGTTTATAAAAACATGAAAAGGTACACATATCTTTGTTAACCATAATAGACATTTATTTTATGATAACTTGGCATAAAAAGGTTTAAAATGTTGTACATCTTCGTAATTAACGGATCTGAGCTACGTGAGATGTTCACAAAGCTTTAGGATATTTATGTGCGGTGAAGCTAAGTTTATGCAACGGTTTATAAGTTAGTAAAATGATTCAATCATTCAATTATAAGCCTTTGCAAAGATGTAGTATAATAATTTAGTATTATGACAATTAGATTATTTGGTTGTATTAATCTTTATCACATATTTTGAAACATAAAATAAATTAGAATTTTGGTATTTATTAATGAGTTTTGCTAACAACATTGTTTAAGATTGCTCGTTAACAATTAAATATAAAAATTTATGGTAAGACAATACATAATGTCTAAACTAAATCAATCAAAATCGTCCAAATTTCAAATGAAGTATTAACAATGTTGTGAAAGATAAATTAATAAAATTATAAGATGTATATTATGAATAAATAATTGTAATTTTTTAAAAAACATATTCATCTTAAAAGAATTAGGAGACGAAGTGGTTAACGCAATTGTATTATAAATATAAATATAGATACAGATTTGTCTAAGGAGTATAAAATTATATACATTATTACATAACACTTTACTTTTTTGCATAGTTTGCGTTTTGAAAGTCGCTCCGTTTTATATTTTCACGGTTAGTTTTATAAAAATATTTCAGAAGATTGTTATTGGGGCATGTTTTTCAATTATATTTATGTAAATTTGTAGTAATATATAGTGTGCACTATATGAATTTGACAACTACAACCAAAATGCAATTGTTAATTACTTAATGTACCTCAGCCATTAAGATATTTATTGTAAAATACATTAAACCATAAAATTAAATAAAAGAACAAAAAACAAAAGTTTTCTATAGTTGTTAAACCTTCGTACCCAAGATAACGTTGTCACATGTGAAAGTTTACAACTTGAACAACAAGTTCTTGTGGAATTAATTTGCTATTAATATACTTAAATCTAAGTTAGCTTGTTAACTTAATCAAACCAAAACGCCGTCCTTAACTTTGTATACTATACAAAGCTTTAATTGTTATTAACATTCTTTTGAATAAAATCATTGGGTTTTTGTTGGTTGTTTTAGTTAATCGAGTCGCACCGAAAAATATATATTTTTTCCTTCGGGCTTTCAATACCAGCTCAAATTTGTAATCATTTAAAGAAATGTCGTAAAATTGACTAAGAAACTCGAACTAAATCCATTTTTAGACTAGTTTTAGAATAAAAATGTCAATCCAAACTAAATAAGTTCTTTATTACCTTCAATTTTATGAATAACAAAAGCTTGAGACAGTAACTTTAATTATGTAATAATAATAATAATAATAATAATAATATTCCTATTGATCATCATTACCTTATCGCATCTCCTGCTACGGTTCTTGACATGATCAAGAGTTTCCCTCGTGGTACTTCATGTGGACGGGATGGGTTGCGTGCCCAACACCTTTTGGATTGTTTAAATGGTGCAGCTGTGGCTATTTCTGACGAGTTGGTCGCTTCTATCACCCAAGTGGTGAATCTTTTTCTTGCTGGTAAATGCCCGAGGGTGTTGGGGGAGTACATTGCTAGTGCTCCTCTCACACCCTTAGTCAAACCAGGAGGGGGTATCCGTCCTATTGCTGTTGGGACTGTTTGGAGGCGATTAGTTTCCAAGGTATGTGCATCCATGATTGGCCATTCTTCAGATGGTTATTTAGATGATTTACAATTTGGTGTTGGGGTATCGGGTGGAGGGGAGGCTATCCTTCATGCGGTGAATCGTTTGATTGAGGATCGTGGGGGTGATGTTGGTCTTTCTATGTTGTTGGTTGACTTTAAAAACGCTTTCAACATGGTGGATCGGGCTGTTATGTTGCGTGAGGTTCGGCTCCATTTCCCGGCTATTTCACGGTGGGTGGAATTCTGTTATTCCAGTCCTGCCAGGTTATATTATGGTGAGCATACTCTTTGGTCTCATCAAGGTGTGCAACAAGGTGATCCGCTTGGGCCTCTCCTCTTTGCTTTAGTGTTACATCCCTTGGCATGTAAGATTAGAGACTCTTTTGACCTTTCTTTTCAAGCATGGTATTTGGATGATGGTACTATTATTGGCGATACTTTGGTTGTGGGTAAGGTTTTAGAGCTAATTATGATGGATGGACCTTGTCGGGGTTTACACCTCAATGTTGATAAAACTGAAGTTTTTTGGCCAAAGGAAGATCCCAGAAGCAGGTTTGTGGGTGTTTTTCCCCCCAATATTTCTCGTCCCTTACACGGTGTTAAATTGTTGGGTGGGCCCGTTAGTGTGGATTTTGAGTTTGGTAGTAAGCTTGTTTTGAAAAGGGTTGCTAAAACTATTGAACTTATGGATGCGATTGCCAAACTTAATGACCCTCAATGTGAGTTGTTGTTACTTCGTGCATGTGCTGGTATTTCCAAGTTGTATTTTTCTATGCGTACATGCTCTCCCCGGGTCTTTGAGTGTGCTCAGGTTTCTTTTGATGCGGCACTTCGTTCTTCCTTGGAGCGTATTGTCACTGCTTCTGGGCCTGGTTTTGGTGATTGGCAATGGAGACTCGCCACCCTACCCTTTGCTTTTGGGGGGCTTGGTGTATATTCTGCGGGTGATGTCTTGAACTATGCTTTCCTTGCTTCTAGACTTCAATCTGCTAGCTTACAGACTAAGCTTCTCCATAGTTCTTGTATTGTTACTGCTGGTCCTTCTTTTGATGATGCTTTATGTACTTTTAATGTTAATATGGATATTGACCTTTTGAGTAACCCTACCGAGGTCGCTGCCCCCAAACTTATGAAGAAATTGGCAGATATATATTTCGATCGGGTTACCCAAACTTTTGAATCTACATACCATCTAGCTCCTCGACAGATGGCTTTATGGAGTTCACTAAAGGAGGATCATACTTCAGATTGGCTTAGGGTGGCTCCAATTTCGGGACTGGGACAAACTATGAATGCCAGGACTTATCGTTGTGTGTTGTGCTATCGGTTGGGCGTTCCTCTTTTCACCATTCAGGTACCGTGTTCAGCTTGTTCTAGGGTTTTCACTGGAGATATTTACGGGGATCATGCTGTTTCATGTGCGGGTATTGTTGGCATTAAACACCGGCATAACATTGTGCGTGATGTTCTTGTTGATATTTGTTCTCGGTCCGGAATCTCAGCTCGTAAGGAGGTGGATATTGGGCTTTATGGAGACAGGGACAGATCCTTACGACCGGCTGATATATTGCTTTATTCTTGGGACGATGGGCGTGATGTATGTGTTGATCTTACGGGTTCGTCACCCTTGACGCAATCTGGGATGATTGATTTTATGCCAGGGCGTGCGGTTATTGATGCAGCACAGCGCAAACGTGTCAAGTACGATGCCAAATGTGTTGATATCGGGTATGGTTTCCTCCCCTTCTCTTTCTCTTCTTTTGGAGAACTTGAGAAGGATGCAGTAACCCTACTAAAGCGTATCCGACGATTCTCTATGACTCAAGACATTGGGGCGCGTGCTGCGGTTCATATTTTTAATAGAATTGGTTTTGCTATTGCTAGAGGTGTGGGGGCCCAGTTGGTTTCTCGGCTTCCCACCAATTTCTTGTAAATTCTATGAGTTTTTAATAAAGTGTTGGTTATAATAATAATAATAATAATAATAATAATAATAATAATAATAATAATAATAATAATATGTGTGTAATTTCAATCAAACAAGTTGAATAAATGAAACAATCTAAATGACGAAATTATAACATGGTTATATTACGTAGGATATTGAATCCAAATTAGTAATATGTACATTCATCAGCCATGATATACTATTTCACAAAAAAAATTTATTGATATTTTCGCAAACTATGTTGATGTAAAGATTATGAAGCAAACACTACTTTACATTACAACTCTAGCTCAAAGGTAACCATATACGGAGTAGTATCAAACAGATCTTATCCCAATTCAAAGTCTTTCTTTTTCTTTCTTTGACAACTTTTAGATAACTCTTAACTACTTTACATAGCACCTCCTTTATTTAAGTATTACATCAACTAACGAACATTAATATTTTGACAACTTTATTCATTTCTTTTCACTATTAAAAAACATTGTATAGAGGGATGGATCCAGAAATTTTACACGGGTGTTGCATAAAGTTTTTGGAACAGTCTTGCACACATGTTTTAATTTAATTTCATCCTATGTAATAAAACATGCACCGTAAAGACTTTTTGGGGTGATCCTTGATCTTTTTTTTTACTGCAACCCCATAATATCCAAATTTTTACAACTATAAAGGCACATCAAAACACCTATTATAAATCATATTTGATGATCCAGTCTATATTTACTACAAACAGAAATATATAGCAACTAGGAACAAATCTTGATACCTTCTATTATAATTTTAATGTGTGGTGGTCCAGTATTATTTACCACAAACAGAAATATATAGCAAAACCAAACAAATCCAACTCAGCAAATTTAAAATCTCTTAACATAGTAGTATAACTTTTATATATACATAAAAAGAAAAGGATCAAAGTTATACTACAATATTATAGAAAACAATTACAAAAAAAATGGTAACCATTTAAACAAACTCAACTCAAAAAACATTTAGCCAGTGCTACAAAGTCAACGCTAGGATCAAGTTTTCACAAAAAGAATACAAACCCAGATGAGAAAGACTTACTATATGTGATAAGGATCACCGGAGCTACGCCGTGATGCAACAGCCAAAGGTTCTTTCCACTTTTGTAAAGTTAAGGTGGAACTGTGGTTTTAGGGTGTTGGCAGTCGTTGGTTTGCCGCCAACTCCCTTGCCGCTAGAATCCTGTGATTGGGAAGCAAGAACAAGACGCCTCGGCTTGGGAAGAAGACAAAAAAAAATTTAGAACGTTGGGGCATGAATATAGCCGTTGGGGGTGTTTGAAATATATATAAAAGCTAAGACATATCCAACATACAAGCGGGATTCTAAATATATAGCAAAACCATTTAGGGATTTAGATGTCGGCGAGATATATTTATTATGACCAAGAAACACGTTTGGAGGTGGAGGAAACACCATAAACTCGAACTAAAGATTAACTTTGAATTTTAAGTTTATTGATTGCCTAGGTGTGTATGTATTCTAGAGAGAGAAGTCTAGAACACACACACACCTCGTGTGTTACAAATGAATCCTCAACCCTCCTAGTATTGACATAGGAGGGTATTTATTACAAGCTACAAGTTCTAACTTAGCAATATGACTAAACTAGTCCTTGTACTTTAAATGTTATTGCAATTCCCACATATGACAAAACTTTAAAGCTAACAATCTCTCCCCAAAGTGAAGTCATATGGGAATTGCTTACAATGTTCCCTACAAGTAAAATATAAACAGTAAGTACAGAGAATAATCTTCAAACTTCATTACTTCATTCAGCTTGCAGAATCTTCTCAGCTTTTATTTCTTTACTTGCAGACGAACCATGTGAGGAAATCTAATTAGGGTTTAATATAGAGTGCCCTGAGTGCTCTCCCCGTGCTCTCCCCTAATTAGTGCTCTCCCCCAAACTGACAACCTCTCTTATGATTGCCCTGTATCTGAAGTCTGTTCGGGGGAATACATTATCAACATCTTCATCTCACCAAATGCATCCCAGTTATTTTTCCCATGAGAGATCAGCCCGCACATTTCTCTCCCCTGCTGGTTACGATTCATCGGAATCAGCATACTGATGTGTACGTGAAATACAAACTGGAAGCACTTCCTGTAATCCGTGAGAAGATGTAGATAAATCCAATCTAACCTCCTGAATCAACAACGGCTTCATGTAGTGACTACTGATGGAGAAAACCCACTATAACGAACTTGAGACTGAAGTAAAGTAGCCCAGACTTGTGACTTAAACTTGCACGATAGTGTGACTAAGAACCTATACTGAGCACTACAATGTAACTCCTTAAAGCATAGGTCGTTTCATATACCCATCCATCCTTCCTTAACTGTATATGAACATCTCTTGAATTATCCACATCTTTGTGTGACACTGAGTACTACAACGTATCTCCTTTAAGTGATAGTTAACTAGGTCTTCGTCCATCCTCCCCTTGACCTATGAAAACTAGATAACCCAATACTTAATCACTATTCCCATGAGTGCCCAAACAAGGATCTCGAAGAATCATGCATCCAACCAACCCCGATATCTTCAAGATACTAAGTACACGTACCCGAGATATTCCACTTCAACTTCAAATAAGTAATAATGAATCATCATCCTTGTAGCCACAGTTGATAATTTGACCATTGTCATCTGATTGTGAATCTTGATCAGGATCTTTTAGGCTATACGTGGTAATTTTGAAGGTGCAGTCCGATAATGTTATTTGTGATGTTGATGTGAAATATGCCATAAAATGACATTATAATGATGCTGGAAAATTTTGAGTTTAAGAAATTTTTACGCCAAAAATTCCCCGAAAAATTCGAATTTTGGCCTAAAAATTTGAATTTTGGGCCAAAATTTTCACTCTTGTACCAGAATTTGAATCTCGCGTAAAAATTGTCCGTTTAGTCCCCTGTGAAAATTAAATTTTACTCAAATTTTCCCGCCAAAGGTTGTGTTGTCCCGATATCGCAAAAGCTTCTTTGTCCGATGTCGCAGTTGATAAAACTTCTCGGACAGAACTGCGATATAGGTCAAATGCGATAGGTCTGAAATGCGATAAATATCTGAGTTGTCAAATGCGATAGTTATCTGGGTTCCAATTGCGATAACACCTTGCAGTCCCCAAATGCGATAACTTCTTAGCAGACCCCAAATGCGATAGAGATTTTCAGACCTCAATTGCGATAAAACTTATCAAATGCGATAAAACGTTGGCAGCACTGGAAATGCGATAAGCAGCAGTCTTGACTTTAGCCACTTGCCCACTTGTTGTGCCCATGCTTTGTCAGTCTTATCATACATATCCACTGACTACTTTTACCCACTTGATCAATAATTCTTTTGGAAAGAATTACACGCCAAAGAAAGTCAGTAAGATATTCACAAACAAATCTTGCATAATCTTTAATACTTTTGGTCGATCTAGAGACTTAGAACACCAAAAAATTCAACCTTCCAAAACAAGATTTTTGCAAACCAACTCGTTAAATCACTAACTAACACAACCTTGAACCTTGATTCTTGCATACGATTCCAAGATAAACACCAAAAGGTCACTTTTTTAAGTTACAAAAAACGCAACAGTTGGTTCTTTTTAACATAAATCGAACACAAAGAAACTACAAAACTGCTACTGATGAACAGTAACCAGCAAGAACACACCAAAAAATCACATTTTTACCTTAAAACCCACCACGATTCGCCCCCAGTTAGCTCTTGATACCAATTATTATGACCAAGAAACACGTTTGGAGGTGGAGGAAACACCATAAACTCGAACTAAAGATTAACTTTGAATTTTAAGTTTATTGATTGCCTAGGTGTGTATGTATTCTAGAGAGAGAAGTCTAGAACACACACACACCTCGTGTGTTACAAATGAATCCTCAACCCTCCTAGTATTGACATAGGAGGGTATTTATTACAAGCTACAAGTTCTAACTTAGTAATATGACTAAACTAGTCCTTGTACTTTAAATGTTATTGCAATTCCCACATATGACAAAACTTTAAAGCTAACAATATTTAAAAGCTAAGACATATCCAACATACAAGCGGGATTCTGAATAGCTTTGACGAAAAAGAACCAAACTGAAACTTGGTGCCAATAAAAAGTCATATGCAAAGAGAACGAGACTGAAATTAGTTATAAAGTTAAGCATCAAGAGTGACTGAATCTGATTTTAGCCTAACGTTTAAGCAAAATGTGTTATAAAATTTGGGTAGTCAAATCTACTAAATACAAGTTAATACTCGTAGTTGATTAGTAGGAGAGTTAACTTCAGGTAGTCAATTGCATTTTAATTCCTGTTCAACCAAAATTCCGCAAACCAAACACCATTTAGGAATTTAGAAGTACAGGGAGATATATGTAAAAGTCAAGAACAAGAATAGAATATATCCAACACACAAGCAGGATTCTGAATATTTAGGTAAAGAAAGATCCAAACTGAGACTAGGTGCCAATTAGAAGTCAAATGTTAAAAGACCAAGATGATAGATAACTAGTCAACAGTAGACAAACTAACAATGAGAATTTATCACTACTACGAGCCAATGTCGATTAGCGAGAAATTCCACAGATAACATGTCTCTTCCCCCTACTGCATGTTGTTGGTTTGTGTGTGTCGTGTAGTGCTCCCAGATCAGGGTTAAGATAATCAAACAAGGTACCGAATATTCACTTGAAGTCGTGGTATCACTTTCCAATAGAAACTATTCGACCCTATGCCTGGGTTGCACGAATATCTCTATGGGATAAAACCAAGTGAAGTTCTTATTCTAGGCACAGATCAAGAACCGATCGTATTAAGTGTTTAGGGTTTTTATGTCGTGTCTTTCATGCCATGTGATGATCTCTATTTATAATAGAGTTTACTCAAAAACCCTAGCCCATGGAATTATGTATAATTAACGGCCCATTAATTATCCATAATAGTTTCCATAAATGTAGGAGTCGGTGGTTATAACTAACAACAGAGTCTGTTGCCTAAACAGCAGAGTCTATTGCCCAAACAGCAGAGTCAGTGTACTATCAATTTTGCCCATCAGCAGAGTCAAAACCACTATCAGCAGCATTGATACACTATCAGCAGAGTTGTTCTGCATCAGTAGCAATAAAGCTATCAGCAGAAACAGATAATGCTATCAGCAGGAATGACAATGCTATCAGCAGGAACAGATAATGCTAACAGCAGAATCAACTGCATCAGCAACATTGTCATTTATACTTAGCAGTACCTCGACTAAGCTAACAGTACCTTGAACAAGCTAACAGTACCTTGAACAAGCAGTACTTTGAACAAGCAGTACTTTGAACATGCAGTACTTTATCATAACCACTATTGAGTCAGGGTGTTCATTGACCTGATGGGTGTATACTCCATACCTCCAAGCCCATTACCAAGTGTAAACTTATCCCTCAAGTGTACTAAATTTTCTAACAATCCTCCCCAAATTTAGTTCACTTCCTTGCATGAAAAATTAAACACAAAACAAACATATGCATAAATGAAAATATCTTGAAGATTGAATTCTCATCTTAGTACCTTACAAGTTCAAATATTCGAGAATCAGGGTGTTCTAAGAATTGAACCCTTCAACCCATTTGAATACCTGAATATAAAATACACATACATTTTCAAACACTAAAATACTCCTGACACTATACAAGCCATGTGTCCATATCCAAATAATAAATGTTGTAAAAGCTAAAAGTCCTAAAGCTTCCTAAAGCGGCAAAACTTCAACATTTACACAGGTGGTTCATCTTTTAATCATGCCCCTGCAAAGCACTTTTTCAAAGAAAATTAACCATTAAGAAGTGAAGACTTCATCCTCCTTTCCAGCAGGTTCTGAGCACAACCTTGGGATGTAAATAAAACAGTGCGCCAGTCCACTAAATGTTCAGCTTGCCACATTGAACTCAACTCCAAAGTTTCCTCAGGAGGGAGTTGGGTGTCTTTGCATTCAGTGACTAAGTTGGACTTAAACCCATCCCTGTAGCAGACTTAAAAACCAAGTCTCTAGCTAAACCCTTCGTCAAGTGATCAGCTAAGTTCTGTTGAGATCTAACAAACTCTATAGATACCACCCCATTCTTGATAAGCTCACGAATCATGCTATGCCTGACACCTAAGTGTCTAGACTTCCCATTGTACATCTGGCTATAAGCCTTTGCCAATGTAGCAGCACTATCACAACGGATAGAAATAGGTGCTATAGGTTTAGGCCACAATGGAATCTCAAGAAGCAAGTTTCTCAACCATTCAGCTTCTTTACCAGCAGCAGCTAAGGCCAAAAATTCAGATTTCATGGTTGAATTGGTAATGCAAGTTTGCTTCTTGGATGCCCAAGAAATTGCACCTCCACCAAGTAGGAATACCCAGCCACTAGTAGACGAATTGTCCTCAGTGTTACTGATCCAACTTGCATCAGTATACCCTTCTAGTACAGAAGGATAACCAGTATATGAGAGACTATAATCCATAGTTTTCTTCAAATACTTCAGTACCCTCTGAATTGCTTGCCAATGATGAGCACTAGGATTACTAGTATACCTGCTCAATTTGCCCACAGCAAATGCAATATCAGGCCTTGTACAAGTCATGGCATACATCAAGCAGCCAATTACCCTTGAATACTCAAGTTGAGATACAGCCTTGCCTTTATTAGGCATTAGCTTCTCACTTGTATCCATAGGAGTACTCACTGGAGTACAGTCAAAGTAATTAAATTTCCTCAACACCTTCTCAATGTAATGAGACTGAGAGATAGAAATCTTGTTACCTTCATGTTTAATCCTAATACCAAGGATAACATCTGCCTCCCCCATATCCTTCATGGAGAATCTTGATGACAAAAATTCCTTTGTCAGGTCCACTTGACTTTGGTCAGTGCCAAAGATCAACATGTCATCAACATATAGACAAATGATGACTCCTTTACCAGATTCATCAAATTTGCTATACACACATTTGTCAGACTGGTTAAGTGAATAACCACTAGACAAAACCACTTCATCAAACTTTTGATGCCATTGCTTAGGTGCCTGCTTTAATCCATATAAGGACTTAATCAGTTTGCACACCTTCTTTTCATTGCCAGGCATGATGAAGCCCTGAGGTTGGTTCATATAAACCTCCTCATCCAATTCACCATTCAGGAAAGCTGTCTTCACATCCATCTGATGAATAATCAGATTGTGAATTGATGCCAAAGCAATCAGCAATCTTATGGTACTGATACGAGCCACAGGGGCATAAGTATCAAAATAGTCAATTCCTTCCTTTTGTTTAAAGCCTTGAATGACTAACCTTGCCTTGAACTTTTCAACAGTTCCATCTACCTTCATTTTCTTCTTGAAAATCCATTTGCAACCCAAAGGCCTGCAACCAGGTGGTAGATCAGCCAACACCCAAGTGTTGTTGCCCATGATGGAGTCCATCTCATCATTTATTGCTTCTTTCCAGAAAGCAACATCTTGGGACTTCATTGCTTCATCAAATGTTTTGGGATCATCCTCAACATTAAAGCAATAGGAGTGTTGGTCAGAGACCTCATCCCTTGTTCCTTCAATCAAGTACAATTGAAATTCAGGTCCAAATGATTTTGGAGTCCTAACCCTTGTGCTCCTTCTGAGCTCAGGTTCAGGTTGTTGTTCCACAACCTCATCAGGGGTTTCTGATACACCAACATCATTGGTTCCATTAGGAATCCTCTGACTTGGTCTAGGGACTGAAGAGAATCTATTCTCATCAAAATTTGCATCCCTTGATTCAATTATAGAATTAATTGAAACAGACTCATTAGGTTCAATAACATAGAACCTATAAGCCTTGGAATGCTCAGCATATCCAACAAAGATGCATTCAATGCCTCTTTCACCCAAAGTTTTATGCTTTGGATCAGGGAGTCTTACAACTGCCCTACAACCCCAAACCTTGAGATAATTCAAGTTGGGTTTCCTTTTAGTCCAGAGTTCATAAGGGGTAGTCTTTTTCCTTTTGTTAGGAACCCTATTTAGCAAATAGCAAGCTGTTAACATAGCTTCTCCCCAGAACCCTTGACTCAGCCCTGAATAGGACAACATGGAATTAACCATCTCCTTTAGCACTCGGTTTTTCCTTTCAGAAATTCCATTTTGCTGAGGAGTATAAGGGGCAGTCGTTTCATGGATAATACCAACAGACTGGAGATACTGAGTATCCATGTACTCACCTCCCCTATCAGTCCTTAACCTTTTGATTAGTGACTCTTGTTGCAATTCAACTTCAGACTTAAATACTTTAAATTTATCTAATGCTTCATCCTTAGTATGTAATAAATAAACATAACAATACCTAGAAGCATCATCAATAAAAGTCACAAAGTATTTCTTATTCCCCAATGAGGGAGTAGCATGCAAATCACATAAATCACTATGTATTAATTCCAACACATTAGTTTCACGTTTTACATCTTTGAATGGTTTCTTAGTTATCTTGTTCAACATACAAGTATTACACTTTTTAGTGTCCATGTCAAATGCTGGGATTAACCCATCCTTAGACATATCTTGCATACGTTTAAAGTGTACATGGCCAAGTCTAGCATGCCAAAGGGTTGAATCATATTGTTTAGATGACAACATACAAACAGAATCAATCACATCATGAACAATATTAAGTCTAAACATGTGATTACATAAATAACCAAATCCAATAAATACACCATTTTTAGACAAAACAAATTTATCAGATTCAATAACTTGTTTGTAACCACAATTATTTAAAATACCACTAGAAACCAAGTTTTTCCTAATATCAGGAACATGTAAAACATTCAACAAAGTAATAATCTTTCCAGAACTAAACTTCAACTCAACACTTCCTCTTCCATGCACCAGGGCTGTTGACTCATTTCCCATATGAAGAATAGAACCATCATTCATTGACTCGTAGGTCTTGAACCATCTTCTATCTTTACACACATGGACTGTTGCTCCAGAGTCAACCCACCAAGCCACATCATCATCCTGCACAAAGAACAATTCAGATATATATGTAACATAATAAATCCAAAAAGACTTATTAAATATATTCTGACCTTTCAGGGAATTGGAGTTACCATTCCCAGATCCACTTGTGCCTGAACCATTGGCTTTATTGCCAATTTTACCACCTTTGCAATCCTTCCTGAAGTGTCCAGTTTTACCACACTTCCAACAAGTAGCCTTTGACTTCTTTTTAGGATCAGGTTTGGTATTATCCTGATGTTTACGCTTGCCCTTGTTGTCATTGTTCCTGGAGGAGTTGTTATGCTCCACCATATTGACAACTGATGGAACAGCAGCAGTGCTGCTCTTTGGCTTGTCACTTTCATGCACCTTGAGTGATTCCTCAATGCGCAAATGACTGCCCAACTCAGTAAGAGTTAACTCCTCCTTCTTATGCTTAAGCATGTGCTTGAAATCTTTCCAAGAAGGAGGTAGCTTATCGATGATACAAGAGACTTGAATAGCCTCATCCATGTTCATCTTGTGTTGAGTAAAACGACCAAGTATACTAAGAAGTTCATTGTATTGGTCCATGACCGGTCTAGAATCGACCATTTTGTAATTGTTAAAATTACTTACAAGAAACTTCTTACTTGATGCATCCTCAGCCATATACTTGGCTTCCAGAGAATCCCATAGTTCTTGAGAAGATTCCACATTCTGATAAATATCAAATAGAGTATCAGACATACCATTGAGGATTAAACCTCTGCAGACATAGTCATCGTTCTCCCACTTGCTTCTGGCCCTCATCTGTTCCATCGTAGCATCATCCCCATAATCAGCAGGAATAGGAGTGGTCAGAACATCTGCCACGTTCATGCTAGTCAACAAGAACTTCATCTTCTTCTGCCATCGTCTGAAATCCACACCTTCAAACTTTTCTAGCTTAGAAAAGTTAGCAGCTATTTGTCTCATAGCAGCAGCCATTGATTATCTCAAAATAGTTTCTATTGATTGTTGGTTTGTGTGTGTCGTGTTGCTCCTAGATCAGGGTTAAGATAATCAAACAAGGTACCGGATATTCACTTGAAGTCGTGGTATCACTTTCCAATAGAAACTATTCGACCCTATGCCTGGGTTGCACGAATATCTCTATGGGATAAAACCAAGTGAAGTTCTTATTCTAGGCACAGATCAAGAACCGATCGTATTAAGTGTTTAGGGTTTTTATGTCGTGTCTTTCATGCCATGTGATGATCTCTATTTATAATAGAGTTTACTCAAAAACCCTAGCCCATGGAATTATGTATAATTAACGGCCCATTAATTATCCATAATAGTTTCCATAAATGTAGGAGTCGGTGGTTATAACTAACAGCAGAGTCTGTTGCCTAAACAGCAGAGTCTATTGCCCAAACAGCAGAGTCAGTGTACTATCAATTTTGCCCATCAGCAGAGTCAAAACCACTATCAGCAGAATTGATACACTATCAGCAGAGTTGTTTTGCATCAGTAGCAATAAAGCTATCAGCAGAAACAGATAATGCTATCAGCAGGAATGGCAATGCTATCAGCAGGAACAGATAATGCTAACAGCAGAATCAACTGCATCAGCAACATTGTCATTTATACTTAGCAGTACCTCGACTAAGCTAACAGTACCTTGAACAAGCTAACAGTACCTTGAACAAGCAGTACTTTGAACATGCAGTACTTTATCATAACCACTATTGAGTCAGGGTGTTCATTGACCTGATGGGTGTATACTCCATACCTCCAAGCCCATTACCAAGTGTAAACTTATCCCTCAAGTGTACTAAATTTTCCAACACATGTATCTTCATCTTCACGACCTGCAATGAAAACTCAGGAGTTAACACAGGTAGGATTCATTCCAGGTTTGATCATAAAGCTCCTTCATCATTTTACAATTACAAGGGAAATCTTTACAAGTAGAGAACAGGAATAAAATATTTCCAGCCAAACAGAAGTATGAAGGACATTTTAGTCAGAAAAGAAGCAAAAAGAGAGTAGTGACAACATAAGATACGAAGATCATACCTGACACATCACACACTAGCAAAAGATGCAGTGAACAGAAAGCTACCATTATCGAGATGATATTTGTGTTTTTGGGAAAACATGGACTGCACTTCAGGAAGCTCGCAAAATGTTTTCAACAGAAAGTCATATAGAACAACCCTTCCATCTATTTCTAACACAATGAATGATTCTTTTTCTCCCACATTAGTACAATAGATTTCAGGTAAGTTCCTCTTTGAATACTTAATTCTCGAGTGATTAACAGAGTACTTGAACGTCCATGCAGGATGCCCATTCCTCATCACATAAATGTTCAGCTGATCTTTAGGGCAAGTCTTGTCCATGCCAAGAAGAAGCAAACAACCACGTGACTCGTACAATTTGCAATATTCATTATCCACGGTTACAGGGAGTTCTATATTTGTTACAGTGTTTTCATTCACAAAGTCTAGCTTGTAATGCAAACGCCTATCACAATCACCACCTAACCAGTGCACACCATCATTTAAATAGATTTCGAACCCAAAACCTGGATTGGTGCGTCGGTAACAAATTGTCGAGCAAAAACAAACGTTTGACTGAAAATCATGTGGGTCCCACTCTGTCGTCGGCGTTATTCGTCGGTACGGACGTTGCCGACGTGGCTCTGTCGACTATTCGTGCCGATGACGTGACGTCGATAAGGTATGGTGCCGACGTCATGACGTCGGCACCGTTGAAAAATAGTCGTCGCCGGTGGTGTCGATTGTACTAGTGTCATTCCATAATTAACTATATAGTTTCTCGTTTATAAATAATTGATCAAGATTACCAAATCATCTGAACATCTTCCAGATAGCCTTTGGGCGTGGCCACGCAAACATCTTGTCAATCCTACGAGCGGCCAAGCAGTATTAAACTTCAAAACAAATTTGAAGGAACAAATCCTTTCTTGACTACGAGCATAACCCTCGAACTTCGCATCACCTCCGAAAATAGCCCTTATAACTACCTGTTACGGATAGCGTTAGACTACCTTACAGAAAATGAGCTACATCCTCGGCAGTTATCTGGTATCTCAAGTCTGAGGATAAATATTCATGATTTACTTAATGACGACGATCCATAAAGTACAATCATGTGGTTGGGATAAGTCCTATATTCAATTTATCCAATATTGAATATCATGTGATATTGGTATCTCAACCTTACAGTACATTCTACCAATCCTCACATTTGTCTTAATTCAATAATACTCTCATATTATTGATCGACAACGGACTATTTAGAATAACACTAGTTATTCATGGATTTAAACATGCAAATATAGGATACAATTTATTATTAATGAAAACAAACGTACCACATACTTTAATTCATTGTGAATAATAATTGCTTAACATCCCTTATCCAAATACTAAATAGATCAATGCATGATAATTCCCATTAGTGAATTATGCCACAAGTCATGACCACCATACTTGTTGACAAGGCATAAATCAACTAATTTTGATCTATCGGAATTTTGAGAATACTTATTTCAATAATGAAATTCTTGTACATGTGCATTCATCTATCCAGATATTGCCACATAACATTTCGTAAATTGCATGACATCCTCAATCGTAAATTTATGACAATTAAACTATCAAAACCTTTATAGTTTAAAGTATTCTAATTCTTTAATGTATAATGCAACTATGCTCATATTGAGCATAACTAGTACACATGGTCATTAACAAGGATGAACTCCCACCATGACTAGTATTGAGTGTCATCTCAATCTTACTAGCATCATTGTATGCAAACAATATGCTCTTTTTAAAGTTCCGTAAACTTTTAATATTCATCGTGTAATGTTTGATATCTTCAAATCCTTCAAGATTTGTTCACTATATCAATTTAAGCAATAATTTGCCATATGGTTCTTATTTAGAATTTAGGAGCAATTCCAGAATGAGGATGTAAATTCTATATCAAACCATATCCATTACACTTAACTATCTAATAACTTACAATTAGATATTAACGTTGTCAATCATCTTTCATACAAGCATGATACAACAAGCAACATGATGTACATGAAAAATCCTTGTGAAAAACTTAGATTTATTCATGTCATATCTTTCCAAAGATATGTTTATATCTCATCCTTCTAATAGAATATCATGTTCTTTTAGAATCAATTATTTACCACTTATGTTTATGACAATAAACATATATTCCAAGGTTTTATTTTCTAAATTTCTACGTGAAGTATCATTCCAAACTAAGACTTAACATTTAATGTTAACGTTAACGGAATGTTACTTCCCATATGTTATACAACATACATGAAATAAGAAAATAAATACATCACTCCCACTAGCTTTCAGGAATATTAAGAAATATCTTATTTTAATTATAAATCAAAACTAGATTTAATAACTAAAAATAAGTATATCTTCTAGATGCATACATTAATCCATTTACAAACGATTTGCACTTTTGTATACTTCTAAAGATTATTCAAATACTCATTTCAATTACTTTTCGTCCTCGCACAAGTAATTATCCAAGAAAGAGTTTTGATATTCCATTGTTAATTTCATATAAATGAAACTAAGAATGACAATCATAATCTTTATATATTTAATATACTTAGAAAGAATTTCAATCACATTCAATTGCTTAAGTGTGATTGATAATCTTTTCACACATTAAATATGTATACATTATTCGTCCACATGATTTCTACACAAGAATTTAAATCTCTAGGATTTTTATTTCCTTTGTAGAAACTCATCTTCATTCTATAGTGTAACTATAGAGTTTAAGATCAACTACGTTATCAAAACTAGTTATCTTTTCTGGACTGCATCTAAGCATTCATAGTATGAGTAATTTGCCAAATTTAACATTTGCAATTTATCAACATGATCAATAGGTTCACCATGATACTGTTACTCATAATCCTCAACATATTCTACAAATATTTGAGATATCCTTGCGGATCTATGAAATGAGAATTCCATTATAATGAGATTTAACATTAACATGTTTAATCCTCATTATGACTTTGCTAGTGTATTTAGAAGATTATGTATCTTGTAATTTTACCTTATCAAGATAAAACTCCCACTTGCCTTTCACAATTTATAGATTAACTATAAATACTTAGCAAATAGAGCAACACAACCTTGTTCTCTTTTGGGACTTTACAAATACATATTGACAGTTCCTAACATTAATTTTTTAATGACCTACTTACAAGCAGTTTAACAAATTCTGAACTTCAATTTTAAGACTTAATGTGATTCATCACATTCCATAATAAATGGTGTCTTATTAATCTTCTAGGTTGGAGCCTAAATGAGTATATCCAATCCATACTCAATTTTCTAACCTTGATATCTTTAGGAAGAATAGAAGATATAATTATCTTAAATCAAACAATATATCAAGAGTTTGATTCTCCTAACTGAACATACCATAAACACTGTATTTCATTAGGATTAATATTGTAAGTCATTCTTACAATATGTAAGATAAATATATTTCGTTTTAGCTTACCTATTTACCAACTAAATCAATTTAATGGTACAATAGATTTTCCAAGCCAATTGCACGCTTTATAACATAAGTACTTATTGATCAAGCCACTTTATGTCTATGTCTTTCCAAGAAGACATAACTGTTATAATCCCAATATACGTTATAAGTCATTAATCAACTCAATGACTTCTTGTATATGTCTTAATTAAAAAACATAACAAGTTAACGTCTTACATTATTATAAGTCTTATAACAACAAAAGACTTCATGTTTATATCTTTACAATATAAACATGTATAACTAAAGTAATCATGAACACCACAATTTTGGTTTCAATCGTAATTTCAAGTTAATTTATTACTTCATGTATTTATGTTATTCCAAGAATACATAAACATCTAAATTTGAAGTAATATTAGATTACTTCATTTATTTATGTCATTATAACAATACATAAATATTCACATTTGAAGTAGTCTTTTATCATATTGACACTTGTTCTAATAGTCATCCAATTTTGAAACTTGTAAATTAACATAGTTTCATTACATCAGTTGAGACTCCTAATAATGAAAGTATGTAATTTACCTTGTCATTAATATCTAGTAATGAAAGTAGATATTAATTCCAAGTGTTCTATTGATTAGATGTGAGTATGCCACATTAGAACATTCAATCTCTTACCTTGCAGTCAAGAGAATCCTTTAAATCATATTCCTTTATGTTGTTGCTTGCACACTATAAATATTTCTCCCACTTGTGCATGGAACAACAACACGTATCATATAAACAACACGTCAATCGTTTGCTTATGTGATTAATAATGATTTGCGTCATAGATATAAGTAGATATAGAGTCACCTCGTCTAGTAAGGAAACGTACACGACTCTCCATAATACCACAAGTGTCTATAATTGGAAAGTAATTATCTCAAGAGATTCTAGAGATAATCCGGGTTACTACCAAGATATGAAGACTTGTAGCTCCCACTGAAATAAAGATCACTACATGAACTCATTATTCAGCAATTACAACACAAATGCTCCCACTGGATTTGACAACATTAAAAGTATTTCAAAACTAGTAAAAGCAAATAGCGTGCTGTTTAATTTACTACACCTTTGAGTAATCCCTTACGTATCAGCTACTAAGGTACTCAAGGAATGTGTTCTACTTTGTCAATGATGGAATATCCATCAATACAATTAACTTGAGAACATTGGGTATGCAATTTCTTCCTCAATTAGGTCTACCATCCCCATCATGGCATGTAGCACCTTTTAATTGGTCAAAGCTCAACAACTAGATAAAGTATGCTAGTTTGCCTTTTACCAATTTCGTGGTAATTAGTCTAGTTTCTAATTTTAATAACTCATAAACGTGCAATTTCTTAACCATTGAAACTTGCTATGAATTATTTCTTAGAATTTAGACAAATCTAATTTTCCTATTATACCTTTCTCATTCATGAAAAGGAATAGGATTAAGTCTCACTCTTCTCATGGAAAGTAGACTCGGTTTATTCTTTTCAGTAAAAATTGACTCTATCCAAAACCCCTACGGGTATAGATCAATTTACTACTAAAAGAATGCCCCACGTTTACGGTTTTAACATTGCATTAATACATTTAAAAGAATTTTCAAAATTCAATTTTAGTATTTTCGATAATAAACTTTTTCAAGAAAATTAAGGGTTTATACACACATAGGTTACCAAACTTTCAAGTTTTATTCACCTAAGTTACCGATCTTTTTTTTTGTTCAATCAGGTTACCGAACGACTAAAATGACCAAAATACCCTCATTCTTATTTTTTGTTAACTACATAAATGGTCCCTGTGGTTCATCCGGCGTTACGAATTCAGTCCAGTTGTCGTTTTTTTTCTATTTTTTTTTAAATTTCGAAAAAAAATTAATTTCGAAAAAAATTTAATTTCCAAAAAAAAAATTCTAAAAAAATTTAATTCGAAAAAAACATTATTTCGAAAATAAATTTATGAAAAATAAATTAATTTCGAAAAAAAAATAATTTCGAAAAAAATTAATTTTGAAAAAAAATTAATTTTCATAAATTTATTTTCGAAATAATTTTTTTTCGAAATACATTTTTTTTCGAAATTAAAAAAAAAATCGAAAAAATAAATTCTAAAAAAAATTTTCGAAAAAAAAAATAATTTTTCTAAAAAAATTAGAAAAAAAACATTATTTTCGAAAAATTAAATTTTTTATAAATTTATTTTCGAAAAAAAAAATCTAAAAAAAATTTTTGAAAAAAAAAATTCTAAAAAAATTAGAAAAAAAAACATTATTTCGAAAAAAATTAATTTCGAGAAAAATTTAATTTATTTTTCGATTTTTTTTCGAAAATAATGTTTTTTTTTCTAATTTTTTTTTAAAAAAAATTTGAAAATTTTTTTTAGAATTTTTTTTTCGAAAAAAAATTATTTCGAAAATAAATTTATGAAAATTAAATTTTTTTCGAAATAATGTTTTTTTTCGAATTAAATTTTTTTTCGAAATTAATTTATTTTTCATAAATTTATTTTCGAAATAATGTTTTTTTTCGAATTAAATTTTTTTAGAATTTTTTTTCGAAATTAAATTTATTTTCGAAATTAATTTTTTTTTCGAAATTTTTTAAAAAAAAATCGAAAAAAAAGACAACTGGACTGAATCCGTAACGCCGGATGAACCACAGGGACCATTTATGTAGTTAACAAAAATAAGAATGAGGGTATTTTGGTCATTTTAGTCGTTCGGTAACCTGGTTGAACACACTTTGAAAGTTCAGTAACCTTAATGTCACATTTTGATAGTTCGGTAACCTGATTGAACAAAAAAAAAGATTGGTAACTTAGGTGAATAAAACTTGAAAGTTCGGTAACCTCTGTGTGTATAAACCCGAAAATTAAACACCCACGTTAAAATAACCATTTAATTTTCACTGAAAACTAGGATCCCAATTGACGTCATTTCATTACATCAGCTTTGGCTGCTAGCAATGAAAGTACTCAATAAGGTACGGGTTCACCCAATTGCCAATATCCAATTGCAATTCCTAGAAATCATGGGACTTACATTATATTGCCAACCTCAGTTGCGAAATGTAAGCATGTTTCATCCCCAAATCTTTATGCCTTGACGCCGTTTCATTACATCAGCTTTGGCTGCTAGTAATGAAAGTGCTCAATTAAGTTAACCAACTTAAGAAACTTGTAAATTGACTTCGTTTCATCACATCAGCTTTGGCTGCTAGCAATGAAAGTACTCAATTTACCCTTAGACTCCCACCCTTTGAACATTTACATTCAGCTTTGGCTGCTAGTAAATGTAGGATGTAACCTTAGGTGTTTCCGTTTCAGTTGGATGGCATATTACTTAAATTTTTAAGGGTATTTATTTTTTATGTGTGTAATCAAAATATGTACAAAGATGTCATGCATTCATCTTTATATCATATGTTTCAAAATCAGTTTACTCATTCGTTACATTAATAAGCTCAAATCATCAAAGTTTCAATTGATGGCGTTGAGAAACTTACAACATTGCCTTAAATGCTTCGTACTTTTTCATGGTGTACTTGGTAAGTCTAATATTGACGCACAAGCGAGCGGAGAGGCAAACGTCCGCCCTAAGGCTGATTAAAAACGCGCCCCTTTCGGATGACAATTTAATGTCAAGCCTCCTTATACCCACTTTATAGTTTGTCAATATTAGGTCCGCCTTTCGATCACTTTTGTACAGTCGCATCAATCAATTAAACACTTATGATTTTCTTGCTTAAAACAATGTTACACCATTATTAAGTCATGTTTATTTTTCTTTAGAAAATTACCCTTTTGTTATAAACAAGTATGCAACATATTAAACAAATGCGCAATTAAAAATAAACATAAACAACTTAATAATGAACATGCTAAAAATCAATTAATATGTATATATTGGACTTAAGACTCCCATTGGTTTTCGAGCTCATTGTACCCAATGGACCACAACACCAATTTCTTGGCCGCGTAAGTCTTATGATTAATATATACATAACACACATAATTGATAAACATGCGATTAAATATGGGGTCTTCCCCAATTTTAGGTCTTCCCTAAAACCTAATTAATTAATTTTTAGTAATTTTTAATTCGTGTTCAACAATTATAATTACTAAACCCTAGTTAATTAACAATCGCAAAAATTAGCACGTAGAACATTTAACATATAGCATCAATTTTCCATGACAAAACGTGCATGTTTTTGTCATAAATTCCCCATATTGCACTTATAATCATGTTGCACATATTATCAAGTCAATACAAGTACGCATACTAATTAATGACATCTCAAGGTACTCATTAATTAACATAAAAAATATTGCATACATACTAGGTTTTGTATAACTTTTCAATGAACAGTACTTCGATGAATAGTAACTTTCGATGAACAGTACTTCGAGAAAAAAAATAAAGGTTTAAAAAAAAACTTAGAAACCTCAAAGTATGCAATATTCAATTAAACAATACAATTTTATGTGTTTTAGTAATTAATTACAATGTATAAACGGGCTCTTGATGCCAGTCATACAAGCAAGGTCTGTTGGAAAATATGAATCATAAAACTATAAACATATAACTAAACATCAAAGTACATAGCAGCGAAATATAATAGGATCTATTATACATGTAATTAATTAACTAAAATAAAAGTAATGCGTACCTTTGGTTTCTAGCCAAACAAGAAACCAAATGTCCAAGATCCGGTAAAACCCTAACTTATGGTTTATAAAATCGACCACCTACAAATCGAATTGGGGAAAATAACTCAAGTTAAAGTAAGCTTGATCTCCGTTCTTGTACACACGTATTAGTAGCGTTTCAATGTGAAAAGCTAGGTTCTTGATTCACAATAGATTAACCAAACACTTTGTAATGCTCAAGGTTACTCGCAAATCCCTTTCTAGGGGTTTCGCTTGTCGACCTATGAGCAAGAGAGGAGAAAAGAAGAAGTTTGGACTTCCATTGAAATCAAGTGTACTATGGGATGAATACATAGGGATGTATTTATAGCCTAAGGGTTGAGATCAAGTTTACAATGGTTTCCGATGTGGGATTCCATTGTTTTGCCATAAACAAGCCCAAGAGAGGATTTCTAGAACCTTCTCTTGTCTTGCTTCATTTTCTTCATATCTCGTTAAGTGTTTATTTGTGAAATTAATAATTAATCATAACTAAATATATTAATTATTAATACATTGAAACTCATACGTAATGTGTGCAATCCCGAAGTCTCGTGTTCGAAACTGGACATACATATATTAATTATTATCCATAACTCTAACAGTTTAACCTCAATTTTAGAGGACACATGAGATTCTATTTTAAGTGTTTCAAGTATAATTAAGAACAATATAGCTCTTATTATTTGATTATCAAGTTTTTCTCTTGAAAACACATCATTTGTGAAGGTAAGTATGCATTTTTCCCTTAGAGATAATACATGCATGGCTACACTATAAACATAAAAGATTTGCTTGTACTCTTGTATATAAAGGGCCAAATGTTCTTGAAAAGTAGTAGTGACTAGCCAATGAGAATTTGACAATAACAATCGAGTACCATCATACCACTGGTTTTTGTAGGAAAATTTAATGGTGTGTACTTTTGTAACTTAATGTTTTGAGAGTACTTATTTTGATTAAATGACTATTTGACTTTAGAATTTGTTGTAGGGCTTTTAAACTTTCAAACATGTGAATTATAGTAGCTCAATTTGTGATCTCAATGTTGTAGTCATCTTTTCTAAGTCGAGCGTCAAGCCACTCCGTTCCAACTTCTTCCAAGCAAAAAGGATCAAGCGGGGTACGATCTTTTATGTTTGGGCGAGATGACAACGATAGCCGAAGTTCAATCTCAATTTCAAAGGACACATGAGATTCTATTTTATGTGTTTCAAGTATAATTAAGAACAGTATAGCTCTTATTATTTGATTAACAAGTTTTTCTCTTTTAAAACACATCTTATTTGAAGGTAAGTATGCATTTTTCCCTTAGAGATAATACATGCATGGCCACACTATAAACATAAAACTTTGAGCTAATTCTCAAAATAGTATTTTAATTTTACTTGTTTCAAAAATAGTACAAAAATAATGGCTTTTTCCAAAAATGACATGTGCGAATGTGGGAATCCCTAAATATTTTGACAAGTGCCCAAACACTTTTATAAATGAATGTGCGAACAAGGATGTGCGAATGTGCGAATGTACGAAAAACGGATGTGCGAATGTGCGAATGTGTGAAGTCGCACATTCGCACATTCGCACATGACCTTTTTGGGAAAAGACATTATTTTTCAACTATTTTTTGAAAAAAAGTTAAATTAAAATACTATTTTGGAAATTGGCTCTAAAACATTTGCTTGTACTTTTGTAAATAAAGGGCCAAATGTTCTTGAAAAGTGGTATCTACATGCTAGTCTATATCTATGTACTTTTCTACTTAAAATATTCAATACTTTGTTTGGTGAGATTCTTAAATGGTACAAGCTAAATACACGGCTCAAGCTAAATACACTAGTGACGCTTTCATTATACACACTTGAGAGATGATTTGATTGAGGGTAACTAATTTAATATTTTTATATACACAATTTGATATGTCGAAGTTGCTATATTTCATTTTTTAATACAAGTTATAGATGTCTATATATACACGAAAAGTTTCAACTTTTTATGTAAACGAGCGGGTTTGCTCGTGCGTTGCTACGGGACGGCCGTGTTTGTGTTTATTACAATCATGTTGGAGTAATCAATTATTTATTTTTGTATATAATGACACATGCCTGAAAGTAGATGTAAACAGTCTATTGAGACGAATTTCAGTGGAATATTGCCCCGATATTTTATCTCTAAGCAGTTCGACCACACTTTCAAGTGTTTAGATGGAGAAAGTTTCTACAACCAATAGATCGGCTACAACATGTGTACTATCCGTCTTCCATTTGCGTATATCCCTAACACGAAAAAGTTAATTGGGCTAAAATGGGCTAAAGCATTGGACTCATGATGAGCCCATTTTTTGGCGGGAAATATGGAGTCAAAACGACAACGTACTCCACGACAATTAAGATATAGTATAATTATCTGTTTTAACAATTATTTAATCGAATGTGATTTATGATTGTTTAACTAATGTTTTACGTTTAAATTCTTGATTTTCTTGTTCTAATAGGTTAAAGTTGACTTTATATTTGAAATTTTATAACTTTCTGACAATAATTTGGACGCGGTTGTTATAAATGAAAACAATTATATATTTTGGTGAACAATAAGTTAATTTAAATAAATAGTTGACCTAAAAGTAAATATTTGATACTTTGATGGCCTCCATATAGATAATCCTATCTAAATATGAAATATAAGCCAACAATTTGATTTACAAATGCAAAATATATATAACCAACAGACCGCTCATTTTAAACTTTTCTTGGGTCAACGACTACACTATTATACAAAACTGAAATTTATTACCAAACTTATGTGGAGAAGGAAACGATTTGCTCTTCCGGCTTCTTAGTTCAAGATGAGAAGGGGTTTTAATAACCATAAACCATACATTACTCTTGCAATTACACAGTCAGAAGTTAAGTACAAGTGACAATAATATGCTAAGGAGAAATTTGTTTCGAGCCCGTTTGATTCTAACCACATATGATTTTGCTCGACTTGCCAAAATTGTTGCCGGTGCACTTACAAACAAGTCCTCCTTTAGACATTTCATCCAATTGATCTACAACTTTCAGTTTTGATACCTACTAATCTGATTTAATTACCTGTACAAAGTAAATTAACGACACAACCAACACATTAATGACAGAGTACCATTTACACTACAATACTTATTAGGAACATTGAATGATCACCTAACCATCCTCATATATGGTCAAACAAATACATCTGCTAGAACTAAAATACTTATTAGGAACATTGAATGATCACCTAACCAACACATGAATGACAAAGTACCATTTACACTACAATACTTATTGGAACATTGAATGATCACCTAACCATCGTCATATACGGTTAAACAAATACATCTGCTAGAACTAGTGATATTAAGTGAGTAACTGACCAATGCGTATGAGTGATATAAAGTGTTCAACTGCTGACCCATATAAGGCTGGCTACACTGGGTCGGCAAATATCGGTCGGTCAAGAAACAAATATCAGTCACCCCCAATGTGCATCCATGGTCAAACATCGGTCGACATTGTTCCAAAAATAGAATCGGTCGAGAATATGACCGACTTTGGTTTGTGTTTATACCGTTTGGGTTAAAAAAAAAAAAAAAAAAAAAAAAAAAAAAAAAAAAAAAAAAAAAAAACTGGATCACCACTGTGGCACATAGTTCATGTCTTGTCACCGGAGAGAGAAAGCTGACGTGGCAGCCGGTGACCCAGGTCACCGACTAGCCTAAGCTCTTACACACGATGTTAACTCATCAGTAAATGCATATCACGTACTTGAAAGTTGAAGCCAAAGCAACTTGATCTTTTAATATGACTGGTGACTAAACTGTAGGGAAACGGTTACACTTTATTAATAAAATCTAAATTACAATAAAATTAACAGTATATAAATAACAGAAAATTAAATACAAACAGAATGTAAGCAGATAAACGATAATTAAATAAAACAATAAACTAATAAAAAGACTTACTAGATCAGCAACGAAGCACTAAAAAGCCGAGGCTCGTGTTGGACACGCTTCCCTTGAAACAGATTCGCCGTTTGTTTCCCAGGGTACAACAGCCAAAACAGTAAGTTGTACTGTCGGACTTAACTAAACTGCCAGGAATTTCATCTTAAGAGATGCGTATTCCTTATGTTGGAAATCAATAATACTTATTGATTTGATGTGTGTAAACTTGTGAAATTAGGGTCTCTATTTATACACAATAGACTCCCTCTAAGTTTACCCATCCCACCGATGTGGGATTGAAAATAAACTATTTTTCCTCTTTAGTCATGGTACCGAATGACTAACTTTGAGACCCGATATCTCATTCACATCAACTCTATTTTGGACACATAAAGGCTTATTGCGAAGCTCTCTTCGAGGAGAACGCAAACCTACAAACTATTACTTATATATATGACACATACATATAAATAATTGTGTCCAAAGTTGGTCAAAAGTCACTTTTGCCAACCAATTTTCCAACAATCCCCCACATGAATGGAGATCGGTCGTAATACAAAAATTACGATGAAATTCCAATAGTTGAATCTTGCAAAGGATAGGTAGGTGTGACCCTTTGAACCTTCCCTTGTGAAATGCACTTAGCCTCCTAGCTGTCAGTAGACGCGATGTCTTTGAACTGAGCTGCTGTTTATGTAGACGACAATACACTTCACACAAGACTCTCCCTAACATTGTTAAGTCCTCATAGTCATGTTCATTATGGTCCTGAACATTTGCCTGGTTCTGCAAGAGCTCTTAGGATTTGCGCCCCCCACAATTCCCTTCGAAGCGACCCCACTTCTCTCTCACATAGGTGATTTCATCTTGAATCATTAAAAACATATGCTTGTGATTTCATCTTGAATCATTATGCTTTATGATTTCATCTTGAATCATAAAAGCAATATGTTTAACCTCTCAACAAGTCACATTTATTATAGGAATGGACTAGAAAGTTACAATGTTAAGTGACTCCCCCATATTGACGTGACTTCCCCCACATTTATATGATTAGGTTGTCCTATTAAACCCAGATCTTGGGATCTCCATTCAACTGGGTTAGGTTTTCCTTCATATAAACTCATTCCTTTAAGGGCTTTAGTCTCATTCCTTTAGACGACTTACTAACTAACTCTCTGCTTAAGCCTTTCGCAAGCGGATATGCGACGTTATCTATTGACTTTACATAGTCAATTGTGATAACTCTAGTTGAGAGTAGTTGTCGCACCAATCATTTTCTATGATGGATATGTCTCGACTTACTGTTTTACATTGTGATATGAGCTCTGTAAATTTCCAATTGACTATCACACTTTATACAGATGGTCGTTACCGGTTTACACCATCTTGGTATGTCCTCTACGAATAAACATAGATATCCCGAAGATTCTATAAATTTATCTCAAAAAATAAATTTAAATTCCATCATAGATTTCGCTATAAAAGTCTGTTTGAAATACTTTCAAGATTTCCAAGACATAGCTTCCTACATAGAGTCCATTCATCCGCTCTAGTGGATCTAGATTATTTTATGTAAGAATCCATATTTGCATTACTCTACCATTATATAGCAGTTGGATATCTTCTAAAATGCAATATCATAAGTATCATAGTACTCGTGTAATACTATTCAAGTGGTCATCACTTGAATTACTGGTATATTTACTAAACATGATCATAATTTATAGATCAGGTCTCACACAAGTTATACACACATAAGACGCCCAATATTCTTTGAGTATTCAAAATAGGCAACACCTCTACCTCTATTTTAAATAGATTTCTAAAGATGTCATTGGAGTTCTAGCTAGGCCGGAATCCCCTACATTGAACCTCTCAAGAATATTGTCCTTATAGTGTTTTTAACTTCAAAACAAATCCATCTGGTTTCATATGATCTTAGTTCCAAGAACCATATCAAACAACTAATGTAGTTCTTGTCAAATCTTAACTCCAACATTTCATTAGTGGATTTGTTCATCTTGTTATCACTTCGAGTGATAAGTATACCATCTATGTATAAACACACGATTACATATATACCAGTGATTTATTTTTTCCACATACATCCATTAATTTTGAATCTACGTTCTAACATGACGTGGTAGAAAATTTGGATATCATTGTTTGGGAGCTTTTTCTAAGCCGTATAATGACTTAACAAGCCTACAAAACTTTGCTCTCTTGTCTAGGAGCCATGAAACCCTCAGGTTGGTTCATGTAGATTTCTTCTTCTAAATCCCTGTTTAGAAAAGCCATTCTTACATTTTGGTAGACTTCCAAATTTCTTAAAGCAGCAATAGCAAGTACCATCCTAATAGAGGTTATTCGTGTAACTGACGAATATGTATCAAAGTAAGCTAGACCTTCTCGTTGTCTAAACCCTTTAATTACCAATCTTGCTTTATACTTATCAATGGTTTTATCGACAACCTTTTGTAGTTGTTAGGTATAAACCATTTGTAGCCTAGTGGTTTACCACCAGGAGGTAAATCCACGAGCTATAATGTATCATTTTTGTAAAATAGAATCTATTTCACATTTGATGGCTTCTTTCAATTGAGCCCCTCTTTGTAAGAAGTAGGTTCATTTTCTACCATAAAAGAAACAAAATCAGGTCCGAACAATTTTTCGGTTCTTGCCTGTTTGCTTCTTCTAGGTTCAACCTATTCTTCTGGGTTGATCTTGTCTCACATCATGGAGATCATAATCAATCCCGTGTTGTCTCTTATCACGAACAACATTATCATCTTAATGTCTCTCATCATGAAGGACATCATCATTTAGTTGCCTCTCATCATGGACAACTGTATCGTCTAGTCTAGATGAACATCCATTTTTCTCAGATAAATAAGGAAACACAGTTTCAAACAATGAAAGTTTTCCTTGATTCCATTATCGTATCTTTGTATATATTCAGATTTTCTGAATCATATACAAATAAATGATAAGCACTACTATAATGAGCATATCACAAGAATATGCAATCCACAGGTTTAGGTCCAATATTTTGAACCTTGGGTGTCGGGACAGATAGACACCCCCCACATTCGTAAGTACTTATAGGATAGTTATCATCCCATCCATAGTTCATAGAACTATCTTCTTTTCCTTACAAGGGATCTTATCTAAAAGATAAATAGCCAATAGAATCGCTTTCCCCCACATGCCATGGTTTAAACCAAGACTTTAATAACATGGCATAACCATATCATTTAAGGCACGATTCTTTTCATCCAACAATTCTGTTGAGGCGTATAATGAGCAATAAATTTGTATCTTATTCCAATGTTTAGCACATACATTTGGAAATGGAGACACATATTCACCTCCGTTATCACTTCGAACCGCCTTGTTTTCGATAATAAGTTGATTCTCAACTTATTTTATAGATCAATCTTGTCTATATCCTTACTCTCAAGTAAGTATAAATAGCAATATTTTGTACTACCATCAACAATTACGATGAAGTACTCGCTAATTATTACCTTAGTAGGTACCGATTCCAAATCACATAAAACCACGTGAATCAAGGAGTTCAGTTAATTTCCGGTCAACCGAGTGAAAAGACAATCTTGTCAATTTGGCTTCAACACAAGTTTTACTTATGTAATTTGTGTTCGTTTATTTAATTAAATAGCGTATTGAGTTAAAATTAACATGTCCGAGTTGGCCATGCTATACATTTAAAGAATCCAATAAGCTGAATTCATACTCATTTTATTAAAACAACCATTAAAAAAAATTGGATTCAGCTTAAACATTTAATAAAGGGCATAACCCGTACTGACCAAAATTTTGTTCAATGTTAACTCAACTTTATTTGATTAAATAAAAAGAAAGCCAAATTATTAAGCAACCATCCACACACAAGATTCCTACGAATCTCTGGCACA
Source organism: Artemisia tridentata subsp. tridentata (assembly GCA_021014915.2). Classification (NCBI taxonomy): domain Eukaryota; kingdom Viridiplantae; phylum Streptophyta; class Magnoliopsida; order Asterales; family Asteraceae; genus Artemisia; species Artemisia tridentata. The sequence goes on along the minus strand of CP139509.1, from coordinate 510,662,641 downwards.
TACAATGTGTTGGTTCACTTAAGCTCTTTTCCACATGTGAATTTCAACATCACATTTCTTTTTCCCTTGCTATTAACAGTTGTAGAGTTGCCCATAAATTGCATCTCTCCATTTTCTGCTGCTTTGAAAGAGTTAACCAAACTCTTATCATCATACTCATGACATGATGCCCAAGTGTTAATCCACCATTATCTAAGGTCGGATCCCGCCTTGGCAACAATTTTCATGTCATTCAGGCCATTTAACCCATAGTTATGGCACATAAAATCTGAATGCTTTAAAGCATCTACCGTACACATAACTCGAGTATCGGTCTCCCTTTCATCAAGTTCGGGAGCAGATCCTTTAGATGTCACTCGTGACATTCCAAACATTCTGTTAATACGAGATTCCGTTATTAGTCTAAAACTAAATTTGGAATAATTAAAGTGTTTCTTAACAAAATGATTACATCGAATTTTGTTTAAAACACTACTGTTTTGTTAGATCCATTATACAAAACCACTTTTAAAGAAGTCTTTCTATTAAAAAAATTAAACAATATCGCATATTACATAATGTTTTAAACAAAACCAAATTTGTAATATGATTTTGTCAATCTTCTTTAAGAACATCTTAATAGATCTGTATCACATGGTCTAATTCTACAATGAAACTCGACAAGGTTTCAAAATAGATTTACTCTTCCAAAGAAACTCAACAAGGTTTCTATAGATCTACTTTCAAATGCATAAAGTTTCAAAAACTATATTTAGTTTATAATTAAACTCAACCTGGTTTAAATAAGCTAAACAAGTCAAAGAAACTTTTCCACCAAAATATAATAACAACTTGTATATTATCATATTTTGTTTCAAACAAACTCATCTTGGTTTCAATAAACACGTTCTAGTCATCTAATAAAATAACTTGTATTTTATGAGATTTGTTTCAAAGAAACTCCACTTGGTTTCAATGAATCTAATTTCATCATGATTTGCAACCATGTTAGTAATCGACGCACCAATTACATTCGCAAGATTCACTATGGTCACAAATTATGTTACCATCAGTTAACTTGTGAATATTTAAACACAAAAATAGTTAAAACAATATGGTATCTAATAAACTCGACATGGTTTATGTAAACTTGTACCAAATATGATTCAAAGAAACACAAAATTGGTTCCAGTAAATCCAGACTTAAACAATAATATAGGTAATAAACAAACTAAAAGAAATCAGTTGAAAAGAAACTCATCATGGTTTCAGTATAAACTGATTCAATAAACTGTTTTAATATCGTTTCTAAATCTGTTATACCAAATCTGTTAATTAAAATTTTGTTTAGTTATAAAACTCATTTTCAACGAAACACAATCTTGGTTTCAGCAGAAAAATAGTTTGTATAAAATCTGTTAATCATATTAATCTGATTTTAATAAAAGTGTTTTAATTCTGTTACACATAATCTGTTTTAAGATTGTAGGGAAACGGTTACACTTTATTAATAAAATCTAAATTACAAAAAAATTAACAGTATATAAATAACAGAAAATTAAATACAAACAGAATGTAAGCAGATAAACGATAATTAAATAAAACAATAGAGTAATAAAAAGACTTAATAGATCACCAACGGAGATCAGCAACGAAGCACTAAAAAGCCGAGGCACGTGTTAGACACGCTTCCCTTAAAACAGATTCGCCGTCTGTTTCCCAGGGTACAACAACCGAAACAGTAAGTTGTACTGTCGGACTTAACAAAACTGCCAGGAATTTCATCTTAAGAGATGCGTATTCCTTATGATGGAAATCAATAATACTTATTGATTTGATGTGTTCAAACTTGTGGAATTAGGGCCTCTATTTATAGACAATAGACTCCCTTCAAGTTTACCCATCCCACCGATGTGGGATTGAAAATAAACTACTTTTCCTCTTTAGGCATTGTACCGAATGCCTAACTTTGAGACCCGATATCTCATTCACATCAACTCTGTTTTGGACACATTAAGGCTCATTGCGAAGCTCTCTTCGAGGAGAACGCAAGCCTACAAACTATTACTTATATATATGACACATACATATAGATAATTGTGTCCAAAGTTGGTCAAAAGTCACTTTTTCCAACAAATTTTCCAACATAAACATTATGATTTGATGCGAAAAGTAAAAGTTGCAATAAACTTATATTCTTTTTCTGATAATTTAATAAAGGGAGCATTACAAATTTGAGTAAGATAGTAAGAGCACGAGGAGTAATAACGCCCCAACGCCAATTCGTCTGATGTGTTCATTTTTTAACGCCGTTATGGCGTTATCTCCAATCCGAGCATTGGTGTGTTGTGGTTGCGTTGTGCTCTACGTTGCTAGAGCAACGTGCGTTGTAACGTGAAGTAAAGCAAAAAAAAACAAAAACAAAAACAAAAAAAGAGAGAAAAATTCATTCTAAGCGTTGTAATTTATTTTTTCTATAAAGAGGTGGGTCACAAAAGGTAGTGTTATTTGGTGGTATTATTACCGGGTGTTTTTTGGTGTTATGTTATTTGGTGTTGAAATGATGTGGCGCTGACGTGGCACAAAAAATGATGCTCATCAGCCATAGCTTTCATTTTATGATTTATATGGAAATCAATTACATAAAATTGCAACATAGCTTTTCATACGCGAAGTTAAAAAGCTACTTTGTCACTCAAAGATCTTCAAGAAAAAAAAAAGAAAGTTAGCCTCATCTCTTTCTTTCTCCAAAAACATCTGTGAATTTAGTTTAATACATTTTATATAACTTAAAAAAAAAAAAAAAAAAAAAAAAAAAAAAAAAAAAATCATTCCATGCGTTGTAAATTGAATTTTTGTTAAAGGTAGTGTTATTTGGTGTTATGATTATCGGGTGTTTTTTGGTATTATGTTATTTGGTTTTGAAATGATGTGACGTTGATATGTCACAAAAAATTGGATGCTAACATGTTATTGCTCCCTTTGCTCTAAAAGCACTAGGTGCTCATCAGCCATGAGCTTTCATTTTATGATTTATTTGGAAATCAATTACATAAAATTGCAACATAGCTTTTCAAACGCGAAGTTAAAAAGCTACTTTGTCACTCAAAGATCTTCAAGAAAAAAACAAGAAAGTTAGCCTCATCTGTTTCTTTCTCCAGAAACATTTGTGAATTTAGTTTAATACTTTTTATATAAACCTTAAAAAAAAAAAAAAAAAAAAAAAAAAAAAAAAAAAAAAAAAAAAAAATGATAAGGTTTAACTTCTATTAAAACATCAAATGACTTTATTAACATAAAATTTCGGTTTTCATCTTATAGTATAAACTCTCCAAAACACAAATACAAGATTTGATTTATTAAGCATTTAAGCCATTAAGGTCATCGGATCAATGGAGGTAATAAAGAAATGATTTTCACTAACTTTAGAGATGTTGCTTAAAAGAAATGCAGAAGAGTTTCCGTCAACCTCTAGCTTCCACTTCACTCATATGAAACAATAGTGCTGTTTCTTCTTTAAATAACAGATCAAAATGCAATATTTGATTAATGTTTTGGTAAATCTGATTTGTCCCCATGGATGAAATTCAAGTAATTAACTACCATCGGCTTTCCCTCCCCTAGTATCCTTATGATATGCAATTTAAGTAAATTGATTCACTAGTACACAAACCATATTTTATAACGGTTATTTTGCATTTTTTGAAACGGTTTTGGACCGTTCTATAAGAGAGCGTACTAAATAATGGGTTGGTTTTTTAGGACGGTTTTCACCCGCTTTAAATAAATGTATTTTTTACAACATTTATGTAGAACCGTTTTAAAAAGGTTGTCAAAACTAAAAAAAAATTGTCATTGTGCATTATTTAATGCGTTCACATTACAAGTTTTATAGATGTTATTGTTGTTGGTCAATGAGCATCTTGCCACACTACTACACAAAATTTCATTTCTATAACATTTTAGAACATTTTTTTTTCCTGAAAGTGTTTCAAAAGAAACACAACTTACCCATCATTGTCCAAAACTGTTCCGGAGCATTACTTTTAGGAACGTTTATTTGAAAAGGGTTCCAACAATACTCTTTTGGAAAGGTTCTCCTGTAGGTGTTCTAAAAGATGTTCCCAAAGAGAGTGTCTACATGACAACATAGGTGGACATTGTGAGTAGATTTATTACTTCATATCTGAGATCAGTGTAACCTACATTACAGAAACATGTATATTACATTAGAGAAGATCGAGTCAAAAGAAGACTACAATAATATAACTAGAATATCAAATCGACAACACATGAAACACAATAAAGAAACCACAAACATAAAATGAAAGAAGAACCCATCAAAAGTACCTTCTAGATAAAGAATGATGAACACATGTAAAATTTTGAGTGTGTTTAGGGATTCTTCAAGATCCGCGAAAAATAAAACAAATGAATAACATTAGATAATTGTTTTGGGGATAAAGAAAGGGAGAGAATGCACTATTGTAGATATAAGAATGTGAAAGAAAAAGTGTGGAGTTTGATTATATAAACAAATACAGTAAAAGATAAGAGAGAATGAAAGATGAAAAAAGATGGGAGGGAAAATTCCCGCTCATTTGACGTGAAAAACTATTGAAAATTTTTGGATCTTTTAAAACGGGTAGTAATCAACCGTTGTATATGATAAAATTAAATTATAAAATACTCAATTATTTAAAACTATTCTAGTTAACCGTTATAAATAACAAGTATAAATTATAAAATATTGAATCTTTTAGAACATTAGTAATCCACCGTTGTAAATGAGAAAATTTAATTATAAAATATGAAATCTTTTAGAACTTTAATACTTAACCGCTTTAAATGATAAGGGTAAATTATATAATATTAAACTTTTTTAAAGCACTCCTAGATAACCGCTGTAAATAATAAAAAAAAAGTTGGATAAAATAAACAACCGTGTTAAATGATATATCTTATATTATTTTTATATTACTTTTGTGTTTTTCAAATTATTTAACACGGTTTAATTAAAAACCGTTATTAAAAGTCCGTTATAAAATGTTGTTTCTCTACTAGTGATTAAAACAAGCAAAAGGCCATCATTATTATTATCTCACATTCTCGGTAACTAATGCCGTACCAATTCCGCCAACACAACATCTTGTGACATGTTCACCACGTAGGTGTTTCCATTGAGCACCACTGTAGACCAAGATAAATTCAATTGGAGTAAAATACACCATTCGTTCTTTTTTTTTTACCAATATACGCGGGAAGTGCCAAAAAAATACGTCCAAGGTCCCTACTATGCATTTTTTGCATTCACGAAGGTCATTTTTGCTAACGATCATTAGTCAATACTAGTAAACACGTTCGTTTTGGTCATTTAATATTGCAATTAATTACTCAATTTAATTATTCCCGCCACAAAAACATCTATAACACTTGCACGGTCTCTTTTTTCGTCCCCAAAGTTTTTCTACAAGATTTATCACAAACCCTAATTGCATGTCACAAACCAGTGCCATACTACTGAGACAAAGAATTTCACAACATGGATTTTACATTATAGAAAGTAAGAAGATATAGATCCATGTATTCCAGTTGATGATACCAATTTGTACAACTCTACAAAAAAAAGTATGTTTTTTGTTATAATTGTTGAAATATCTAATATCAATATTTTTTTTGCAGTTAAGGTTAGATAATGTTGCCCTTTTTTTCAGTTGGTAGATCTAATATATTTAGCATGGGGTTCATCATAATAGTGTTTTCAAATAGTGGGTCTCGTAAATATATGATGGAGGTAAGGAAACTATAGTTGATTTCGTTGATGTTGATACTGTGTCGTCAGTTGAAGAGTTGGATGTTCTTATGTATGAAATAGGTTACAAGCTAGGCATAACAAATTACTATTACTTTGTTAAGTCTAGCTAGTAGCAATTTATATTATGGTTTGTATAGCTTAAGTGGCACTGTGAATTAAAAATTATTGAAAGATCCTATCTTCTTTTTCTGATAGTGTGATAAAGAAGGAAAAATTATAAATTGAGTAAGATAATAAGAGCACCAGGTGATAATGAGACATAAGGTTCTCGTTTTATAGCAAAAAGTGTTGTCATTTTAATTTTGTTTTCCCATAACTCAATATTATAAGTTAACCCAAAAGCACACTTCGTCCAATACTCAAGTTATAGGACACCCTCTTGCTCACACTTTAACCCAATAAAACACAAATAACCAAAAAAAAAAAAAAAAAAAAAAAAAAAAAAAAAAAAAAAACACTTACTGATAACTCGGCTGGTAAATTTGGCGCGTAGCCTTGTAACTTTAGGGGTGGGTTTTTTTTTTTTTTGTTGGGGGGGGGGGGGGGAGGGGGGGGGTGGGTTGGAAAAGACATAAGGTTGGGCTACTATTAGAACCACCACTTGTAATTTGAATTAGATTATAGAAACATTAAATCTGAGGCACTTCATCTTATGTACGTTATGATAGCTTATCTGTATGGATCAATTGATAGTGATATTTACATGAAAAACTTGAGAGATTGAAAATACCCGAAACTTGTAAATCAAAACCCCAAGAAATGTTCTCAATCAAACTAAAAAGATCTTTATACGAAATAAAACAATCGGGACGAATGTGATATAACCGCCTTAGTGGATATCTTTTAAAAGAAGGATATAAAAGTAATAAAATTAATCCGTGTGTTTTTATTAAAATATCAATGGCGAGTTTAACAATCATTGCAGTTTATATTGATGATTTAAATATCATTGGGAACCTAAAGAAATTGAACATACTCCAAAATTGTTAAAGACTCAATTTGAAATGAAAGACTTTGGTATGACTATATATTAGTCTCAGCTTGCAAATTGAGCATTTAAGAAATGGATTATTTTTCCATCAACCAAACTACACTGAAAAAATGTTGAAACGATTCAATATGGATAAAGCTCATTCGCTAAGCTCACCAATGGTCGTTCATTCACTTAACTGAGACCTTCCCATTCCGCCCCAAAGAAAATGATGAGGACATTCTTGGTCTTGAAATACCATATCTAAGTGCAATTGGGGCTTTACATTCTTCCAATAAAAGTTTCAAAATTTTCGAAGCGGTCGGGAATTGATGAGACTTTTCGATCACGAGTTGATATGGGTGTTCAATATACACAAAGCAACTATGATACAAAATATCTTACTAAAGTGTAAAAGATGCTCTAATCTAAATCTATGTTTTTCCATCAATCAAACTACACTGAAAAAAGGTTGAGTAGGTTGTAACTTCCAAAGTGTAAAAGATGCTCTAATCTAAATCACGAGCAAGTCATTCAAAGTTACAACCTACTCAACCTTTTTCGTATGTTGCCAAAAGTAAAGTACACAAACGTTGTCGTTTTTTTGAACATGAAAGCCCTCTCTTAACCCAAATATCAACTGCGGAAGAGTAATTAGCAAAGAATTTGTAAACCAAGTTCCAACTCAGTAGTGTAAATCTTTATATTTAATTTTTTTAAATTATTATTTAATACTAAGTGCATAACCTCAAAAAAAAAAAAAAAAAAAAAAAAAAAAAAAAAAAAAAAAAAAAAAAAAAAAAACTAATATTATAGAAACTTATGAAGTCCAATATACACAAAGCAACTATGATACAAAATATCTTACTAATAAGTAATAACTTTATTCATTTGAGCAATTATATGATTCCATAATTTTTATAGCTTGAATGTCTCAAGTGTTGTTCGTGCTAATTTGTTCACCCAACTCATTAGAAAGCTACTCTTATCATCTTATAATTCTGATGTCATAGTCACCCTAGCTACATTCATAATTTTGTCAGGAAAATGTTCTTGCAAGTTCATTCAAATCTATGTTTCTTTTATTCCAAGGAGTGAAAAAAGAAAACATATACAATTATCATGCTACCATTTAGACAATTTCCAATGTACAAGACAATATTTTGTAGATACTAGGCTTATAATTTATGCATTGGATGCTAGCATGCACCTAAATAATTTACCCTCTCTTTCATCAAATCTTTCATTTTGATTTCATGAAAGAAGAAAAAAAGTACCTATCACCTCTTTATAATCTAAGAGGACGATGAATTATTGTATCATACGAGGGCTTCAATAAATACCTCAACAACCTATTTACCAAAGGACCATTGTATACAAACCTGCATGATGTCAAATCAGGGGGTTAGTCAAAGATTCCTCGTGTCTCCTTTTTATTTTCAGTTTTTTGTCAGTTTCTGTTCCGTATTTCTGACAGTTTTATAGTTTTTGTCAGTTTCTGTTCCGTATTTCTGTTCCGCACTTTCAGGTTTATAGCTTTTTGATATAAACAAAATTATAAAAATAAAAAATAAAATAATTCAAAAAAATTGGGAGGTGGGGGGGGGGGGGGGAGAGGTGTGGATAAGGTTTTTTGGGGGTGGGGATAAGCTGCACCTTTACCAAATATTATAAATATTATTTACCACTTAACGATATGATCTAGCACTGAGTAGTAAAAACTTATTCAGTCAGTATGTTTGGTTAGAAATTTTTTGCCACTGGATCATTAATTACACGCTGACCGATTATGACTGACAAGGCATGAAAAATCATTCAGTAGCTACACACTCACGCAAATATCCTTGATATTTCATGTCTCTCCTCTACGTGGTCTCTTCCCCATCCCTTCAATTTGGAAAACAATAATTAAAATTGTTAAAATTTTATGTTACGGAGTACGATACTTTATTTTATACTTTTAGTATATTGAACTCATAATAATATTGAATTGGTCGGACTATTGGTTATATATATTCGTTGGTTTTGAAACTACATACATATAATATTTAAGATGAAATATTGAAATGGGTAAAGTTATATTATTAATTTTATTAGTAAATTAATGTGAATATTTTATTTGTGTAAAACTGATTGTATCTACTTTTTAATAATGTGAATATTTTATTTGTGTTATTTTTTTGTTAGTAATTTCTATTTTTACAAGTTATAAAATTTATCACCGGAGACCACTTATTAAACGATCATGTTTCGTGATACAACCAAAGATTGCTAATGAGTTATTATTAAATGCTTCAACATAAGATTAGTTCGTAATTTATATTGTTTTATGATCTTTTGATAAGACTATTACACTTTTTTTTGTTTATTCCAATATTACTTTCTTTATATCTTATTTTTATTCGAGTTAATAACTTTTTTATCAAACGGTTTATTTTGTTCAATACAAAATCAGATAGAATGTTAAATTGGTAATTTCAGGCAACTCAGATTGCTCATTCAGAACAAACATCAAACAATCATTTTCACTCAGAATCAGGTTCACTCAACATCTTGGAATTATTCAGCAGTTTTGATTCATTCAGCACTAAATCATATTTTTTTTATTAAACAGCCCCTTAAATTATACTATCCACAGTTCCACATATAGTTAAAATCGTACGTACGTCAAAAGCATGTTAATATTGGGCTTGTTTTGTTCGTAATTTAGAGCTCTTCGCAACGATATTTTTTTCATTAAAGAATTCGATAGATATTTACTAAATATTTGACGAATAAAGTTTGTTATATAAAAAAGTTCTAATTATTAAAAATTTAAAGGGTTATTTTTGTAATTACTAAAAAGTTGTAAAGTTAAAAAGTTAGCGATAGTTGATGTCGGGTAGACTTGCGTACATATGTACGCGAGATAGTTTTTTTTCCTCGATCAATGATAATATGCCACGCCATGTCGGGAAGGCACGGGTAAAAGCATAAGCGAGATGTTTTGGTAAATATGTAAAGTGGAAAAACCTAAGGTTCTGCAAGCCAAACCCTCGTGTATATAGGCAACATAGTAATTTTAGCTTCAATAAATTAAAAAGAGGTATATATCACCCATCTATCAGTGCATAGTAATTTCTGTCACATGTTAACATTCAATACGCAACAGAGGTAGGTGATTGGTGGGTGGCTATAGTTCATGATATGAGAAAAGGACATGCATGGAATTTTTACACACTTATTACTTGATCACATGATAGAATGAGCCAAGCCAAGGGTTTGCACTTAAGCACACTTCCCTTAATCACACTCAACCAGCATCTTATAACTTGAAACAGCAGTGAATAAGCTGAAGCAATTCCATTAACTACGACCAAAAACCTACAAATATATATATAGAAACACACACCCGCATATAATTAGCTCATTATATACTAGTATAATTAGTTCTCTATTTCTTTTGGGTACGTTGTACGAGCGAGTAATATCTTTTTTGCCCTATTAAATATACAGAACTTACTTATCATCCTATTTTATATACTAAATAAACTGATTAACTAGATGACAAAAGTTCAATATAGATCTTATATATGTCATATATCAAATTAACCAATCTTTGACATTCATTTTTTTAACAAAATAAAAAAATAAAAAAAATAAACTTTCACACTTTTTTTAAAAATTAAATATCTCGCAAACTGTTAATCATTACTCGAAAAAAATCATATCATCGCGACGATAATTATACTATACAAAGCTTTAATTGTTATTAACATTCTTTTGAATAAAATCAATGGGTTTTTGTGGGTTGTTTTAGTTAATCGAGTCGCACCGAAAAATATGGTCCCTTTCTTTTTTTTATTATTATTTTTTTTTCCTTCAGCCTTTCAATACCAGCTCAAAATTGTAATCATTTAAATAAATGTCGTAAAAATGACTAAGAAACTCAAACTCAATCCATTTTTTAGACTAGTTTTAGAATAAAAATGTCAATCCAAACTAAAAGCTTGAGATAGTAACTTTAATAATAATAATAATAATAATAATAATAATAATAATAATAATAATAGTAGGATTAGCTTTTCTATAGCTAGAGGAGTGGGAGCCCAATTAGTATCTCGGCTCCCTACTAACTTCTTGTAAATCCTATGTTTTTAATAAAGTGATGTTTTATAATAATAATAATAATAATAATAATAATAATAATAATAATAATAATAATAATAATAATAATAATAATATGTGTGTAATTTCAATCAAACAAGTTGAATAAATGAAGCGGTCTAAATGACGAAACTATAACATGGTTATATTGCGTAGGATATTGAATCCAAATTAGGATATGGAATTTTTACACACTTATTACTTGATCACATGATAGAATGAGCCAAGCAAAGGGTTTGCACTTAAGCACACTTCCCTTAATCACACTCAACCCGCATCTTGTAAGTTGAAACAGCAGTGAATAAGCTGAAGCAATTCCATTAACTACCACCAAAAACCTACAAATATATATGGAAACACATCACCCGCATAGAAGGCACCCATTCTTTGTATCACTTTTACTGCGACATTCAAACTCACAATCGTCCCTCTATACACCATTGTCGATCCCGGTCCTACACCAAGGGCTTGTAGAGGGTTCAGTAAGCTTATCTTATTATTGTTTAGGCTTTCAAAAGAAGTCAAATTTTGGGTGGTTTGACCATTAGGAAATGTCGTTACATTCAAAAGTTTACAAGTACGTAGGAACCCAGGCAGATCAAATGTGTGATAGACACAACATGAAGAACGAAAAGCATCTTCCATCCAAGGTTCGCTGGGGGGGGGGGGATTCTAAAGTCCATGTAAGCCCTGTAATCTTGTAATCAAACTTTTTTATACGAAAAACATTCGAGTCATCTCTATCTGGATGGCCGCTTTTGTAGTCAATATCATATGGTCTTTCTTCCGGAGGGTTAAAGGTGAAATTAACACCGTAAGTACGTCCTAAAAATCGAGTAATTCTTTCCGGTCCAGTTGTACTCTCTGAGAAGAAAAATGGTCAACACTTCAATGTTTATTTACCATAAAAATTCAAAATTGCAATAAAAGCTATTATTATATAAAAGCATCCGCTATATTAATTTATAAAAAGTTTATAAAAACTTGAAAAGGTACACATATCTTTGTTAACCATAATAGACATTTATTTTATGATAACTTGGCATAAAAAAGGTTTAAAATGTTGTACATCTTCGTAATTAATGGATTTGAGCTATGTGAGATGTTTTCAAAGCTTTAAGATATTTATGTGCGGTGAAGCTAAGTTTATGCAACGGTTTATAAGTTAGTAAAATGATTCAATCATTCAATTATAAGCCTTTGCAAAGGTGTAGTATAATAATTTAGTATTGTGACAATTAGATTATTTGGTTGTATTAATCTTTATCACATATTTTGAAACATAAAATAAATTAGAATTTTGGTATTTATTAATGAGTTTTGCTAACAACATTGTTTAAGATTGCTCGTTAACAATTAAATATAAAAATTTATGGTAAGACAATACATAATGTCTAAACTAAATCAATCAAAATCGTCCAAATTTTAAATGAAGTATTAACAATGTTGTGAAAGATAAATTAATAAAAGCTTTATAAGATGTATATTCATGAATAAATAATTGTATATTTTTTTTTTAAAACAGGTTCATCTTAAAAGAATTAGGAGACGAAATGGTTAACATAATTGTATTATAAATATAGATGCAGATTTGTCTAATGAGTATAAAATTATATACATTATTACATAACACTTTACTTTTTTGCATAGTTTGCGTTTTGAAAGTCGCTCCGTTTTATATTTTCACGGTTAGTTTTATAAAAATATTTCAGAAGATTGTTATTGGGGCATGTTTTTCAATTATATTTATGTAAATTTGTAGTAATATATAGTGTGCACTATATGAATTTGACAACTACAACCAAAATGCAATTGTTAATTACTTAATGTACCTCAGCCATTAAGATATTTATTGTAAAATACATTAAACCATAAAATTAAATAAAAGAACAAAAAACAAAAAATTTCTATAGTTGTGAAAGCTTCATACCCATAACTTTGTCACATGTGAATGTTTGAAACCTGAACAACAAGTTCTTGTGGAATTAATTTGCTATTAATATACTTATCTAAGTTAGCTTGTTAACTTAATCAAACCAAAACGCCGTCCTTAACTTGGTATATTATACAAAGCTTTAATTGTTATAAACATTCTTTTGAATAAAATCAATGGGTTTTTGTGGGTTGTTTAAGTTAATCGAGTCGTACCGAAAAATATGGCCCTTTTTTTTTTTTTTTTTTTTTTTCCTTCGGGCTTTCAATACCAACTCAAATTTGTAATCATTTAAAGAAATGTCGTAAAAATGACTAAGGAAGTCAAACTAAATCCATTTTTAGACTAGTTTTAGAATAAAATGTCAATCCAAACTAAAAGCTTGAGACAGTAACTTTAATTATGTAATAATAATAATAATATGTGTGTAATTTCAATCAAATAAGTTGAATAAATGAAACAGTCGAAATGACGAAATTATAACATGGTTATATTGCGTAGGATATTGAATCCAAATTAGTAATATGTACATTCATTCAGCCAAGATATATTGTTTCATGAAAAAAATTATTAATATTTTCGCAAACTATGTTGATGTAAAGATTATGAAGCAAACAAGCAACACATTACAACTCTAGCTCAAAGGTAACCATGTATGGAGTAGTATCAAACAAATCTTTTCCCAATTCAAAGTCTTTCTTTTTCTTTCTTTGACAACTTTTAGATAACTCTTAACTACTTTGCATGGCACCTCCTTTATTTAAGTATTACATCAACTAACGAACATTAATATTTTGACAACTTTATTCATTTCTTTTCACTATTAGAAAACATTATATACAGGGATAAATCCAGAAATATTACACGATGTTGCATAAAGTTTTTGGAACAGTCTTGCACACATGTTTTAATTTTATTTCATCTTATGTAATAAAACATGCACCGTAAAGACTTTTTGGGCTAAACTTAAGTTTCATTCATAAAGAAATAATGTAATAATATATATTATCGGGGGTTGCGCATACTAAAAACGACATTTTTTTGCAAAAAAATTACACTTCGTAACTCAAAATCACGGGCAACACCCGGCTCTCAAGTTGGTCCGTCCTTGATTGTATATTTAAATAAGTTTATTTACAGTTACACTACAAGGGTAAATGTAATGTATGCAAGAGCTAATGGTAAGCGCTCTACCATTTGAGTAGAAGGTCTCATGATCGACGCTTACAACAATTTATTTCTCTTCTTTTTTTCTTTTAAAGACAAAACTATATTAATTAGAAGATATGCAAAAGTATTTCTTTAATGTGGTCTTGGCCACATTGGTCTTTGACTTTTCTTTGACCCACGAGGTGTTCTAAGGTTCTTTCTTTTATATTCCCTTTTTTGTTTCAACTTTGATTATTTTAGTCGACTATTAATGCTCATTTTCTTTTATAATCTTTATAAGTAAAATGGTGAAAATATTCCATGTTTCACGTTGGTTATGGGGTGCAAAGCATCAACATTCAAAAATAACCGCAGACCCCGCTAGAAGTTCTTCGAGATCAAATACAAATACGCGAGAACTTGATCAGAAAGGGTCGAAAGAACATTTCCAACCTAAAAATGAGTGTGAAGTCGGTAAGGAATTTGATGTTGTGTTGGTTCCATTAGATGGTGGTCGTTTATCAGCAGAGTTTGAACTTGACGGTTTTGATTGGTCTATAGGGTGGTTAGAACCTCATGGTGTCGGCTTTCAAAGTCATGATGATGGTCTTGATGATAGCTTCACGGTGTTGGTACGTTGTTATGGGCTACGTGTAACAACTTATACAGTAGATTTGGGTTATATTTATTCAGTTGGTAGCAATATTGTCCATCTACAGCTGTTGACATGTCTTACCTGGCCGAGTGCAATGTTTCGACCCTTTGATGCAATCTTTGATGTTTCAATAAATATGCTACGTGTCTTAGGGCCTGTTCCTTTTTTAATTAGCGGACTTGATTTGGACAGGTCGTAGGTTCTCTTATTTAAAAGCTTATTGAGATGGACGACTTTTTCACTCAGCTTTATCAGATTATTTGTTTGGAACGTAGCGCTCGAGCCTATGAGAATGAGATGGACGACTTTTTCACTCAGCTTTATCAGATTGTTTGTTTGGGACTTAATGCTTGAGCCTATGACTGATTCTCTCAGCTACGAGAGCACTCCTTTCCATTCAAGCAATTCAACCGCTTCTTTTCCCTAACTAACCTCCTCCAATGCCCTCTCAACTCTACTCCGTCAAATCCCCACCGCCTGCTGCGCCCACCTTTGATCTCTCACATCCACTCCCACACATTCGGCTTGCTTCTCTGCTATGGCTCTAAATGTTCAACAGAGGAGCAGACTTCAAATCCTGGGAGCTCATGATTGTAGCAGTGTTGAAATTTATCAACAGAATTATTTTTTTTCTTTCTAGACAATTTGATGGAGTAAACCATGTCAAACATGTGTTCTTTAATTGTCTTTGCAGATCCTAATTTTGTATTTATTGATTATATTATCATGGTTGTGTTGCAGATCATGGTTGTGTTGGAGATCATGGTTGTTAGCAAATACAGCTACTTGGTGTAGCTACTGCTCAAGATCATGTATTTCAAGGCGAAACAGCCGAAGGGCACAAGGCGCCCCATAAATGGTTCATACCCCAAATGAGGTTGCCACATATAAACTTAAGGCAAAATGGCCGTATAACTCCTTTTGAGCATAAGAGGTAAATGGCTCCCCCGGAAATTGATCCTTTCCGTGGAAAAATGTAGTCAATGCTCAAGGGAAAGAGGTCGAAAATGCGCAACTCATACAAAGCAGCATAACTTAGAATATTAAAATAACATAACCAAAATAGTTCATTAAAATTAAAACGGCCGGAGCGACCTTACATCGTTACAAAACGATTTTACGCCTCGAGGCACTACACTACATTCCTAAAGATGGTCCTACTTTTGACCGATGATTTTACGCCTCGCGGCACTACACTACATTCTTAAGGGTGGTCTTACTTGCGACCAATGATTTAATGTCTGGCGATAAATCTACTACAAACGACTAAGAAGTAAAAAAGCTTCACAATAAGGTCGGGATGGAGAAAACATCAATCAAGCATCCAGAGCATCATCAGCATTCACATGAGCTGAAGGTCTGGCAGTTTTGGTATGTGGTTGTGGAGAATGAGGATCCTGATAAATCTTCATTATTTCATCATAAGGTTGATGGAAAGACTTGCTAATTTTCTCAATATAAGGATACTCCGTCGTGAACAATTCATCATAAAGTTGCTTGTACGTCAACACTGCACTACTGCCCAAATCACAACCTCCATTGCACCCAATCACATGCATAAACTTTAACCACAAACCACGTTTTGGATACCACCACGATCAAAGCATGAACCACAAACCACATGCTGCACTACTACACTTACCACGACCTCCACCATGACCCGAAACACGAACCTAAGCAACAAAACACAACTTCCACGAAAACCCAGAAACATGACTCCAGCGTCTATGACCCCGAAAAACTCGTCGAGATACAAACATGACCCTTAAACGAGGCAAAAAGCTACTAATGAAAGAAGTATTTACAGAAATCCGGTGAGCTGACTAAATGTCATAATACATATCGTAATATCCTGGTACCCTAGATGATGGTGGTAGATAGCCTACCAGCGGTTTCATTACGTTGTAAACCTCTATTAGGAGTGGTGGAAATATTCGACGCAAATTTGGCTCCAAATCATCATCATCCACACCAAGATACAGAAGCTCATCGTCCTCTATTGAGCCCACGTGTTGCATATAGTTTCTAATAAAGCGTAACAGGTGGTAAACACTATAGGTAACGTATTTTTTTATTCCCATACCTGTTACTCTCCATATGTTGAACAAGTTTCTCCGTGAAACACGCTTTCCATCTCTGTCTTCCTTGGTGGTCTCGGGGGTAACCTTTTCCTTAATGGTTTCCAATTCATGTGTGAGAAAGTTGAAATTCGGGTCATTTATTAGGGGTTCTAAAGTATCACTGACTTCTCTCAGAAAGTGTAGGCGTCTTGTACAATCCCAAAGCCAAGGATGATTGTAAACTTCTAAGAGGATTCCTTCTCTGCATAAAATTAAATTATCGATTAGACGTTATATTCACTAAAAAATTATATATCCAAATTATTAATAAAAAAGGAAAGGATGAAAATATGTACATATGTTTCACAAATTAGCCAAAATTAGAGGTGTTGGAGATGGTTAATTAATTAAGTAGGTAGTTATTAGCTGCTTTAAGATTAGCCAAAAATATTGTTAAAAAAAAAGATTGGCACATTAGGAAATAATGTTTGGATTTGCTTAATTTGTAAGTAATTAGCAATCCTTAATAAATTCTTACATGCTTTTCTTATTATTACAAACTGCGTATTTATCGCAAGCATGGATGTAAGCAAAAAAATAAAAAGAAATAAGCGATCTCCAACACCCCTTGAGTAACAAATAATAGAATTGCTTGGGATAGATACTTGCCTTGAGAATCGTAGTCGAGACTATGGCTGTTGCTCATGCTCATCCCAGAAATTCTTGGGACTAAATTTTGAGTAAGCAAGATATTATATGGGTTAAGATTCCCATGAGCTATTCCTCGTCTGTGTAAACGATGAAGTCCCATAACAATTCCTCTGCAATTACAAAAAACCTAAAACTTAATTATTTTATAAATATCCGAAAAATCATATTATTCATGAGACATCATACATAAATACCTCATTACAGTCGACCATCTCGTGTAATGTAACGAATATTGAAATTGTCGTTTGTTCACATAATCATATAAAGTTCGTTTGCACTCCTCAAACGCAAGTAGGCAACTAGATTCATGAAGTTCTGCTCCATAGAACCTCACGATGTTGTCACATGCGTTCGCAAGCCAAAGATTATTGTACATCTCCGAAAAGGAACCCGTTCTTTGTATTTCTTTTACTGCGACATTCAAACCCAAAATTGTCCCTTTATACACCATTGTCGATCCTGGTCCTACACCAAGGACTTCTAGAGGGTTCCACCTTATCTTATTATTGTTTAGGCTTTCAAAAGAAGTCAAATCTTGGGTGGTTTGACCATTAGGAAATGTCGTTACATACAAAAGTTGACAAGCAGTTAGGAACCCAGGCGGATCAAATGTGTGATAGACACGACATGGCACACGATCATCATCTTCCATCCAGGGTTCACTGGGGGGAACCATGCCTCGTAACTGGAAAATTCTAAAGTCCATGTAAGCCCTGTAATCTTGTAATCAAACTTTTTTATACGAATAACATACAAGACATCTCTATCTGGAAGGCCGGTGCTGTAGTCAACATCATATGGTGTTTCTTCCGGAAGGTTAAAGGTGAAATCAACACCGTAAGTACGTCCAAGAAATCGAGTAATTCTTTCCGGGACCAGTTGTAATCTCTGAGAAGAAAAATGGTCAACACTTCAAAGTTTATTTACCATAAAAAATCAAAATTGCAATAAAAGCTATTATTATATAAAAGAATCTATATGCCTATATTAATTATAAAAAGTTTATAAAAACATGAAAAGGTACACATATCTTTGTTAACCATAATAGAAATTTATTTTATGATAACTTGGCATAAAAAGGTTTAAAATGTTGTACATTTACGAATTTGAGCTACGAGAGATGTTCACAAAGCTTTAAGATATTTATGTGCGGTGAAGCTAAGTTTATGCAACGGTTTATAAGTTAGTAAAATGATTCAATCATTCAATTATAAGCCTTTGTAAAGGTGTAGTATAATAATTTAGTATTGTGACAATTAGATTATTTGGTTGTATTAATCTTTATCACATATTTTGAAACATAAAATAAATTAGAATTTTGTTATTTATTAATGAGTTTTGCTAACGACATTGTTTAATATTGCTCGTTAACAATTAAATATACTCGTAAAAATTTATGGTAAGACAATACATAATGTCTAAACTAAATCAATCAAAATCGTCCAAATTTTAAATGAAGTATTAACAATGTTGTGAAAGATAAATTAATAAAGGCTTTATAAGATGTATATTATGAATAAATAATTGTATTTTTTTTTTTAAAAGATTCATCTTAAAAGAATTAGGAGATGAAGTTGTTAACGTAATTGTATTATAAATATAAATATAGATACAGATTTGTCTAACGAGTATAAAATTATATACATTATTACATAACACTTTACTTTTTTGCATAGTTTGCGTTTTGAAAGTCGCTCCATATTATATTTTCACGGTTAGCTTTATAAAAATATTTCACAAGATTGTTATTGGGGCATGTTTTTCAATTATATTTACGTAAATTTGTAGTAATATATAGTGTGCACTATATGAATTTGACAACTACAACCAAAATGCAATTGTTAATTACTTAATATACCTCAGTCATTAAGATATTTATTGTAAAATACATTAAACCATAAAATTAAATAAAAGAACAAAAAACAAAAATATTCTATAGTTGTGAAATCTTCGTACCCAAGATAACGTTGTCACATGTGTAAGTTAGCTTGTGGAATAAATTTGCTCCGATTAATATGGTCCCGTTCTTTTTCTTTTTTTTCCTTCAGGCTTTCAATACGAGCTCAAATTTGTAATCATTTAAAGAAATGTCGTAAAATTGACTAAGAAACTCGAACTAAATCCATTTTTAGACTAGTTTTAGAATAAAAATGTCAATCCAAACTAAATAAGTTGTTTATTACCTTCAATTTTATGAATAACAAAAGCTTGAGAGAGTAACTTTAATTATGTAATATCAAACAAATCTTATCTCAATTCAAAGTCTTTCTTTTTCTTTCTTTTACAAGATAACTCTTAACTACTTTACATAGCGCCTCCTTTATTTGTGTATTACATCAACTAACGAACATTAATATTTTGACAACTTTATTCATTTCTTTTCACTATTAAAAAACATTGTATACAGGGATGGATCGAGAAATTTTACACGGGTGTTGCATAAAGATTTTGTAACAGTCTTGCACACATGTTTAATTTTATTTCTTCCTATGTAATAAAACATGCACCGTAAAGATTTTTTGGGCTAAACTCAAGTTTCACTAATAAAGAAATAAAGTAACGATATATATTATGAGGGGTTGTGCATACTAAAAACGACATTTTTTTGCAAAAAAATTACACTTCGTGACTCAAAATCACGGGCCACACTCGCCTCTCAAGTGGGTCCGTCCTTGATTGTATATTTAAATAAGTTAATTTACAGTTACACTACTAAGGTAAATGTAATGTATGCAAGAGCTAATGGTAAGCGCTCTACCATTTGAGTAGAAGGTCTCATGATCGACGCTTACAACAATTTATTTCTCTTCTTTTTTTCTTTTAAAGACAAAACTATATTAATTAGAAGATATGCAAAAGTATTTCTTTAATGTGGTCTTGGCCCATACCCATAGATCCGCTCTTGACTCTATCCTCCTCATTAAAAGTTACTACTGAAACACTTTGTTTTTATCATATTAACATCAAAATAATAAGAAGCAGCAAGATAGATAATATTCACAAGGAATGATGACTGACCCGATAGTTATGAAGGTAGTCTAGTCCACGGACAACCGCCATGTTGTAGTCAATACCAAAAGAGTGCAGGCATGTTCTCAACAACATAGAGATCGACTGATTTAGAAGTTTGTGTCGTTTTTCAGTAATGTGTCAAGCTGGTTTTGAAGCGAGATTTAGGGGAAAATGTAGTTGTATGTGTGATTTAAATGGTGGTTTTGGATATTTGTGATGGTGTGTGTATTTGTATGAAGAAGAAGAAGAACAAGAAAGTTATCCCTTTTAATAAAATGGAACGATCACAAGGACGTAAAACTTAAAAGAATAATGTTTAATGGTTTGCTACCGACCAACCATAATGTGCTACGAAGTCAACGTTAGGAACAAGTTTTCACAGAAAGAATACAAATCCAGATGAGAAAGACTTACTATATGTGATAAGGATCACCGGAGCAACGCCGTGATGCAACAGCCAAAGGTTCTTTCTGTTGGAATATATGAATCATAAAACTATAAACATATAAAACATCACAAAGCACGCAGCGGAAAGATCTAATGAACATGTAATTAATTAACTTAAATAAACACGTACCTTAATCGCGTAATCACCAAGAACAATCAAGAACCCTAATTTGGGTTGAATATGGATCGAACCAAACAAGGTAAAACACCAAGAATCACAAGCTAAAATAAGCTTGTCACTCGTTCTTGTACACACGCGATAGTAGCGTTCCAATGGGAAAGCTAGGTTCAAGTATCACTAACAAACCAAATACTTTATTGCTATTAGCTCAAGCCGAATTCTCTAGTGAGAATAAAAATGTCGACTAGCACAAGCAAGAGGAGAAGAGAAGAGAAATTTGGCTTTGGAGTTAGGGATACAAGATTAGGTGAAAACTAAAACACATAGGGATGTATTTATAGTGTTCCTTTTCTTGTTGCCCACTCCAAAAACCGATCCACCTTAACCCTAAGGCCATTCGGCCGACCTTGCCTCCCCTTGTGGGATTCTAGATCTTTCTTTCTCCTTTTGCACAATTAGTCCTTTAACGGTCGTTATCTACTAACACCGTTAAGTACTAACCGTCGTTAAGTATTGTTAGTGAAATGAATAAATAAATATAAATATAAAATGTATATTTAATTATTCAAACCAAAGGAACTCTCACGTATTGTGTGCAATCCCGAGTCTCGGGTTCGAAACCGGACATACGAATATTAATTCATTAAACACAAACTCTAACAGCTCCCACTTGGATAATGATTAATATTGTAATGACATGGGCTAGTCTAGCTTTAACAGATCCCAATGCCCCCAGCTCGATCCGAGTTGTGGTTCTCCTGGAAAAAACCACGTGATGATATAATCATCATACTTATCCTTTTGTTACTAATACTGCGTTAATTTGGATATGGATCTTTGTCATTCCATAATTAACAGTAGTTTCTCGTTTGTACATAATTGAACAAGATTACCAAAACATCTGAACATCTTCCAGATAGACTTTGGGCGTGCGCACGCAAACATCTTGTCAATTCTACGAGTGGCCTAGCAGTATTAAATTTCAACACAAAGTTGAACGAACAAATCCTTTATTGACTACTAGCATAACCCTAGAACTTCACATCATTTCCGAAAATAGCCCTTATAACTACCTTTTACGGATAGCGTTAGACTATCTCACAGAAAATGAGCTACATCCTCGGCAATTATCCAGTATCTCAAGTCAGAGGATAAGTATTCATGATATACTTGATGACTATGATCCATAAAGTATAATCATGTGGTTGGGATAAGTCCTATATTCATTTTATCCTATAATGAATATCATGTGATATTGGTGTCTCAACCTACAGTCCATTCTACCAATCCTCACATTTGCCTTAGTTCAATAATATTCCCATATTATTGATTGACAACGGACCATTTAGAATAAATTAATTATTCACGGATTTAAACATGCAAATATAGGACACAAATATTAATAATGATAATAAACGTTATCCGCACTTTATTTCATTAATATAATAATTGTTTTACATGTCCCTATCGAAATACTAATCCAACAGATTTACATGAAACTATCTGGCAATCGAAGACCAATGCCCTGAGCATGTTGAGTAAACGATTCTTTAGGTAATGCCTTCGTAAAAGGATCAGCCAGATTGTTATCTGTGTGAACTTTGAGTACATTTATTTCACCGTCATTCACTTGTTCTCGAACATAGTGAAGTTTCCTTTTAAAGTGTCTGGCGCCTTTCATAACTCCAGGTTCATTGGCGAATGTAATTGCAGCAGAGTTGTCGCAATATACATTTATAGGTAATTCAATGGAAGGCATCACTCCAAGATCCTTAACGAATTTCCTTATCCAAACAGCTTCTTGTGCCGCCTCCGACGCAGCAATGTACTCAGCTTCTGTAGCAGACATGGCCGTTATACTCTGCTTCTTACTCTTCCAGTCCACGGCTCCTCCATTTATGACAAAAACGTAACCCGTCTGAGACTTCGTATCATCTTTATCAGTCTGAAAGGATGCATCACAGAAACCTGTAACATTCAGTTCTGTGTCTGGATTTCCCCCGAAAACAAGAAACATATCTTTAGTATTCCTTAGATACTTAAGAATGTCCTTTACAGCTTTCCAGTGTTTTACTCCTGGATTCTGCTGATATCGACTGGTCATGTTTTGAGAAAATGCCACATCTGGCCTTGTGCATCTAACAGCATACATGATAGAACCAACTGCAGAAGCATATGGAACTTTCTTCATGTAGGCTTCCTCTTCAGGTGTAGAAGCACACATTTCACTGCTCAATTCATGTTTCACTTGCATGGGCAGATATCCTTTCTTGGAATTCTGCATATTGAATCTCTTCAATATTTTATCCATGTACGCACTTTGACTTAAACCGATTAATCGTTTAGATCTGTCTCGATAGATCTTGATTCCAAGGATATACGCTGCTTCTCCTAAATCCTTCATGGAAAAACATTCACATAGATACGCCTTAACTTCATTAAGACTAGGTATGTGATTTCCCATGATCAATATGTCATCGACATATAGGATAAGAAACACAGTGTTACTCCCACTAACTTTGTGGTATACACATGGCTCATCGAAATTTTGAGTAAATCCAAACTTCTTGATTTCCTCATCAAATTTCTTATTCCATTGCCTGGATGCTTGCTTCAATCCATAAATGGATCTTTGAAGTTTGCATACACGCTCAGGAAATTCTGGATTTACAAAACCTTCAGGTTGCGCCATATAGATGTCTTCATCTAGGCGACCATTCAGAAACGCAGTTTTGACATCCATTTGCCAAATCTCATAGTCATAGTAGGCAGCTATAGCTATAAGAATCCTAATAGCTCTAATATCGGCTACAGGAGAAAAGGTCTCCTCATAGTCAATACCGTATGTTTGGGTAAAGCCCTTGGCTACCAAACGAGCTTTGTAGGTGTGTACGTTGCCATCCATGTCAGTCTTTTTCTTGAAGAGCCACTTACACCCAACTACCTTAGCATTGGGTGGAAGGTCTACTTCAGTCCAGACTTGATTATCTCTCATGGATTGCATTTCCCCATCCATGGCTACTTGCCATTTATCCTTTTCAGGACTAATAATGGCATCTCTGTAACTAGTTGGTTCATCAGTTTGATCCAATAGTATAGTTTCCTCATCATCTATGTTCAAACATAGACGCTCAGGAGCCTTTGCAGATCTTGAAGATCTACGGACGGGTACCACTTCAACTTCAGGTGGAGGACCTAAACTTTCCGGTTCCACAGGAAGTGTGTTAGTGCTTTCAGAAGGTGAAGTATCTTCATGATCATTTTCAAGATCATATGCCCTCCCACTGAATTCTTGAGATATTAGATTATCTTCAAGAAATTCACCGTACCTAGCTACGATGACCTTATTTTCTTGTGGGAAGTAAAAGTAGTAACCCTTCGTTTCCTTAGGGTATCCTACGAAGATACACTTAACAGATCTTTGTTGGAGTTTATCAGGTGAGTCACGTTTAACAAACGCCTCACAACCCCAGACCTTTAAATAAGAAAAGTTGGGAGCTTTTCCAGTCCATACTTCATATGGAGTCTTATCAACCTTCTTAGTTGGAATCCTATTCAACACGTGAACAGCCGTTTCAAGAGCATAATCCCAAAAGGATAAGGGAAGAGTTGTAAGATTAAACATTGATCGTACCATATCTAACAAGGTACGATTTCTCCTTTCAGATACACCATTTTGTTGTGGAGTATAAGGAGATGTGAGTTGTTGGACAATGCCACACTCAGTCAGATAATCTTTGAACTCTTGGCTCAAATACTCACCACCACGATCGGATCGAAGTGCCTTAATCTTCTTTCCGAGTTGAAGTTCTACTTCATTTTTAAAGACCTTGAATGTCTCAAAGACTTCATGTTTATGTTTAAGTAAATAAACATAACCATAACGACTATAGTCATCCGTGAAGGTCAAGAAGTAGCTAGCACCGCGTTTTGACACGTGTCTAAGTGGACCACACACATCTGTGTGTATTAATCCAAGTAGATCAGAAGCCTTTTCCATATTGCTATGGAAAGGTTTCTTTGTCATCTTCCCCGATATGCAAGATTCGCATTTATCAACTGAATCATCATTGATATTAGGTAAAAGCCCATCACTTAGCAGCTTTTCCATGCGTTTCTTGCCTATGTGGGCAAGGCGACAGTGCCATAAATAAGACGAATCCAAGTTGGACTTGGTTCTCTTATTCCCGATGTTATACATAGAATTATTTCTATTGGATACATGGTCATTCATATCAATTTCAAACACACCATTTAATGAAATAGCATTAAAGTAGAAAACAGAATTTAAAGAAACAGAAATTCCATTATCATTAAAAGTATGCTTAAAACCCAAATCCAATAACAAAGAAACTGAAACGACACCTCTAACAATAGAAGGTGCGTAATGACAATTGTCTAAAACCAAAATCAAACCCGAAGGTAACACTAGATCAAAAGTCCCTATGGCCTCTACTGCTGCGCGTATCCCGTTGCCGACATACAAGTAGCATTCACCATAGTTCAGCTTCTTTATTCCTCTAAGTCCCTGCGATGTATTACAAATGTGAGTACCACATCCTGTATCATATATCCAGGCATTTTGCTTACGAGGAAATGAAAATAATTCAACCATAAAAATACCTGATGTGCTGGCGCCCTGCCCAGCCTTGGCATTCTTATTCTTGCGACACTCCTCAAGCAACAATGGACAGTCCCGCTTCCAGTGTCCAGGAGTATTGCAGTGGTGACAAGCAACCGCATCCTTCTTGGGATAATCCTTCTTGGGAGGAGGATTCTGCTTCTTCGGCTTTTGCTGATAAGTCACAATCTGCTTGCCCTTGTCAGCTTTACCCTTTCCTTTCTTGTTCACTTGTTTCGGTTTACCGGGCTTAGCTACTCTACCACCTCTAATTGCCATAACTGCAGGTGTAGCAGGTGTAGGAGCTTTCTTAGTGAGTCCCTTCTTATATTCAATGAGCATTGCATGCAAGTCATTAAATGTCTTCCCCTTGCAATGCATATTAAAGTTACGTACAAATTCACCATATAGGTCCTCATTGAGGGATCTATTGATGAGGCCAACTTTAACGGCTTCCACATACCCGCAATCAAGTGCATCCAGTCGGTCAAGATAACCTTTCATTTCCAGCACATGAGTACTTACGGGTGTTGTAGCATCCTGCTTGCACTTGCCCAAGTTTTCAAGTACATCATACAATTCAGCCATAGGAGGTTTCTGAAACATACGTTGCAGTTCCTCAATCATGTCTTTCGGACCATATTGCTCAAACTGTTTGACCAGCTGAGTTTCCATCCCCGATAGCATGATACAGGCAGCATCATTGTGCCTTTCATAAGCTTCATTGTACTCCCGCAACACCTCAGTAGAGGAGGTTGCAGGTGGAGCTTGTGGAAGTGGCTCACTAAGACAATCCCAACGCTTGGCTATCCTAAGGACGAGCCTTAGATTACGATACCAATCGTTAAAGTTCTTAGTCCCAGTCAGTTTCTCCTTTTCAAGCATCATCTTGTAACAAGGAGTTAATGATGACGAGTTTCCGGGTTGGGCCATTTCTACAGAAAAAGTTCAAAAGTTAGTACTTTCGATAATAAACTTTTCAAGAAAATTAAACACCCATTGGTTAAATAACCATTTAATTTTCAATGAAAACTAGGATCCTAATTGACGCCGTTTCATTACATCAGCTTTGGCTGCTAGCAATGAAAGTGCTCAATAAGGTACGGGATCACCCAATTGCCAATATCAAATTGCAATTCCTAGAAATCTTGGGACTTACAATATACATTGCCAACAACAGTTGCAAATCATTGTAAACATGTTTCATCCCCAATTCTTTATGCCTTGGCGCCGTCTCATTACATCAGCTTTGGCTGCTAGTAATGAAAGTGCCCAATTAAGTCTACCAACTTAAGAAACTGTAAATTGACGTCAGTTTATTGCATTCAGCTTTGGCTGCTAGCAACAAAGTACTCAATTTACCCTTAGACCGCACCCTTTGAACATCAACATTCAGCTTTGGCTGCTAGTGATGTAGGATGAAACCTTAGGTGTTTCTTTTAGTAGTTGGGTGGCATATGACTTAAATTTGTAGGGTAATAATTTTTGATGTGTTTAATCAAAAAGGATATGTACAAAGATGTCATGCATTCATCTTTGTATCATATGGTTTTCAAAACAAAAACGCCGTTTACTCATTCGTAGCTCAAATCATCAAATCTTTTAATTGAGGCGTTGAGCAAATTACAACATTGCCTTAAGATGCTTCGTATTTATCGTGGTGTACTTGGTAAGTCTAAAATTGACGCACAGGCGGGCGTAGGGACGACAGCCGCCGAAGCTGGTTAAAACCGTGCCCCTCTAAGGTCACAATTTAATGCGTACCAACTAGAACCCACTTTATTAGTTTGTCAATTTTAGGTCCGCCGCTTCGACCACTTAATACAGTCGCAATCAATCAACTAAAAAATTATGATTTTCTTGCTAAAACATATTAATGTAGTAATTTAATTATTGCTAGTCTCGCCTGGGAGCAAATTACCGTGCGAAGCGAACCACTGTCGGCACATAAGACTTGGCAATAAATAAAATTACTACGAAGGTTTCATAGTTATTAGTCTTATTTATTTTTAATTATGAAAAATTACCCTCTTTTGTAGTTTACAATCCATCATAATATAAAACACAAAAGATCAAGTAATTCACAAAAATAAATAAACACATAATAACAAATATATGATCATCCACGATATCATATAGCCACATGCAAACCTTTTTCAATAAATCCTAATATTAATTCTATGTGTAATTCTTAATGTATGTAACTAACAAAACTCCCATTGGTTTTCGAGCTCATTGTACCCAATGGACCACAGCACCAAATAAATTTGGCCGCGTAAGTTTTAGTTAGTTAGATACCACATTGCACATAACCTTTTAATTAATATATATTGAGGTCTTCCCCAATTTTAGATTTATTTAAATCATATGACAAATAAATTCAAAACAATACAAAACCATACAAATCAATCATGACAAAATATGCAAGATCTTGTCATGAATAACATATTGATCACATAATCATGTTAATCCCATATTATTAATCAATATTTATTTGTACGTGTTTAATTAATTTTAGTGACATCACATAAGGTATTCACAAATTAATCCCTAAAAATTTCATGCAATCCTAGGGTTTCTATCAAGATTTTAAATCAACCATAAAACCCTAATCAATTATGTAGGTGTCGACCTACTTATGTAAAACAATTAGGGTTTAAAAACCCTAATCAAAAAATAATTGCATGTATCTAATAAAGATCCAATTTTTAGGTTTTAGTAATTAATTACAAGTTCTTAAACGAGGCTCATGATGCCACTGTTGGAATATATGAATCATAAAACTATAAACATATAAAACATCACAAAGCACGCAGCGGAAAGATCTAATGAACATGTAATTAATTAACTTAAATAAACACGTACCTTAATCGCGTAATCACCAAGAACAATCAAGAACCCTAATTTGGGTTGAATATGGATCGAACCAAACAAGGTAAAACACCAAGAATCACAAGCTAAAATAAGCTTGTCACTCGTTCTTGTACACACGCGATAGTAGCGTTCCAATGGGAAAGCTAGGTTCAAGTATCACTAACAAACCAAATACTTTATTGCTATTAGCTCAAGCCGAATTCTCTAGTGAGAATAAAAATGTCGACTAGCACAAGCAAGAGGAGAAGAGAAGAGAAATTTGGCTTTGGAGTTAGGGATACAAGATTAGGTGAAAACTAAAACACATAGGGATGTATTTATAGTGTTCCTTTTCTTGTTGCCCACTCCAAAAACCGATCCACCTTAACCCTAAGGCCATTCGGCCGACCTTGCCTCCCCTTGTGGGATTCTAGATCTTTCTTTCTCCTTTTGCACAATTAGTCCTTTAACGGTCGTTATCTACTAACACCGTTAAGTACTAACCGTCGTTAAGTATTGTTAGTGAAATGAATAAATAAATATAAATATAAAATGTATATTTAATTATTCAAACCAAAGGAACTCTCACGTATTGTGTGCAATCCCGAGTCTCGGGTTCGAAACCGGACATACGAATATTAATTCATTAAACACAAACTCTAACACTTTCCACTTTTGGAAAGTTAAGGTGGAATTGTGGTTTTAGGGAGGAGAAAGGTGAGATGCGGAGGGTTTAGATACATAGAAGAAAAATGTGATACGTAGTGTATTTATGTGACTCATGGGTTGAGTGTACCTACCCTTCAAAAGTTAATACTCCATCATGACTTATTTTGCTTTTTCTATGTGTTCAAAAAGAAATTGGTACCAATATAATTGAGTTAATTTCATAAATGATCATGTGGTCTGTCGCGTTTAACGGATATAGTTGCTTTATTTTTTTCTAACAGATCATCTTCCTGTGGTTGTGACCCATAACGTGTTTGGTCTCTTTACCAATAGTTCCGTTAGTTTGACCGTCAAACTTACAGAAATGACATAAACACCTTTAAAAGTAAGGTCCCTGTGGTTTGTGGGGTATAACGAATTTAGTCCATATTTTTTTATTATGTTTTCATTCGTTTTCACACGTTTTTATCCGTTTTCGTCAATTTTTTTTACGTTTTCGTCCATATTTCTTACGTTTTTATACATTTTCGTCAGTTTTCGTCCGTTTTTATACGTTTTAGTTCGTTTTCTTATGTTTTTATTCGTTTTCATCCGTTTTTATACGTTTTCATATATTTTTATACGTTTTAGTCCGTTTTTATACATTTTCGTACGTTTTATACATTTTTGTCCGTTTTCATATGTTTTCGTCCATTTTTTACGTTTTCATCCATTTTTATACATTTTTGTCCGTTTTTACATTTTAAAATTGACGAAAACGTCAAAAAACGGGAGAAAAACGTATAAAACAGACGAAAACGGGCGAAAACGGACGAAAACGTTAAATACTAATGATCGTTGGCGACAAGGACGAAAACAGCAAAATTTGACAACAATTTGGATGATTCGTGAGAGAAATTTGAAAAAAGGACCGAATATGAATTTGTGTGCAAATCACAAGGACGTACCTTGTAAAAACTGAAAAAATGACCGAATTGCATTTTTGGTCCCTATGGAAAGAGGGGGTAGTTAAATCATTTAACTTTGGCGAAGGACCAAAATGCAACGGAAACTTGAAAATCGGGACGTCTAGTGCACTTTCAAAGTTTTAGGGATCAAACCTGCAATTTGGCCATACCACAGGGACCAAAAATGAAATTAACTCTATTTTTTCTCAACAAACTTTTCTTTTATATAGATCATAATCGAAAACTAAAATGGTTTTGTCTTTATATATTAAATATTAACTCCCAACAAAGTCAATAATATTGAGATGTATATTTTTTATAAGCTGAATGCTTTACTGCTTTATATATATATTATATCTGAGTCTATATATGTTTGAACCTTTTGCATATATTAAAATGGTAAAACCAATAAAGATAACGTCTCAATTACAAAATGTTCCTGGCTTATAAACCCGTCGCGAAGTGCACGTAATTTGTAGTTTTTATGATATTGTTTAATAAGTTATGCTAGTACTATATTTTTCTATCATGTATATAAAACTAAGGAATATATTGACTACAATTTGTACTATAATTTGTGGGTCTTTGAGTCTTTTTATGAGTCTCAGAGTCTTTTTAGTGAGTTTATGTGCTTTCAATTATGGCGATATAAAGTTCAACTTATTTAATAAGCATCGCGCTCCCTCATCGCCAGTCCAGTAATATTGAACACTCCTTGCTCGTCCTTAATTTCCACGCCATTCTTCTTTAATATCTGTATAAACAAAGTTCTGTCCCTTTCGGGTAGAGATGACAAAATGATAGACGGGAAATTCTTATTGTTACATAGGCATAAATATGCAAGGTGGGGTGGTAGTTCAATAAACACATTATTATTCAAATTTGCATTCTCAACTATTCTCCTACGTTTGTTAATTACTTCGCAATCATACCACTCATCATCAGAATCATTAACAATATCGCGCCTAAGTTCGGTAGGTACATTAAGGTCAATAAATTCCTCGAAGTTCTCATGATTAGGATTAGTTGAGTTGTTTTGAATCAATGTTTCTCCCATAAGCCTAGCTTCTAGATCGAGGTCCATACGTTCTCTTAATCCTAGCACATAGACGCCTCTAATTATGCTTTTAGCAGGATTTTGGCACTTATAGACTAGTTTATTATTCCCTACCTTTAATGATATTTTCCTTTTAAACACATCAATCTTAGCATGGATGGTAGACAAGAAAGGTCTTCCAAGGATTAAAGGAATATTAACATCCTCGGGCATATCTAATATAACAAAGTCTACTAGGAAAACAAACTTCTCAATCTTAACTAGCACATTCTCAGCAATCCCTTCAGGTCGTTTTACCGTTTTATCAGCCAATTCAATAAGCAGCTTAGTTGGTGCTAATTTTCCTAGTCCTAGGGTAGTGAATGTCTTAAGGGGCATAACACTAACGCTAGCTCCTAAGTCAGCTAACACATTATTGAAAGACATGTCATTAATTGAACAAGGTAAAGTAAAACTTCCTGGGTCCTTTTCTTTATGAGGCAAGGCACGTAAGTCGGTTGCAGAGCTCTCTTCTTTCATTGTAGCCTTGATCTCCTCTTCAATCTTTTCCTTCTCTTTGAGTAACCTCCTTAAACTGATTGAAGAATTAAATAAAAATTCGGGCTTTGCAGCATCATTACCATTCATCAAGCTTCTAGGAAAAGGTACGTTAGGCGTGACTTCTTCAGTAGTGCATATGGCCTTGACATGATCTCTTGGATTAGTTTCAGTTCAGATTGGTAAACTTCCGTATCCCCTTTCTTGAAGAACTTTGCTCATTTGTCCGATTTGTTGTTCCAATGCTTTGATCGAAGCTCCTTGATTTCTTGTTATAGTATCCGTTGAGGCTCGGATTTCTTTGATCATAGCAGTGTTCTCTTCATGTCTTTTAGCAGCATCGGCCATAATTTGCTTTAGAGTGTCATCCAAAGTCTGCCTCCTTTCTTGATAAGTGGGATTAAAGTTGTTCTTTTGATAGTATCCCGGAGTAGCTTCCCTAAATCTTCCTGAAGGTCGGAATGGTTGTCCAAAATTGTGTGTAGTATGCTTCTTCAAACATCTCACTTTCATTCTTATTAGGGCAATCTTTAGTGTAGTAAGGTCCTTCGCATTTTTCACATCCAACTTGGGCAGCATAAACTTTCTCATCACGCTTCTTCATCTCTCTACTAATTTTATCCAATTGAGCTTGAATTGCAGCAAACCCGTCAAAATTAGTGTTGCTCTTAGATCTAGTAGAGGTTTCGTCGTGCCATTTTTGAGAGTGATCAGCAGCTTCTTGGATAGCTTTTCTAGCATCGGCTGCACTCATTTGAGGCACAGCTCCCTTAGCATCTAAGATTTGTCTAGTAGGCACGTCCAATCCTTGATAGAACAATATTATCTCCTGCATTGGACTTAGATAATGTTGAGGGCATTTCATCAATAGGTCTTTAAATCGTTCCCAAGCTTGATAAAGAGTTTCATCAGGCTCTTGCTTGAAACTGTTGATAGCCTCCATCTTTTTAGCAGTTTTAGCAGGTGGATAATATCTTTTCAGGAATTTGCTCTTCAAATCTTCCCATGTTGTGATTGAACTAGCAGGTTCATTCCTTAGCCACTTATTAGCAGCTCCTTTAAGCGAAATTGGAAAGATTCTTAGCATAAGTTAATCGTCAGAGACTCCTTCTGTAGTAAACAAATCTGCAATCTCGAGAACCTTTTCAACATGTTCATTAGCATCTTCATGTGCTGTTCCACTGAAAGCATTTTCTCTTAGCTCCTTGAGAAACTCACCCTTCAACTCAAACTTTGACTTTTCATCAAACTTTGGTCTAGCAACTCCTGAACTGTAATCAGCACGGGTTTTGTTCATGTATTCCTCCATAGTAGTGTTTTCCGCCATTGTTTCTGTATCTTCTTCCTCCTTCTCTTCAGAAAAGTAATCAAGCTCGAATGAACTTGAAATATCAAAGCTTTTTGTGTTGAAAAGCCTTTTAAGCGAATGTAGGGCTCGTTCAGGATCTTCGAAAGGTTGAATCAAGTTCTTAGTTGAACTCCTGGTCATGCACTTCCTGAAACCATCACAAAAGCATCAGTAGGGTATGTTCAAGAAAGTAATATATCAGAAAATTAACAACGAAAACGGAATACGAAAAATGAAAGTTACTGATCTCTGCAAGCGATGCGCCGTATCCAAAAAGTTGGATACGCCGTATCTTATAATCGTTAAAATTTAATCAGACTTTTATTCAGAAAGCAGATATGCCGCTTATGAATTAGAATGCGCCGTATCAGTTTTATTTATCAAAAATCGATTATATTTATTAAAATTAAATGCGTCGTATTAACAAAAGTTAATGCGCAGTATTTTCGTTACGTTTCAAAATACAAGATTTTTGATTAAGAAGATGCGCCGTATCGATAAAAATCGATGCGTCGTATCTGTTTAATAATTCGAAAACTGTTTTTAATTTAAATCGAAAATACGCCGTATCTGTGAAACCAGATGCATCGTATGGCGTTAGGGTTTAGAAAAAAAATTTATAAAAAACACAATACGCCGTATCTTGGGGAAAGATGTGTCGTACTCGAATTTTATTAAACGCGTTGTATTTTTTAAAAATTAAACGCAATACGCCGTATCTGTAAAAATAGATGCGCCGTATCGTTTGTATCAGCTCAGTACAACGATAGCAGAATGCAGAAAAATAGAAAAAATAAAAACAAACAAAAAAACAAACAAAAAGAAACAAAAATTAAAGAAAATAAAAACACACAAAAACAGAAAATATGCAAATAATACAATGAATGCAATTTATCTAATATATAACAGGGTTAGCGGTTAGAATCTAAAAAATTAAAAAGAAAAACCTAATTAAAATACTAATCAAATTAACAGATAATAACAATTCACTCCCCGGCAGCGGCGCCAAAAACTTGGTGCGCGTGCGTGTCGTTGCGGTTTAGCAGTATTAATGCCTACTCAAGTTTTAAATTTATATTTAGCCGACTTATCAATAACACACACACTTAACGAGCAGTGTACCCGGTCAGTATGAATATAATGGTAAGTAGAGTGTCGATCACTAAGAGTGGAACGTATTATCTATTTATTCTAATCAGTATTTTAATATCTTAAGTTAGCTATACAACCTAATCTAACGCAAGGGGGTTTCAGCCTGAGAGACTGGCACGGTTTGGTTATGATTAAATATAAACTAAACTAATGAGCACGAATCAGCGATTAGCACACACGTACACAGATAGATACTTGAGACAATAAGAAGACCTGTCCTGATAATTAAGTAGCTTGTCACTTGTTTTATTGCTAGTTTTATATGAAGTGTATATAATTTACCCTTTCTCGTTTGCTCTAATCTTATCGGCGAGTAAACCATTAATGATCACTTATGTCTATCCTACTATCCTAGAAACGATAGAATAAATAGGCGAGGAAGGGGCATGGCGACCCAAGCAATGCTCAGCTAGACACAGAGGTTATCAATGCACTAATAAAAGTCACCAAAGACATCAACATATAAACTTTAATTAATGGGAAAGTAATTTTAAGGGGTGCCCATGATTTTCCGTAGTCACATGGAATCGGCCCATCAATCCTGATGAATTAAAGTGTACTAATACAATAAAACAAAACTACTTAATGAATTGAATACATGCAGGACCTTCTTACAGCTCTTGTATTTTCGTTTAGGGTGTGTCTTGTGCTGCTAATACGTCTGAATTCGTGTTCAACTTCGGCTCTAAAGTCTTAGCTTCGCTCTCGAAATTCGTCTGGCCTTGGGGTATTTATAGTTTCTGTCTGAGGGTTAGATGCGGCGCATAGGATAAGTAGATGCGGCGCATTGACTTAACTTCGCGTGGGGTCCAAGATTAATATATTCAGGAATATTCGTACACCGCCTTAAGATGCGGCGTAACTCCATTTCTCTATGCGACGCATGTCCATTGCTGTCTTGGATCGTAACTTGTGAAATCTTGATAGTGATGCGCCATATGTAAGAAGTATGTTGCGGCGTATCTGGAGCAGAATGATCTTGATCTTGTACATTTCAGTAGACTCTTAACATCTTGCTTGTTTTGCTCCATAATTAGTCCAAAATTGCCAAGTTTCACATAATACTTGTTTTTACCTGAGAATTACAAAAGTAAACATTAATGTATCAATTCTCATATATAATATAATAAAACAAGTCAAATAAATAGGATAACTGATGATAATAAAATGTACTTATTTGAGTTCATCAATGCGCTAAGCAAGATCGCATCTACAAGCTTTGCGCACCTGTCAAAACAAGTGTTGGTGGAGATCCTAAAAAATAAATCCATCTCGGAGATGGAGATATCCACGGTAATAGAGGAGCAGAATCCTACGTAGATGACCCCTATTGTCGAATTTATAAGCAAAGGCATATTGCCTCATGAGCAGAAGGACGCTCGACGGATACGGCGCACAACGCAGAGGTTCGAACTTCGAGATGGTATCCTATATCGGCGTTCATTTCTACAACCATGGCTTAGATGCGTTGGACCTCTTCAGGCAGATTATGTACTCCGAGAGATCCACGCCAGTTCATGCAGTATGCATTCAGGACCACGGTCCGTCGTAGCACGAGCCTTGCGGTCAGGATACTTGATGAGGCGAAAAGTGTACCGCTTTTAAGGGGTCATTTAAGCCCTAAATCGTATTTATTTGATCAAATATCGCCCTAAATCGTTCCTTTTGTCATTTTAGGTACTTTTGAGGAGAAATCTGGAAAAGGAGGCATTTTGGACGTTTTTGGAGCATAAAAGTGAAGAAAACGGCAAAGTCTCAAGAATCGGCTGAAATTTACCTTTGACGGCGTCAACATTAACTCCAGACGGCGTCATGCCTTGGCAAGAAAAGTGGGATGTGAAATTTACTCATGACGGGCCAGTGAGTTAGCATGAGAATTCTGACGGCGTCACGCTTTAACTAAATCAAGGGCGTCACGGCTTAATTCATAAGGGGACGGCGTCACGTTCAAGAGGTGAGGGCGTCAAGCCTTGATAGGCCAGAACGGATTTTGGAGAATTAAAGAGGGACGGCGTCAAGATGGTCATCCGAGAACCCTAAAAGCGGCGAGGTGACGGCGTCACAATCCATAAGGTGACGCCGTCAGATGTAAAAGTCTATATATAGTTTTCTAATTTTTTGTCATTAAGGGAGAGCTTAGTGTGTGGAATTTTGGGATAAAACCCTAGGACGATTTTAGCTCCTTTTTCAGGGCTTCTTGCCTTGAGATCTTCCATGTTTCATTGAAAGATAAGTTATCAATTAATCATTCAATATGTCTATGTGTTGTTTGATTCTATCTTATGCTTGTCTTTTGTTTAACATGTTAGGCTAAATTATCTTGTGTTTGCTTAGATCTAATGAAACCTAGCTATTGATTATTGGTTGTTAGTGTGTTGTTAGTTGTATTGGATGATTGTTTATCTATGTTAGGCTTAAGAAAACTGGCTAACTTCCTATTCGGTAACTTGCTTGAACGTCTTAAGAAACATGAACCAAACGCGTACTAAAGGTTTTTATGGTTGTATTTAATGCACAAGCGAATTCTAGTGATCCCATGTTAGGAGCTTCCTAGCCGGCTCGACATAGGAGTGAAGTAGGAGCTTGTAGAGTTTGGGGAAGTAAGTACGCCACCCCACGAATGGTATTAAGGAATACACCCGTCATCCACGCGACTAATACACACTAATTAACCGGTAAAAGATAGCTAGGGAGTAAGGAAATCTAAGTAAACACATTTCTCTACACATAAGTTTCTCACCCATTTTCATTTTGTTATTTTATTTTATTGCATTTGTAGTAATTTGGGTTAGTTGACTAGCAACTAATTCCGCCCACTCCTTCAAACCCGAGATTTTACTTGCTTTCATAAAAAACTATAAAAACATAAAAAGAATCTTCCTCGACCCTTAGACCTAATTAGAGTAGCCTTTCACACCTAACGAACACTATTCCCTGTGGAGAACGATCAATCCCCCGTACTTACCACTACACTATACTACATCGGTCAGGTACACTGCCTGGTGGGGTTGTAAGCCTCTTGAGATCCCTCGAGAGGTAAAACCTGTTGTAAGGTTGCAAAACCCACGCATCAAGTTTTTGGCGCCGTTGCCGGGGAATAGTTATTGTTTAGGTTGAATTTTTATTTCTATTAGGTCTCTCTCACTAGATTCCTTTCTAGTGAGATTTTTGTTTTATTTTTCTAGGTTTTCTTTAGTCTATCTATTTTCTTCGTGTCTTTGTTCGTAACCATACCATCCGACATCATGGAAGATGGTAATATCCTTAACCCACACAACCCACCACCACAACAACCACCACCACCTCCTAGAGCCCGTACTTTAGGAGAGTATTCCCGTCCTAGCCACCATGGCTATCGAAACACCATTGAGCTCACTCAAGGAGCCAATATCACACCCTTGCGATCCGACACCATCCGGTTGGTGCAAAGCGGATGCGCATTCCATGGACTTCGTTCTGAAGATCCTAATCAACATCTCAAGGACTTTCTTAAAATCGTTGATTCTATAGACCTTGATGTTGCCACTCGAGAGACGACCCGATTGCGTCTCTTCCAATTCTCTTTGCGGGACCAAGCTAGTCAGTGGCTAGAACGTCAACCCGCAGGATCCATTACCTCTTGGGATGATCTCACTATTCGTTTCCTTGCTCAGTTTTTCCCACCAGGGAGAACTACCAAGCTAAGGAAGGATATCTTGATGTTTGAACAACGTCGAGGCGAAACCCTCTACGGGGCATGGATTCGATTCAAGGACTTACTTCAAAAAGTCCCTCACCATGGCATAAATCTATGGCTTCAAATCCAAATCTTCTATGACCATGTTGATTACCACACCAAACGTGCCATCGATCGAGCCGCCGGGGGCAGATTGCGCGACAAAAGCGCCGAGGAATCATGGGAGATCATTGATGAGCTTGCATCCGACGATGATGAATTGTGGCAAGTCTCCCACGACGTGCGCTCGGCAGTCAAGACATATTCATCGCCCGATACAGCCAATCAAATCACTGAGGAAAGCGTTAGTGAACTTGAGAAAAGGGTTGCATATCTTATGGAAAAGCAAAAGAGACCCTTAAGTCCACAAAAAGCAACAATTAACTCAGTCTCAAGCGTTAGGCAAATACCATTGTCCGAATCACCCCGTAGGGAAACTACTAAACCCTTCCATAAGCACGCTCCACCCAACTCACCACCTCAGGAACTTAGTCCAACATTCGAAGCTCGAATGAGAGAGTACATGTCAAAACACTCCGAACGGTTGGCAAAATTTGAGGAAGCCGTCTACAAACAAAAGGAGGAAATGGAAGAGAAGATGGCGGAGATGATGAATCTTTTGAAAGAATACACAAATGCAAAAGCCCCTGAAAAAGTGTTGGTGAGGAATGACGTTGATGTTCCTAACACTAAATTTGTCAAGGCCACCTCCGTCGTCCAAGAGGGCGGAAATGATGGAAGAGGGAAATCCATAACTATGGAAGTTAACAAAATTGACCTCATCCCACTTAATAATGGAAACACCAATGCTTACAAATGCGATTCCGACAAGGGAGAGGAGGCGCCCTCTGAGGAGCGCCAATTGGTTGAACCGCCGGTGTCACAACAAGTGAAGCATTACTTGAAGCACGAAATAAACAAGGAGACCATAAACGATTGGGTGAGAAACTATCGACGTACTCATCTACCCAACAAGAAGTCCAAGAAGGTGGAACCGGATGATAAATCTGACACATTACCCGGTGGGCAATTGTATGAATGCCTCATAGGACAAAAGTTAGTGGAAAAGCAGAAATTCTACGGGGTCTTCGAAATACCATGCAGCATTGGAAAACACAAGTATCTGGATGCGATAGCTGACCAAGGTTCCGACGTAAATTTGATGCCTTTATCCGTTTATGTTCAGTTAACCGATGAGTTGCCATCCATCACCCATACTAAACTCTCCTTTGCAAAGCATTCTTATGAATATCCGTTAGGAATTGCAGAAGATGTGTTGGTCAACGTTGCCGGATTCCTGTATCCGGTCGACTTCATGATCATTGAGAGAAATGATATGAATATGCCAATAATCCTTGGGGCACCCTTTCTCGCTACCACTAGAGCGCAAATCAATTACGAAAATAGCACCATCCAATTAAAGAAGGGGAAGAAAACAGTAAACTTCCCAACGATCCCACGACATATACGAGATGTTGCTCTGCAGAAGAGGATGGAGGCTAACACTAATATAGTCAGTGGTAATGTTCGAGAGAAAATTCTTGCATGGGAGGCAAGGATTAAGAGTTATATGGAAAATGAGATTAGAGAATGTAAGGACGGAAATAACGATTATATTGAGGCTGATGAGCAACCCAATAACCCCGTTGAATTTACAAAAGGAGACTCAGTGCTCCTAAGGCATTCAGAAATAGAAGCACCTACCAATGAACTAAGTCCCTGGTGGTACGGACCATTCACAATTAAAAGTTTACACCAAGATGGGATAGTAAGCTTGACCAGCAAAGGAGGAGGTGAAGTAACTGCGAATGTCGAGCGATTGAGACACCACCACCCTGATAACAAGGATCATATCTATCAGGGATACGTCATTATGAATGATGGAATCACGTAATGTACGTGACTTTGAGTCTAGCTACAAGACTCGTTAATAAAGAAAAGCGCTTCTTGGGAGGCAACCCAAGCTTTATTTGTTTTATTTGCTTTGTGTGTTTATTTATTTGTTTGTTTGATTTTATTTGCTTCCGTATGTATGTTTAATTTTTATTATTATTGATTCATGTTCAAAAGTAATTTGTGAAAATGCTTTATTTTGTTTTTAACTTCGTCTTAACTACATATAAAGGTATTTTGCAAAAGATAAGTGTAAGGGAAATCTAAATTGGTTTATTAGAACACATATGAACATGAATCGTAATAATAATAAATTAACATACATATCCGTATTTGTTTGAGTCAAATGCTTGTATCGAGTCATAATGATGTTTTGCAGGATTTCCAGGAAGTAAGGTAAAGGTTTTTCCAGAAATTTTCCGGAAACTTAAAATGAAAATTTTTGTCAGGTCATTTGTGACGGCGTCAGGGGTTATAACCTGACGGCGTCAGATTTAATTTCCAGAAATTTTTGAAAGTTTTGTTTTTAGAAAAGTTTTTATTTAAATCTCCAACTTATAATCTCCAGGAATCTGCAAAATTATCATTCCACAAGCATTATATCCTTATATATAGATTTTTCCCGCCGATGTTATGCAGGTTTTCGTGTTTGTTTTCTCAGGTTCAACAGGTTATTTTGGACAAGGAGATGTTTATGGAATCAAGCTTGTGGCGATGCATTAGTCATGGAGCTTCAACATTCTCCTTGGAGGAAGATTTAACCGTGTAATTTCACTATCCACCGAACGAATCAGGGGAGTATTTGATTTCATTCTTTTACTTTACGCTTTTACATTTGTTATTTTGAACATTGGGGACAATGTTCATCCTAAGTGTAAGGGGAGGGTAAAAGTACGATTTTAGAGAATACAATTGCGCTTGATTTTTGTTTGTTTAATAGTAGATGTGTAATAAAACTGAGATAAATACCTGTTAGGGTAATTTTAGTGCCAAATTTAAAATTTTTTACAACATATAGGAGTGAAACTTTGGTCTTAATGAGCGTCTCACGGATAGGAGTTATATGACTAGCACAAAAACCGTACCACTAAAAAATTTTCCACCCCCAAATATGTGAGGTTCGCCCCTAGAATTGGTAGGAAAAGCATTTATGCTATGATGTGTGTACCGGTAGCACTTAGATTCTAGAACTTGCGTTAGGACCAGTCCAAGGCCACAAGTGAGACTACATTCTTGTAGTTAGATTTACTACATGATAAGAGGCATTAGGATTAACCCATTGTTTTACACCTGTGTTTTTGTTATAATTACATTGGCTACATTGGTCAAGTAATTCTCCCACACCCTTTGCGTTGTACTCATTTTTAGTACACGATACCCCTAGTACACCCCTCAGAGCCTATCTTTTCGTTTCGACCTTTAAGCATTTTACTTAAAGGAAGAATTTGTTACACCCCACTAAAATGTACACCCAAATCGCCTTAGCCTACCTTGTATGCACTCATTTTTAGTGCATTATTGTGACAACATTTGTTTAAACCCAAGTTAATTATCTAGTTGATTACATGGTTGCTAAGTCGAGTCATATCCTTTTACATATTGTTTTGGGACGATTGGGACTCATGGGTAAAGTACTAGTGTAATGGAGTAATGGGGAAGAACATCATTTATTACCCCCATATGTGCTAAATATTTTAAAAGTACTCCAAGTTTTTCAATTATCTTAATTCGAGTCATTAGATTAGTAATTGTAAAGTTATGTAAAAATTCAAGTGTAAGGGGAATGCAATGCCCCTATGATGTATTATTTTGGATGGTAGGGCAAAAGTGTATGCAAAAAAAAAAAAAAAAAAAAAAAAAAAAAAAATATGAGAAAATGAAAAATAGAAAAAACATACGGACTACCATCCCGTTTTATTTTATGTTTGTTTTATGTTTTTGTTATTTTGTTACTTCGTTTTTAGCTTAAGATCGAGTCTAGTCTTGGCTTAGCAACATTGTATAGTACATGTAATTAATCAAGATCTTTAACTAGCCACCAGTAAAATATCCCGTATCCAACAAAACCGTGTTTTCCTTTTCCCTACACCTAACGTTATAACCCATTTAAAAGCCCTCTTTGATAGTTTATCTTAGGTGCTTACGCCTAGTGGAGGAGGTTTTCGATCCTTTCCCAAGCCTATGGTAATCTATTTGCTATGACAGGTAGTGAGAGATATTATCCGTTTTCATTTATGAGATTTATTTTGATGACACTTGAGAGATGTGAGTATCTAAACACTACTTATGAGGTGCTAGTTTATAATCTCCGTGCTTATTATGATTGAAGTGGAACGATTATTTGTTGTAATTACTTTTATGTTTGCATTAAATGACCCCTAACTTGTATTTTGATTAGAATAAAAGCGCATTTGCTTGAGGACAAGCAAATCTCAAGTGTAAGGGTATTTGATGAGGCGAAAAGTGTACCGCTTTTAAGGGGTCATTTAAGCCCGAAATCGTATTTATTTGATCAAATATCGCCCTAAATCGTTCCTTTTGTCATTTTAGGTACTTTTGAGGAGAAATCTGGAAAAGGAGGCATTTTGGACGTTTTTGGAGCATAAAAGTGAAGAAAACGGCAAAGTCTCAAGAATCGGCTGAAATTTACCTTTGACGGCGTCAACATTAACTCCAGACGGCGTCATGCCTTGGCAAGAAAAGTGGGATGTGAAATTTACTCATGACGGGCCAGTGAGTTAGCATGAGAATTCTGACGGCGTCACGCTTTAACTAAATCAAGGGCGTCACGGCTTAATTCATAAGGGGACGGCGTCACGTTCAAGAGGTGAGGGCGTCAAGCCTTGATAGGCCAGAACGGATTTTGGAGAATTAAAGAGGGACGGCGTCAAGATGGTCATCCGAGAACCCTAAAAGCGGCGAGGTG
Source organism: Artemisia tridentata subsp. tridentata (assembly GCA_021014915.2). NCBI lineage: Eukaryota > Viridiplantae > Streptophyta > Magnoliopsida > Asterales > Asteraceae > Artemisia > Artemisia tridentata. Next base: position 510,619,925 of record CP139509.1, on the reverse strand, counting down.
ACGGCGTCACAATCCATAAGGTGACGCCGTCAGATGTAAAAGTCTATATATAGTTTTCTAATTTTTTGTCATTAAGGGAGAGCTTAGTGTGTGGAATTTTGGGATAAAACCCTAGGACGATTTTAGCTCCTTTTTCAGGGCTTCTTGCCTTGAGATCTTCCATGTTTCATTGAAAGATAAGTTATCAATTAATCATTCAATATGTCTATGTGTTGTTTGATTCTATCTTATGCTTGTCTTTTGTTTAACATGTTAGGCTAAATTATCTTGTGTTTGCTTAGATCTAATGAAACCTAGCTATTGATTATTGGTTGTTAGTGTGTTGTTAGTTGTATTGGATGATTGTTTATCTATGTTAGGCTTAAGAAAACTGGCTAACTTCCTATTCGGTAACTTGCTTGAACGTCTTAAGAAACATGAACCAAACGCGTACTAAAGGTTTTTATGGTTGTATTTAATGCACAAGCGAATTCTAGTGATCCCATGTTAGGAGCTTCCTAGCCGGCTCGACATAGGAGTGAAGTAGGAGCTTGTAGAGTTTGGGGAAGTAAGTACGCCACCCCACGAATGGTATTAAGGAATACACCCGTCATCCACGCGACTAATACACACTAATTAACCGGTAAAAGATAGCTAGGGAGTAAGGAAATCTAAGTAAACACATTTCTCTACACATAAGTTTCTCACCCATTTTCATTTTGTTATTTTATTTTATTGCATTTGTAGTAATTTGGGTTAGTTGACTAGCAACTAATTCCGCCCACTCCTTCAAACCCGAGATTTTACTTGCTTTCATAAAAAACTATAAAAACATAAAAAGAATCTTCCTCGACCCTTAGACCTAATTAGAGTAGCCTTTCACACCTAACGAACACTATTCCCTGTGGAGAACGATCAATCCCCCGTACTTACCACTACACTATACTACATCGGTCAGGTACACTGCCTGGTGGGGTTGTAAGCCTCTTGAGATCCCTCGAGAGGTAAAACCTGTTGTAAGGTTGCAAAACCCACGCATCAATACTACTGGCCCACTATGCATCGCGATGCGCGTGATGTGATAAAGAAATGTAGCGACTGCCAAGTTCATAGACCCATCCCGCGCAGACCACAACAAGAGCTAATGTCTATCACTTCTCCATGGCCATTCTATAAGTGGGGTATCGACATTGCGTGTCCCTTCCCTGTCGCAGCAGGGGGACTGAAATTTCTTATTGTGGCTATAGACTACTTCACTAAGTGGATTGAGGCAAAAGCAGTGGCGACAATCACAGGTAATCAAGTAAAACGATTCGTTTGGGAAAATATTGTATGCCGCTTTGGATTACCTGGGGAAATCATTTCGGACAACGAAAAACAATTCCGCGATAACCCGTTCAAATACTGGTGCGCAGAACTAAATATTACACAACACTTCGCGTCGGTTAAACACCCACAAACCAATGGTTTGGTTGAGCGCGCAAATCGTAGTCTGGGCGAAGGAATTAAAGCGCGCCTGGACAAACACAAAGGAAGATGGGTGGATGAATTGTCGCATGTCTTATGGGCGCACCGCACGACAATCAAAGTTAGCAATGGAGACACTCCCTTTTCTCTTGTCTATTGGACAGAAGCTGTCATACCAGCTGAAATTGGGATGCCAACTATTCGTACCGCGGAAGTTAATGTCGCAACCAATGACGATGAACGGCGTATAGACTTGGACCTATTGGAAGAAATGCGTGAACGCGCAGCTATACGTGAGGCAAAAGCCAAGTCAAAAATGAAGGGATACTACGATGCTAAAGTTCGAAGCACCTCATTCAGACCAGGCGACTTTGTATATCGCGCTAATGATGCGAGCCACGCAGAAGATACAGGTAAACTTGGACCAAAGTGGGAGGGACCCTATGAGGTCGTTGAAGCACTAGGAAAAGGCGCGTACAAGCTGCGTGACATGGATGGCCGTGAGCTACAATGCACATGGAATATTTGCAATCTCAAGAGATGCTATCTTTAGGAAAGGTTACGACCCCGCCCACGGACACTTCCGCACTTTAGTAAGTGCTCAATAAATATCCGTGTATTTACATTTTTGTTTCATCTAGGCAAATGTCTTTCTTTTTCCAAAAACTTGCAAGTATTAATTAAATGTCGCGGTTTCTAGCTAACTCCACGACACACTTTACTTTGTTGTTTACATATTATTTATGTCTCAATATTGTTGTTATATTACCTTTTGCCTACATGGCGTGCATGCACTTATTAAAACCCACGATGGTAAAGGATGAGTAAACCTACTAAATAACTCGTTGAGTAAGAGGGTTGCAAACCCATCAACATCGGATCATGCATCCTTGTGAAACACCTTACCCTCAAGACGTTGGAGTAAGTTTATTGTGCATCCCACGACGGATACACAACAATGCACACTGTGCGCGTTTAACAAATTAGGAGTTAAGACTCTTAACCCCTTGATATGGTATTCGCAGTACGCTGCATGTCAACCCATACACTTGTGAATTTCATATATATTCGCGCTTAACATTAAGTCATGAATTTCATACACGGTTATGTTATAAGTGATTATAGATTCCTGTAATTTTTTTTAAGTGCGTTTATATAACGGTTTGATTCTTAGACATAACATAGACGTCTTGTACGCAAAGACAGATAACTAAGTACAAACAACATAACCACAACCACATACAATATGCGTATAATCGTACTTTCAAAATATTATTTTATTATGGACTACGAGTTCATACAAAGTATAGATTTAACATGCACATGTGCAACAAAATGTTAACCTATTACAAAACATCACCAAGTCAAAACAATCTAAAGGCTGTGGGAGCGTCTAAGCTCTGAACTGCTAACATGGTACGCAGCACTCCCAGCCTCCTCAAGCTTCTTCAGGAGATCACCATCCTTGGGCGACACTGCCGGTACGCTAACAGGTACTCCATAAGATCTGGGAATATGTGCAGCACCAATACCACAAAGGATGGCCTTCCCCTTCACACCCTGCTTCTTCGTAAGCCTCATGGCATGGGCCTCTAAGGATTTCTTCAGCGGGATTTCCTTCTCGAGGGCAAAAGGATTTAAGATGTTGCGAGGACGAGCAAAGATAGGTACCTGCAGCTGCGACACATCTGGCTTAAGAAAGTAATCAGGTTGTGCCTCTGCGTCCTCTGCTGCGTGCCTAGCCAAGGTTAACCCCTCCATAATAACACCTATGGGGTAATCTTGATCGCGCTCCAGTTGAGCAATGTGAGGAAGATCTAACAGCTTCATCTTCTCCATAGCAGCGACAAGCTCATCATAGGCATCAGCATTATAACCTGGTACTTGTGCGGCAGGCACTGTCAATAACTTGCTCTCGGAAAGCTCCTCTATAGCCTGCGCCTTACCACGTACCAACGCACGCTCAACAACATCCCCAAATGCCTCCCTCACCTCTTGAGACTCCAGAGTACTCAAAGCAGCAAGGCGCAAACCATGGCTGATAAGCCACCTGCGCTCAGCAATTGAAGATACTAGGTGTGGGTACAGCTCTTCATCATATTCAATACTGAGCTTGCGCAGCTTAATTTCCTGCTTCTCTAGCGCCCCCTCCACAGCCTTACGAAAGTCATCCAATCTAGAGAAGTGAGCGTTCTTGTTAAGCTCCATGTACTTCAAGACCCAAAGACAAGTGGCCTTGTAATCTATTAACCCAGCACGCTCTTGGCTCACTTGGGCAAGTAATGACATCTTCTCTTCAGCAAGATTCTGGGCATACGCATCTGTTGCCTTTACCTCAGCCTGAGCATCAGCCAACTGCGCCTTCAGAAGCGCAATCTCCTCATCTTTCTGCACACAGCGGCTACCTTCACCAGCATACCTTGATTGTAGTTGTGCAACTAAGGAGGCCTGGTGCGCAGCAGCCAAACCTAGCTCCTCTATCAGATGGTCTGTTGGCACATCCTCAAATGCCTTCGGCTCAGTCTCTTGGCTCTTCTGCGTTTGATCATCAGTATGTGAGGGACTCGCCTTGGGTGGCGAATTCCCAACACGCGCAACATCATCACTAGCAGCTTCAACACTGCACGCACATAACAAAGTTACTCTATAGTATCAACACGGAATAAAGAACTGAAGATCTAAAGGTACCACTCTCATTACTTACTTGGGGGAAGTTTTAGTTGACGACGCATCCTCTTCTGATGATGATTGCCCGCCAGAGATAACATGGCGCCTTCTTTTAGATGTACCCGCGCCATCATCACCAGATGTTTTCTTGCGCTTCACCCCTTGGCTAGCCTCCTCGGGCTCGCTTTCAGCCATGGCAACCCCCACACTCTCTGACAAGTCAGTGTGCGATGGCTCTACCACAGGGCCTTGTACCCCAGGAGTTGGAAAACTGCGAATAGGAGTCGCCTCTAAAACAACTGGGGGGTCATCCTTTGGCTCCTCCTGTATGATCTCCATAGTGCGCCCCGCGGTAGCTCCAAAACTGGCTCCCCACCTTCTCTTAAAGGGCGCACTCCTACGGTCACCTGTTTGGGCCTCGCCAAGCGCACCACGCTGAATATATCCATCTCTGCGCAACAAACCACAAACAAACACAAAGATGGTTACAAAAGCTACAATAGTAAAGAGCGCTTACACTACTGAGCGAAGGAGAAGAAAGGACAAGCACCCACCCCGGTTATTCTCATCCAAAAAGGTTGGCACCTCGTCAGGACCTCCGAAGTAGTTGCGACTAATGCCCATATGCACCAAAAACTCTTCTGGGTAAGCGTTGATAGGGATGCGATTGGCATTAATCGTTTCCGCATCATCTGCGTTATACGCTCCGAGGATGGGGCGCTCATCCTTCGGTAATGAATCTTGGGTATAGAACTCAAAATCCCATGGAAAAAATGCATCATCAACCCAAAAGAATTTCTCCCTCTAATTCCTAGGTGCATCTAACTTTTCCGTATAGCTCTGCAGTCGCCCTGCACGCTTGGAAAAGGACACCCACCCGTTTGACCACGACGAGTGATAAAACGCGCGGAACAGATGGATTGTGGGATTAATCGCCAACAAGCGACAATTTACTTCAAATTTTGTTATTTTTACTGCACCTATACAGTGCAGTTGGGAAATATGGAGGCGATAGTAGTTTAAAATATCGCACAAGAATAGAGAAATGGGCATACGTTGGTTAGCAAATTCAAAAAAGCGTGTGTATACCCCTACTTTCCCTTCAGGGAAGTTCGCTATGGACGCAGTCGCCACTGGAACCACCGGGTGCAACGCAATCGGGATATAATAATCCGAGGTGAACAGACGAAGTTCGTCCTCGGATATATCGGATGTAAAGTCGGATAATTGAAGAACCATGGTTAGAATTCAATGGATTCTGCAGCGCACTCACTATTACCTTAAGAGTTGTTGATTTCTTGTTCGCTGTTTAGAGGTTTTAACAATGGTGGCAATGGACGTTTTTACTGTGATAGCCACAGTGAAATGGAGATAGCACTTTATATAGGGTTACATGCTCTCATGGATGATTGACATGTGTAACCCACTTGCTCTAATCGTGTGGCTGGGAGATCAAGAGGTGAAACACTTTTTCACCCACCCCTCACGATTTACGAGGGATATTCGGATTTACTAGGACTAGATTCACCGTATTGTTTTTTAGGCGGGGAACACTTGAAACTTCTCCGCTACGCATTCTGGAATATTTTTGCTACAGTTGTTAGTCTAGCATCCGTAGTTTCACCTTGCGCATACTAGACTGGGGGGACATGATGACGTATAGTCCGCATTCGGGTCACGAACCCGACCAATACTCAAGCCCATCACGCGTGGGCTATCACGATAAAGATTTGGGCTTACAACGACCCAAATCCGAAATCTATTATTGGCCTTGATATAGGATCTCTTATTTATGGGACAAGGATCAATGGACCGAATAAGGCGGGATACGCCGAAGGGTAAGGAACACGAAACCAACAAGGATTTCGTGTGTATATATAGGGCATCTCGGCTCTCATTAAAGGTATCATATCATAAACCTAACTCTTCACTAAAACCCTAAAACCGATTACTTACTCTCACGCCGGAGGATAATCGTGGGAGACAATCCCACGGTAAGCCTAACGGTGTTTTTTGTTCTCTTAGTGCGCAGGTCTCAAGCATTAAGATCCAATTGATACGGGAACAGGAATCCAAACAAGGAACGCCCAACTTTTGTATCAACATGCATGGCTACACTATCAACATAAAAGATTTGCTTGTACTCTTGTAAATAAAGGGCCAAATGTTCTTGAAAAGTAGTAGTGACCAGGCAATGAGAATTCGACAACAACTATCGAGTACCATCATACCACTCGTTTTTGTAGGAAAATTTAATGGGGTGTACTCTTGTAACTTAATTGATTGAACAAATAATTGCCAACCAAGCCTTCGATGATGATCAAAGGAATAATGGGGTGTTGAGATTGCGCCAAGCTTGTTCTTAACCTGAAAATAAGAAATACGAAGACACTACGTTAAGTGATTGCGCAGGGGTTGGACCCTGCGAACCACCTCCGGCGTGCGAGTAAGTATGTGTAATGGTAATATAGGTCGTAAATTGAGAGAGTGAAGTTAACTTACTTAGTTTTGGCCCGACTATGCTATTTATAGGGGAGAAATAGGACATAGTGGGCGGTTGCACATTGTTCGGAGATCATGGGGGCGTCCCATGGAAAGTGGTAACCGCTAGGGCTTTGTAGCCCACGATCTCTGTTTTGGCGGGAAAGCCAAGGGGAAGAGGAGACGTGGGTTTGACCAGGTCAGAATGGTCCTTCGTGCTAGTCCCTTCGATAGGAATACCCCGAAGGGCTTAGGGCTTCGATTGGCGGATTCCCACATGGTAACCAGTTCGCAGGCGAATGGTTTTACGCCAATGAATCGTGTTAGAAGATTAACCTGGGCCTCCGAAGGGAGGGCTTTCTACAGGCTCGAAGGGGAGTCCTTCGACCCGTTAGGAGGGTACATCATCAAGCCCCCCAGTCGAAAGTGATATATACGTATGAGTACAAATTGCATTCGACTCAAAAAATAAACATGCCACACTCTATCCATTCCGTCACAAATTCGAATGGAATAAGGATAAGTGTTTGACCAGAATATGCAATAAATGCGGATATTAAATAACCAACTACCACGCTATTAAATACAGCAGCCAAGATATCGGTATCTCCAAACTTCTTTTCAATATTGAAAAAGCAGCTTTGAGTCTGTGTATTACACGTGGACGGTCAGGGTAAACTTTCAATAGGAATACATAAACTCTTGCTCATCCCTAACTGGTCATACTTTTATTTAGCGCCCAAAATACACATACACAGTACTGTGCTTTGTGCTTCTTCTGAGATCGAAGGTAATTATCCTCCCTTGTTCTTATTGTTACAAATACAAGATGAGTATGGCGGCAAAAAGAACCATTAAGCAACAAAAGTGTACCTTATCAGAACAGGTTTTGGCGGATTTTTTTGAAAAATATCCCATACTAAAAAAGTATAAAGTGATACTCCCGAACAAAAACCAAAGTATTTTTGACGCCCCCACTGGATATGTTGGGTTATATGTTCATGCTTTTACAGAATCCAACTTTAGGATTCCTATTCATCCACTAATCTTAGAATTTTTACAGTATTATCAAGTACATATTTCCAGGTTGAACCCATTTGGCTTATCCAAACTAACCACCTACATTGTCGTATGCAAAGCTAATGGCTATGAGCCCACGCTTAACGTGCTTAGAGGCTTTATCAACCTTTGCCCTGGTGGTGATTGGTTAACCTTAGGTAAAAGAAGTGAACCTGATGTTCCCTGTTTAATAACAAAACCTTTTGCCAACATAAGAAAATGGAAAGGTCTGTTTTTCTATGTGCAAGACACTATCATACCTCCCAAATATCCAGCGTTGCTAGACAAAGACTTTCGTTTTGACGAGAAACGTTTTGATGATCCTTTGCCACACTTCGTTAGAAGTTATCCCCTCTACCAACGTCTTGAACGTCACCCATTTGATGTGCAAACGTTTCCTGAGCCGATACTGTTTATGGCGGGGATTGTAGATCATTGGGAAGGCTCTCCAATGGAACCTGCGATAATCTGCAATGGGAAAAGTATGTGCATACCTATTAAAATAAAGTAAATGACTTATCTGATGATATTTATATCTTCTTTTTGTTTTTCTGTAGGGATGGCATTCAGGAACTTCGTCGTTGCTCGTGGTATTAGGGAAGTTAGTTTTGTCCCTAAAGAGCCAGAAAATATAAGCCACGGGATAGGTTCTCCATCCATGTCGATTGAGAATGACAAAACTCCGCAGTTTGTGGAAACTGTTGCAGATTCCGATGATCCCCTTATCAAGGAATTTCAAACGAGGCTCACAAGGTCCTCCGGTGTTTCAGATAAGAGAAGTAGGAAAGCAAAGGCTGCCATGTCTGTAAGGAACCCTCCGAAGAGGAAATTAGCCCTTCCTACTCCTCCAGCGAGAGTTGTGAAGCCCAAAGGATCGCACTCTAAAACCTTTATACCCACTCCTCTAACGATTCCTGATGATCCTACTCCAAGTAAGCTAGCATCTTTCATGCGTATCAAATGTCATGCATCATATAACTTGTTTTCCTTACTTTTTTAGGCCTTCCCGATGTTGTGGAACTTCCTAATGCACATGCCTGTCGACAATTGGTTGACAAAATGACACCTAGCAGTTGGAAAAGAGTCTTGGATAACATGTCTATTGAAGAGCTTTGCGACTTTCACTCCAAAAGTTACGCTAGGCAGGCTGTGTTGGATAATCATCTTAATTCGAGAACAAGGGAATTGATGCAAACGGTGTTGGATGTGAAGGTAAAAATGGATGATATCTTAGCTAAAGAAAAAGCTAGGGATCAGGAACATGATGAGTTGGAGGCTAAGTGTAAAGAAGTGATGGAGGACTTTGAGAAGAATCCCTTCGTACAAGATATGCGAGTCAAAATTGACAGACTCGAAGGTCAATTGAAAGAATCCCAAACGAGGTGCAATAAATTGAAGGTTGAGGAGTCCAAAGTTTCCATTTATAGAGCCCAAATTTCCGCGCTCGAGTCTAAATGTACAAGCCTGGAGGTCGAAAGGTCTAGGCTGGCTGAGCAGGAGATTAACCTTTGTGATAAGCTCAATGACCTTAGATCCCAACTTCAAATCTTGGAGAGAGACCGAGCTGAGGTAGTTTCGAGAGTTGTTCCTCATGTGGCGATGGAATTGTACCGTAACGATGAGGTGGGGGAAGTTATTGGGAGACTTGTGAAAGCAGCCATCTTCTACGGAACCTGCACCGCATTGGAAGAAATTGCCAGGACAAAGAAACCCGTTGTTTTGTCGGAGGTGTCTTACTATCGCCCAGACTCTGAGCGAGAGTTTAATGAGGCTGGTGATGCGTTTACTTCAACAAAGTACCCTTATCTTGCCGAGGTAACCAAAGATCCATTGGCTCCAATAGAGGAGCTTTTGGCAAAGAAGCCTATGAAGATCCAACCTGCATCCTCAACAAGGAAATCCAACTCTGCTCAACCTTGAAATGATTCCCCAACGTACTATTTGTTTGAGATAATTTATCTTTCGTGTTACTGGGCTTCGACCCGTATCTTTAGACAATTGTCCTTTTTGTGATTATGATAGCTAAGACTGTACTTAGTCTTTGTTTATGCTAATTTAGTGGGATATGTCCCACTTTTATTGTCATGTTTATCTTCTCTTACGCTCATTTCAAGAGCGTACACATACAACCTAAGGTTATAACCTTATTGTGTGTATTTTGGACCAAGATTTTAAGCAATCGTATAATTTGACTGCGACAGAGGGTCGCGACCCACTCCGTCTTTATCCTTAAGTAGCAGAGGGCTTTTAATACCCTAAGACTTCATAGGAAAGTTAATGTGAGTTATACTGGATGTTATTTATATACAAGGCGTGTGCCTTGCTACATCCTTCGACATTGAAACTTTTATATTACTTGGCTGGACAAATCTTTGTTGTAAAGAAAGAAACAAGAGATTTGAGGGAAATGCGTTATATCATTAATTGGGTAGGGAGAATTACATCATTTTAAGAAATGAATACTAAGACAACTACCATTAATGCTTCTTTCCCCAGATGAGAAGAATGCGTTACATGAAATTGTAAAAACAAACTGAGTGTTTTTTTGTAGTAAGTTTTATATGTAAAACTTACGAAGGTTAGTACCGTTCCAAGTTCTATCCATGACTTCTCCTTTAAGCGTTGCGAGCTTGTATGCGCCATTGCCGTAGGCTTCTGATATAACGTAGGGTCCTTCCCATGTTGGCCCTAGTTTTCCTTCGTATTCGGCCTTGCTTGCACTATTCAAACGAAGGACATATTCACCTGGCTTGAGCGTGGAGGGTCGAACTCGGTTGTTATAGTACTTTTCGATCTTCTGTTTGTGGATAGCCTCTCTGATCGAAGCTATTTCTCTTCTTTCTTCCAGAAGATCAAGGTTTTCTCGAATCCTTTCACCATTTGCCTTTTCTTCAAAGTTCACAATGCGTTCCGTTTCGATGCTTATTTCGGAGGGTATAACAGCTTCCGTTCCATAAGTAAGGCTAAAAGGAGTCTCCACGTGGCTCGACTTGGGGTGCATCCTATGTGCCCACAGAACTTGGGGTAGCTCGTCTACCCACCCATGATGGCTTCGTCCCAATCTCTTTTCAATTCCTTCTATGATATCCCGGTTTGTAACTTCTACTTGTCCATTACCTTGGGGATGATAAACGGAAGTGAATGACTGTTTGATCTTTAGGCCTTCGCAGAAGGTTGGGAACACCCCTTCGGCGAACTGCTTTCCATTGTCGGAGATGATAATGTGAGGGACACCGAAACGACAGATTATGTGTTCCCACACGAATTTCTCCATATGCCTTCCTGTTACTGATGCCAAGGGCTTGGCTTCAACCCATTTGGTGAAGTAGTCTATGGCTACAACCAAGAATTTTACTCCCCCTGGAGCAACTGGTAGGGGTCCGACTATGTCAATTCCCCATTGGAAAAAAGGCCATGCTGACGTAACGGAGGTCATGTCTTGTTTAGGCATTCTCGGGACTTTGGAGTGGATCTGACATGCTTCGCACTTTTGTATTATTTCTATTGCATCCCTATGCATGGATGGCCAATAATACCCAAGCTTCATTACTTTTGAGACAACGGAGCGAGGGCCTGCATGCAACTCGCAAGATCCTTCGTGAACCTCATATACGATATTCGAAGCTTGTTTTGGTCCCACACAACGAAGCCATGGTGATAAGAAGGATCTCCTGTATAGATTATCCCCAATAAGTCTATATTGGGGAGCTTTGATCCGGACCTTTCAAGCTAGTTTAGGGTCTTCTGGTAGGATACCGCTGATCAAATACTCCCTAATCGGAGTCATCCAGTTGGTGCCTTCCTCGGGTATGATGTCAGAAACTTCGCCTCGTTCAATTGACCTATCAGCCAATACTTCTACCAAAACCTCCTTCGTTAAATGAGCAAATGCCATTGAGGCCAACTTGCTTAGGGCATCTGCTTTCTTGTTTTGATTTCTGCGGACATGTACTATATCATAGGTTTCAAAACCTTGAAGAAGTTCCTTAGCCTTTTCCAAATATTGCTTGATGGTGGGCTGTCTTGCTTCATAGGAGCCCTTGACTTGATTATCAACTAGCTGGGAGTCTACGAAAATGGACAGATTCTGAACCTCCATTTCTTTTGCTAGTCGAAGGCCGGCTAACAGAGCTTCATACTCAGCTTCATTGTTGGTGGCTTCGAATTCGAAGCGCAATGCATAAGTATACTCCTTTCCTTTCGGACTAACCAACATTAAACCTGCTCCAGAACCATCGGAACTTGAGGCTCCATCTGTGTACAGCTTCCACCCCTCAATCGCCTTCGAAGGCTGTTGCTTAGGAACCTCTTTATCTTGGCTAGGCCCGGAGGGCGTTTCAGCTAGAAAATCCGCAAGTACCTGACCTTTGACGGAGTTTCGACCCTTGTATTCTATCTCATGTTCTCCCAATTCGATAGCCCATTTAGCTACCCTTCCTGATTTCTCAGGCTTCGACAGTATCTGTCTGATAGGCTTGTCAGTCAAGACTGTGATGGGATGAGCCTGAAAGTATCTTCGAAGGCGTCTTGCAGCATAAACCAAGGCAAGAGCTAGCTTTTCCAACTCCGGATAGTTTAGTTCAGCTCCTTGCAGAACCCTGCTAACAAAGTATATTGGGACTTGTTTCTTTTCCCTTTCGGCTAAAAGTACCGCGCTGATGCTTTCAACGGAAGCCGCAATGTACATGAACAACACTTCGCCTTTGATTGGGGCTGTAAGTGTTGGCAAGATTTCTATGAATTCCTTTAGCTTTTCGAAAGCTGCTTCCGCCTCACAACTCCATTGGAAAGTCTTTTTATCCGTGCATCCTTTGAGTGTTTTGAAGAATGGTAAAGACCGATCCGCCCCTTTTGACAGGAACCTGCTAAGTGCCGCAAGCTTCCCGTTGAGGCTTTGGACTTCCTTTAATGACTTTGGAGCTTGAAGATCAGTGATGGCTTTAACCTTCGAAGGGTTAGCTTTAATCCCTTGTTTCGTTATCAAATGCCCCAAGAATTTCCCTTCCTCCATGCCAAAGGAACACTTTTTGGGGTTAAGCTTCATGTTGATTGCCCGTAATTGGTCGAAGGTCTCTTGGATGTCAGAGAGGAGGTCCTCTTCGGTTCTACTTTTTATTACCATGTCATCGACGTAGGCTTCCAAGTTCCTTCCAATTTGCTTATGGAAGGCCTTGTCTACTAAACGCTGATAAGTAGCCCCTGCGTTCTTTAGGCCGAAGGGCATCTTTTTGTAACAATAGACACCCTTTCCTGTGTAAAAGGCTGTTTTCTCCTCATCTTCTTTCGCCATTTGTATTTGGTGATACCCCTTGTAGGCATCCAGAAAACATTTCAAACGGAACCCCGAAAGGGATTCGACCTTCCAATCAATTTCTGGTAGAGGGTAGCAGTCCTTTGGGCAGGCTTTGTTGATGTCGGTGAAGTCGACACACATACGCCACCCTCCGTCACTTTTCTTTACCATGACTGGATTAGCAACCCATGTTTGGTACTTCACTTCTCTGAGAATTCCTGCTTGTACAAGCTCATCCACCTCTTTACAAGCGGCTGCATTTCTTTCTGGTGCCAGGCTTCGTCGCTTTTGCTTAATTGGTTCAATGTGCTTGAACTCGTTAAGCTTATGCTTTGTACCGAAAGGCTTGCCGTCGATCGTAAGAGTCCTGGGAACCCCGGTCATATCTGAATATGTCCACGCGAATACATCTTTGTTGGCTCTGAGCAGCTTCTCCAAGTCTGCTTTGAAGTTAGCAGGGAGTTGTTTCCCGATTACCACCGTTTGCTCTGGATAGAGCTCATTCACCACGATACGCTCTTCGGCATCTGTACAACTTAGGATGACCATCGGAGGCTCCTCTGGACTTTCTCTAATCGTTTTACCGTTGTCTCCCATATGTCCTTGATTGTAAGTGGAGAACACGGTGCCTATCCCATAAGGTGTATGGAATTTTACCGCTGCGTGTATGGTGGAGACTACGATACCCATTTTTTTCATGGCGGTTCTTCCTATTGACAAGTTTTAAGGAGAGTTGGACCTTACGATAGCGAACATGAGGGTCTCTGTCCTTGCGAGCTTGCCTTCTCCAATCGTTATTTCCAACGGAACTTCTCCCAGGGGCCACGAATGTTCACCAGAAAATCCTACCAAGGGTATCTTCGAATCAATTCGCTGTGACCTGATCGAAGGATTAAGCTTGAGGAAGCAGTGCTCGTAGATGATTTCGCAGGAGCTTCCACAGTCCATATAGGCTCTATTCACTTCTCGATTGGAAATGAGGACTTTGATGACTACCGGATCATTTGAAGGGATTTGACCTGCAAGAGGAGGAAAAGTTACCTCCCCTACTTCGTTACCTTCCGTTACCTTTCTCTTCAAGCTGGCTTCGCCCCAATGGACCATGAGTATTGGGGCTTCGAGAGGAGTGGTATCTTTAGCCAGTTGAGTGTCGGTCATCTCTTCCTTTCCCTTCTTTATACCCTTCACCAAATGTGCCAATTGCCCGGACTTCACAGCTTCCTCTATCTATTTCTTCAGTTCTCTACAACTGTTTGTATCATGACCGTAATTTTCGTGGAAGTGACAGTACTTGTTGGTATCCCTGTTTTTGCCCTTACTTGTCATTCGAGGGGGTGCTTCGAAAGCCTTGGCAGCCCTCTCGGTAGCAAGTATTTCCTTGGGAGACTTCGTTAGACTGCTCAGCAAACCATGGTTCGGGCCTTTGTTGTACGGAGAAAACCTATCTCTGTTCTTGCTCCTGTTTTTGGACCCTTCCCATGAAGAATGCTTCGAAAACTTGTTGTTGCCATCTCTATCTATCGGAGCCCCATTAGTGGACACCTCTTTTGCTTCGATCCAGGTATATGTCTTTTCGGTTAACCCTTTGTAAGTCGTCGGAAGGTCAGTGGACAAGAATTCCACCAAACTCCGATTTCGAAGACCATGTACGAAACCCGAAATACGCTGATCTTCATGAAGGCCCAAAATCTGCAAAGTTTCATCGGTGTACCTAGTAACGAAGGCCCTTGTGCTTTCGTTTTCTTTTTGTTTAATGTTGTGCACCGTTAAATGAGTTCTCGTGAACTTCTTTTGCTGACTGAAGTGTGACCGGAACTTAGCTTTGAGATCATCAAGGTTGACGATGCTACCGGGCTTTTGCCCATTCCACCAAATACGAGCAGAATCCCGTAGGGTGTATGTAAACATATGACAGGCCACTGGCATAACCCATTTTTGCATTTTGATAGCCCCTTCGAACAAGTGTAAGAAATTGTCCGGATCCCCTTCCCATCATAAGTCCCGACATGTGAAGGCATTTTCAACCCATCAGGCAATGGGTAATCTTCTATCCACCTAACGAAAGGTGTAGCTGAACCCATAGGGTCCGAATATAGACAGTTATAAGGTGGTGCGTACATGGGGACAGTATTGTATGGATTGCTGTTTGGGGGCATTCCCATAGGATTCTGGCTTGGGTAGGACTGATAAGGTGTATTCATGGCAACCGGGTAACCGTTTCCCATGGCGTACGGAGGGTACGCCATAGGATGGCCGAAGGGCATGCTCCCATAATTTTGGGGGAAGCTTGGGTTATTAGGCTGTCCATTTACTGGAGGATATAAATTTTGAGGATAAGACTGAGTTTGGAACGAGGGGTACATACCATTGGGAGGAAGATTTCCTCCCATATTAATTGTAGACGGATTGCCTTCTACGCCTGATGCGTGAGAAGGCTGCAACGGAACCCCTGCTCCAGTCCTCCCAAAATGAGCTGCTAGCAATGGAGGCAAAGTCACCCCCATTTCTTCCCTTCGCTGGCTCCTACCGTTAGAGCCCTCGGCAACCGCCCCTTCTCTTCTTGTCGGAGCCCTCTCGGGGACTCCTTCGAAACCGACGGACCTTTTGTTTAGCCTTCGACCGATTGGAGATCCAATTCTTAAGGCCGATAGGGTTGGCCCTTGGGTCGGAGGCCTAGGTTCCATCTCCATTTCTTCATCATACTCATCACTCGAGTATTCCAACTCCCTTCGCACCTCAGCATTCCTGACCTGCTTGTTACGAGCCCTCAAAAGAGTTTCCAACACTTCGTGGTTGGCTTCGACAAAGGCTGGGCTAATGACAGGTTCTGGGTTGGCTGATGTCGAAGCCTGATTGTTGGTTGTGATTTCTGGGTGAGAACGTGTTGTGAAAGTGGAAGCGGTTATTGGGGGAAGGTTGTTAGGGTCGTCGATTGGTATTGGTGCCAAGGTAGAGAAACCCGGTGGGGGAGTATCTTCTCTCCCTTGATCCATGCCGGAATAATAGTGAAATTAGTTGGTAGGTTATAAGCTCGGAATTAACGAGACCAATTGTAGCGGTCCCACGGATGGCGCCACTGATTGAACAAATAATTGCCAACCAAGCCTTCGATGATGATCAAAGGAATAATGGGGTGTTGAGATTGCGCCAAGCTTGTTCTTAACCTGAAAATAAGAAATACGAATACACTACGTTAAGTGATTGCGCAGGGGTTGGACCCTGCGAACCACCTCCGGCGTGCGGAGTAAGTATGTGTAATGGTAATATAGGTCGTAAATTGAGAGAGTGAAGTTAACTTACTTAGTTTTGGCCCGACTATGCTATTTATAGGGGAGAAATAGGACATAGTGGGCGGTTGCACATTGTTCGGAGATCATGGGGGCGTCCCATGGAAAGTGGTAACCGCTAGGGCTTTGTAGCCCACGATCTCTGTTTTGGCGGGAAAGCCAAGGGGAAGAGGAGACGTGGGTTTGACCAGGTCAGAATGGTCCTTCGTGCTAGTCCCTTCGATAGGAATACCCCGAAGGGCTTAGGGCTTCGATTGGCGGATTCCCACATGGTAACCAGTTCGCAGGCGAATGGTTTTACGCCAATGAATCGTGTTAGAAGATTAACCTGGGCCTCCGAAGGGAGGGCTTTCTACAGGCTCGAAGGGGAGTCCTTCGACCCGTTAGGAGGGTACATCATCATTAATGTTTTGAGAGTACTTATTTTGATGAAATGACTTTTTGACTTTAGAATTTGTTGTAGGGCTTTTAAACTTTCAAACATGTGAATTATGGTAGCTCAATTTGTGATCTCAATGTTGTTGTCATCTTTTCTAAGTCGAGCGTCAAGCCACTTCGTTCCAACTTCTTCTAAGCAAAAAGGATCAAACGGGGTACGATCTTTTATATTTGGGCGAGATGACAGCGATAGCCGAAGTTCAATCTCAATTTTAGAGGACACATGAGATTATATTTTAAGTGTTTCAAGTATAATTGAGAACAGTATAGCTCTTATTATTTGATTAACAAGTTTTTCTATTGAAAACACATCATTTGTGAAGTTTTGGCTCAGGGACAATGGGTTTGTTGCGGGACAATCGGCGTTGAAAGCAGAATCGAGCAAAGTTGCTAAACACGAGAAGGCTTGTTTAAAAAATCAACACGTGTTTATCCCGTTTGCTTTTGATACATTTGGTTTGCTAGCTCCGGAGGCAATGGAGTTTTTTACTAGGGTTCAACGGGTTGTGCAAAGTAATATTTCGACCCCTAAGACACATAATTTCATCTTTAGTATGATTGGGTTTGCTATCCAAAAGGGGGTTGCGGCGCAACTTGTTGCCCGTTTGCCCGCTATCTTATTGTAATTGATATTTTCTATATTAATGGATTGATAATTTATTTTAAAAAAATGTAATTGTTTTACGGTCTATAATAATAGGTTTTGGGTAGCATATATATATATATATATATATATATATATATATATATATATATATATATATATATATATATATATATATATATATATATATATATATATATATATATATATATATATATATAGTGAGACTTTCTTGCGAGAACCATTTTATCTGCGAGAACTGAGAGAACCACCAAAAACATACATGCACGCCTTCAATAATTGTATTTTTGCACATATGTTCTAAAAACAACATATATGTTTTTAAAAAAACATAGTTGTTCTAAAGAATTTGATAAGAAATTGGAAATACAACATTTTTCTTTGAAGGTGTGCATGTATGTTCTTATAAGGCGTGCAACGACAATATTGCGGCCTTGTGTAAGGTTTTTGTGAAAAAAGATGATGAGTTCATGATGATATTGAAGAACATAGGTGGATACTTACGATTATTGATGATTTGCATGTATTTTTATTTTATTTTAAAAGGCGTGCATGTATGTTTTTTGTGGTTCTCTCAGTTCTCGCAGATAAAATGGTTCTCGTAAGAAAGTCCCCATATATATATATATATATATATATATATATATATATATATATATATATATATATATGTGTGTGTGTGTGTGTGTGTGTGTGTGTGTGTGTGGGACCTTTCATGTAAACAAGGGATTATTTTAGCCAACTCTTATTAGGAAAGAATCCAATATTCAAAATTCCAAATCTTGTCCTGATGTAGTTGGTTGTATATTTTGATGACATTTATTTGAAAAACAATAATTAGAAAGGTAAAAAGAAAGGTGTGATTGGGTGGTAGGAGAGTTGGGTAAGCAAAGCAATGGTGACAGCTGTTTTGTAATAACTCCAAGTCTCCAACTATATCTCCTTCTTCCACCCAATCCAATCCCACCTTATTTTACCTAGTTTTTATTTATTTATTTGTTTTTGAAAAATAAAGTTGCATAGAAATGGAGCCAAAAAATTATGATTAAAAAGACAAACTTTGATAATTTTTAAAAATCACACTATAATTTAGTTCATTAGAAGGGTCAATTACAAAAATAATAAGATATTTTAAATCAATTACATTATAAATTTTTTCGCTAGACGGGCACGTGCCCACCTTACCCCCTTCTTGTCTCCGCCTCTGAGCATATTTGCTCATTATTGTCAGGCAAACTATCGATAAGAGAAATGATTTGTACACATGGAATGTACAACCACAACAAGCATCTTGTAGCAGGTGGAAAACTATTTATAACATGAGAACCACAAAAAATAGTGATTTTGTGACATTTTTTTTTTTTTTTTTTTTTTTTTACACTTTTAAAAAGTGTGAATAATATTTTAAGTTTATTGACTCTTATAAATGTATAAAAATTAGTTACATTAATAAGCGGGAACGAAAATAAAAAAAATAAAAAGAATTTCACATTTATTTGTGTTTAAAGAAAAGTTGACACTCATTAATTAGTCAATAATGTCAAATTCCTATACTAAGGGGGTTGGCAACACCCGAGTGATAACACTAGACGGGACCGGTCTAGTGCTAGAACACCGCCGCCTTTAAACCCAAAGCACGAGAATGGATCATTTTGCGTGAAATGGTCACGCAAGGGAGGGAAAAGAATTGAAATGTTGGGGCATAGATTATTTTGACCGTTTGAATGCCAAACGGCTATATTTTTTATTATATATTGGATACTTTTGCAAATACTGGGAATACACAATCAACAAACAAATATCAACTCACTTCTTTCTAAAAAAAAAGTATACCAAGCCTTTAAAAAAAAATATGGAACCAGCAAAAAAAATAAAAATCCTAGAAAAACCAACCGAGTATCGAGGGGTGCATCTCGTCCTCGAGTTCAATCTCAACCCGTTTACCGCCCCCAATCTCACGATTTATCTTCCCAATCTCAACCCGTTTACCGCCCCCAAATCTACGATTCATCTTCCAATCTCAACCCGTTTACCGCCCCCAAATGTACGAACCTCAATCTCCACCATTTTTCTACACCCAACAACCCCTCCCGCAATTGCCTACTCAATTTGACCCGTTTGAGCCGCGGTATAGCCAACAAAAAAGGCGTGAACGGGAAAGCGCTCCGTTACTCGTTCGTGGTATACATTAAATACATTAAATGCATTAAAGCTTTTTGGAAGAGTTTTTTTTTGCAATGCATTAAAAGCTTTTTGAAAAGCTTTTTATAAAGGTTTGATAAACTTCAAGTAATGTGGTATACATTAAATACATTAAATGCGTAGATGCTCTAAGAATGTTAGATGGTTTCCAGCAGGATTTGAGCCTAACATTGAATACTTAACTCACCATAAAGTCAAATTGGTTACACATCTAATTTCAAGGACACCATTGAGGTTTCTAATCACCTTAGCCCAAATTTGAGTACATAATATTTGAATGGCTAAGTCAATTTAAAGTCATAATATGACATATTCTAGAGCATTTGATATCTAGAAATGTTAAAACAAGCCATGGTAAAAAAAATAACAAGATGGAATGTGTTTGACGTGTAGATCAATAATTTTCTGAAAGCCATGTGGGGTTGGTGTAAAAAAGAAAAGAAACAGAAAAGAAAAAGAAAAGAAAAGAAAAGACTAATGTAACAAATAAGAACAAGTTAATATATGAACTGTTGTGGTCCTAGCTTTGTATATGCTGTGTGGTTCTCCATCTTGGAGTACATTTATTTAGTTTGTAAACATCTACAAGGAATTAGAATGTGATTATGCTATACTCTCCCTGTAATCTTTACAAGCTTCTTGGGGATCTTAAAGGCGGCAAAACCAGATTGACTAAGTTCAACCTTATGATCCCCCTTAGGAACATTTAAAATCATATTTTTGTATATAAGTGTATTGGCCTTAAACTATAGACAAGTCTACACAAAAATATGTTTTACCAAAATAATGTATAATTACAAAAGTCCCGATATCTTACTTATATGTGTTTTTTGTTGGAATTTACATAGCATGACAATCATAAAACTCCATAATCAAAGTACACATATAGCGGAAGCGTGTAACAATTAGTATAACATATAATTATTAACATAAACATTAAATAGAAAACATACCCGATGCACTTCAATAAATCTTGAATATGATTTAAACTAGATCAATGAATAACCCCTTACCGTTTTGTTATTCGATCTCTTGATAATAACTATAGTGAGTTATTACCTCGTTCTTGTACACACAAACTAAACCGTATCAAGGTTATGCAAGTAAAACACAAGAAAGATTTTTGATTAACAAAAATCGATCCAAACACCCTTGAGAAGGATGGTTCGATCGGCTATCACAAAGAAAAGGAAAAGAAAACTTTTAGGGATAATTGTGTGTTCAAGAGTTATGAAAACAATTGACCCTAAGGTTTGTTTATATAGTATTTGATTACTTGGAGACAAAGGCAAAACCCTATGGATCGATCCACCATAGGGTCGGCCGAATCTATAACCCTAAGGGGTTCTAGAACTTTTCCAAGTTTCCTAAATACATATAAACACACTTTCCTTATCTTCGTCTAACGGTCGTTAGTCATTTAACTGAAAACACTAACGGTCGTTAAGTTCTCGTGTTAATAATAAATATATAAAATACATTTATTATTATTCCTTAATACTCATTTGTAATGTGTGCAATCCCGAGGTCTCGGGTTCGATACTAGACATTTACGTATTAATTATTTAACCATTTCTAACAACTCCCACTTGGTTAACTATTAATAGTAAAATGACATTGGTTGGCGTCTTGCAACACTCCAATGCCCCTAGATCAACTCGAGGTAGATTTCCTGGAAAATCTTTAATGATTCATCATTATTATTATCCTTTTGTTACTAATACTTTATTAATAAAGAAATGGATCTAAGTCACTCTTTATTAACGTTTCTGTTTCTCGTTGTTAATGATTGAACAAAATTACCAAAATATCTGAACGTATTCCAGATAGACTTTGGGCGTGGCCACGCAAACATTTTGTCAACCCTACGAGGGGCCCAGTAGTATTATACTTCAAAACAAATTTGAAGGAACAAATTCTTTCTTGACTACAGGAATAACCCATGAACTTTGCAACACTTCTGAAAACAATCCTTATAACTTCCGGTTACGGTAAGCGGTAGATTGCTTTACAAAAATGCACTACATCCATGACTCTTATCTGGTATCTCAAGTCTGAGGATAACTATTTCATGAATTACTTGATGACAAGATCCATTAAGTAATCTCATGCTTAGTTGGGATAAGTCCTATATTCTATACTTAGAATATCATGTGAATTTGGTATGACTACGCATCAATATACTTTCAAGTATATTCTCACCAACATTCACATTTGTCTTAATTTAATGATATTCCCATATCATTAACCGACAATGGACACATTTAGAATAATAAAATTATTCAAGGATATAAACATGCAAAAACAGGATATATATATATATATTTCAACAAGACAATAAAACATAAACAATACTTTATTTCATAAAATCAATAATTGTCTATTACATCCTTTATCCAAATACTAATCACAAATGGGCATGAAACTTTCAGCCTTACGAAGACCTATTCCTTCAGCTAACTTATAAAGCTTAGTGCCAGGAAGAGCTTTCGTCAATTGATCTGCCAAGTTATCATCTGTGTGAACTTTGAGTACTTCGATCTCCCCAATCTCTATTTGCTCTCGCACATAGTGATATTTGATCGGATAATGTCTGGTGCCCTTCATGATTCCAGGTTCATTGGCAAATGTAATTGCAGCTGAATTGTCACAATACATTTTTATAGGTCGTTGAATCGAAGGCATAACTCCAAGCCTTGATACAAACTTCCTAATCCAGACGGCTTCCATTGCAGCATCTGATGCAGCTATGTACTCACTTTCTGCTGCAGACATTGCTAATGTACTCTGCTTCTTGCTCCTCCAATCCACAGCTCCTCCATTAATGACAAAGACGTATCCAGTCTGAGACTTCATATCATCCTTATCACTTTTCCATGAAGCATCGCAGTAACCTGTAATATCAAGTTCTGCTTGTGGATCACCCCCATAAACTAAGAACACATCTTTAGTAGCCCTAAGGTACTTAAGAATATTCTTAACAGCAGTCCAGTGAGCTTCACCGGTATCCTGCTGATATCGACTGGTTAAGTTTTGAGCAAATGCCACATCTGGCCTTGTGCTTTTAACCGCATACATAATAGATCCTACAGCCGAAGCATAAGGAACTTTTGCCATGCGTTTCACCTCTTCAGGTGTTGAAGCACAAACTTTCTTGCTCAAGCCATGTTGTTCTTGCATCGGCAAATATCCCTTCTTGGAATCTTGCATATTGAATCTCTTCAATATTTTATCGATGTAAGCACTTTGGCTTAATCCAATTAATCGCTGAGATCTATCTCTATATATCTTAATTCCCAGAATGAAAGCAGCTTCCCCTAAATCTTTCATAGAAAAACACTTTCCAAGATATGCCTTGACTTCATGCAAACTTGGAATGTCTTTTCCCATGATCAATATGTCATCAACATATAATATAAGGAAAATTACTTCACTCCCACTAACTTTGTGGTATACACATGGCTCATCAAGATTTTGAGTAAAACCAAACTTCTTTATTTCACTATCAAACCTCTTGTTCCATTGTCGTGATGCTTGCTTCAATCCATAAATGGATCTTTGAAGTTTGCATACACGATTTGGAAACTTTGGATTCACAAACCCCTCAGGCTGCGCCATATAGATATCCTCATCTAGGCGACCATTTAAGAAGGCGGTTTTGACATCCATTTGCCAAATCTCATAATCATAGTATGCAGCTATGGCTATGAGAATCCTAATAGCCCTAATGTCAGCTACAGGAGAAAAGGTCTCCTCGTAGTCAACACCATACGTTTGAGTAAATCCTTTAGCTACCAAACGGGCTTTATAGGTGTGTACATTGCCATCCATGTCAGTTTTCTTCTTGAAGAGCCACTTACTCCCAACTACCTTGGCATTAGGAGGAAGGTCTACTTCAATCCAGACTTCATTATCTCTCATGGATTGCATTTCCCCATTCATAGCAACCAACCATTTTTCCTTTTCAGGACTATTAATGGCAGCTTTATAAACTAGGCGGTTCATCAAGATCCCCTAGTGTATATTCCTCACATTCTACGTTAAGACATAGACGTTCAGGAGCTTTTACAGTCCTTACGGATCTGCGAATGGGAACCACTTCAACTTCTGGTGGAGGACCCAGACTTTCTGGTTCTTCAGGAAGTTGGTTAGTGTTTTCAGAAGGTAATGCATCATCTTGATCTTCTTCAAGATCATATATTCTCCCACTTAATTCTTGAGATATGAGATCCTTCTCCAAGAAGTCTCCATACCTAGCAACGAATACTTTGTTCTCAGGAGGATAATAAAAGTAGTAACCCATTGTTTCCTTTGGGTATCCTACGAAGATACATTTTACAGATCTTTGTTGGAGCTTGTCACCCGAGTCACGTTTAACGTACGCCTCGCAACCCCAGACCTTAAGATAAGACAAGTTAGGAGCATTTCCAGTCCATAACTCATATGGTGTCTTATCTACCTTCTTTGTGGGAACCATGTTAAGAATGCGAACAGCAGACTCCAAGGCATAATCCCAGAATGAGAAGGGAAGAGTAGTTAGATTAAACATAGATCGTATCATGTCTTGCAATGTACGATTTCTTCTCTCAGACACACCATTTTGTTGTGGTGTATATGGAGAAGTAAGGTGCTGGACAATTCCTTCCTTAGCTAGATAATCCACAAACTCTTGACTCAGGTATTCACCACCTCTATCGGATCGAAGAGCTTTGATCTTCTTTCCAAGTTGCAACTCTACTTCAGCTTTAAACACTTTGAATGTTTCAAACACCTCATGTTTATGTTTAAGTAAATAAACATAACCATAACGGCTGAAATCATCCGTAAATGTTAAGAAGTAGCTAGCACCTCTCCTTGACACATGTCTAAGTGGTCCACACACATCTGTATGAATAAGACCAAGTAGATCAGTAGCCCTTTCAATCCTATTATTAAAGGGTTTCTTTGTCATCTTCCCACTAATACAAGACTCGCACTTATCAAATGATTCATCATTGATCTTTTCTAAAAGCCCATCATGTTGCAGCTTTTTCATGCGATCCTTGCTTATGTGTGCAAGACGACAATGCCAAAGATAAGATGAATCCAGACTTTTCTTGATTCTCTTATTGTTGATGCTATACATCGAATTATTTTTAACACAAGCATTATCATTATCATTCATATCAAGTTCAAAGATACCATTCACAGCAATAGCTTTAAAATAAAATACACCATTTAAAGAAACAGAAATTCCATTGCTATTAATAGTATGTTCAAAACCAAGGTTCAACAAACATGAAAATGAAATAACACCTCTAACAATTGACGGTGCATAATGACAATTATTTAAAGATAGTACTAGGCCCGAAGGCAACACTAAATCAAATACGCCTATAGCTTCAACTGCTGCATGTGCTCCATTACCCACGTGCAAGAATTGTTGTCCATAGGCCAGCTTTCTCTCAACTCTAAACCCCTGCATAGTATTGCAAATATGAATACCACATCCCGTATCATATACCCAGGAATTTAACTTATGAGTTAGAGTAAATAATTCAATCATAAAGAACGCACCTGAAGAGCTGGGTTTACCAGCTTCACTCTTTTGCTTCTTCAGTCGCAAGTCATTGATGTAGAGTGGACAGTTCCTCTTCCAGTGCCCTACTTCATGACAGTGGTGACAAGCCTGATCCTTCTTTCCTGGAGGACTCACCTTGTTCTTCTTGGGCTGGTGTTGATTCACCTTAGGATTTGGTTGATAGCCCATAACTTGCTTGCCTTTATCAACTTTACCCTTACCCTTGTTCACATGCGATTTTTTCTGGATCCTACCTCCTTGAATTGCCAACACTTGGGGAGTAGGAGCCTTGCCCTTATTTGGTAAGTGTTTCTCATAGTCAACAAGCAATGCGAGTAACTCAGAAACTGTCTTCCCCGAGCAATGCATGTTGAAGTTCTGAACGAAACCACCAAAATCCTTGTTAAGGGATCTGTTGATTAGGTGAACTTAAACATTCTCGGGGTATGCAAAACCACCTCTTTGAAGTTGATCAAAAAATTCCTTCATCTCATTGACATAGTCTTCAACTGGTTTGCCATCATTATGCTTGCAGCTGTGTAACTTGTCAAGAGACTCATACAATTCAACTTCAGGAGATTTTTCATAAGCCTTTTTTAGGTCATTGAGCATGTCATGTGGAAAATGATACTCAAACTTCTTTTGCATCATTGGTTCCATGCTTTGAAGCATTAAGCACCCAATTTCATTGTACTTAGCATGCTCAATTTTCCATGCTGCTTTAACCTCATCAGAGGCGTCCGCAGCAGGCTCATCAGGGCAAGGAGTATTCAAGTAATTGAGCTTACCAGTCGCCCTCAAGACAATTCTGAGCGATCTGTGCCAATCATTGAAGTTTTTCCCAGTCAATTTGGCTCTTTCAAGATGACTCTTGAAAGCAGCATACATGGAGTTATCGGGTTGAGCCATTCTACAGAAATAGAAAAGTTCAAACATTAGTATTTTCGATAATAATTTATTCTCAAGAAAATATAATACCCATGGATATATTCATATAACCAACTTAATTTCCTTGAAAATCTAGGATCCAACTTTACATAGTTCCACTACATCAGTTGATCTGCTAGTAGTGGAAGTACAAAAGATGGTAATCTGTCGTACAATAATTGGCAAACACGTTTTCCAATTCCTAGATAATTTATGGGATTTACTACATATTGATTCATCAATATGTCACGTAAGCATGTTTCATCCCATCTTATGCCTTAAGCTCTAGGTCTCACGCATCAGCTTAATTAAGTCGTCTAACTTAGAAACTGCAAATTCATCCATGTGTGGTCTCACGCACACTCGGAAATTTACCTTGTCATTAATTCTGGTCCAGGTCTCACGCATACCCAAAATTAATTCCAAGTGTTCCTTATAGTTAGATGGCACGTAACTTAATTTTTAGGGTATTTAGTTTTTGATGTGACAAAACATGTACAAAGATGCATGCACTCATCTTTGTATCATTATTTTTCAAAACAATTTTTATTTACCAATTAGTTAAGAGTAAACCAAAACTATTTACTTGAGGTATTGGGTTCACCAATTAAAGAAGTACCAACAATTATCGCCCACATATCCTACTACTCACATGTTATTCGGATATTTGCCACAAAAGTGGCGCGTGGAATTGAGGTAAATCACCCTTAAGATGACAGTGTACGTAAATAGTGATATAGGTAAGTCGCAGTTGACGCACAAGCGGGCCCGGAGAGCCGGTAGGAGCGAATCTCTTAAAAAACCCCTCTCCAGTTAAACCCCCACACAGTTTGTCAACTTTGGTCCGCCTTTCACACACTATTGTACAAAAACATCAATCAAGCAAAAGTTTATGATCTTAGTCTTAAAATTAAGTAACAAAGTTTAGATCTTGCTAGTCTCGCCTGGGAGCAAATTACCGTGCGAAGCGAACCACTGTCGGCACATAAGACTTTGCAAGATCCTTACTTTATTACTTTATGTTTCACCATTATTAGTCCAATTTAATTTTTCTTTGAAAAATTACCCTTTTATTGCTTACTTTGACATATCACATATATAAAAAAAACAATAAACAAGTAATTAAAAGAAAACAAATAATCAACTAATAATAAAACAATTAAAACAATTTAATTGTAATTGAAACATCTAGCCACATGCATCTTTTTAAACAAATCCTATTAATAATCTATATGTGAATTATTATGTATAGAATCAATAAAACTCCCATTGGTTTTCGAGCGCATTGTACCCAATGGACCACAGACACCAACAATTGGCCGCGTAAGTTTTAATGATAATATACCACGTTGCACATAACCGATTCATTAATTTAATATATATTAGGTCTTCCCTAATTCTTGATTTATTTAAACATGTAGCAAACATCTAAACAATTTAATTCAAGTAATTTTAATCCGTGACTAATTATGCATAAATAGTCACGAATTCATGCATATCATATAACAAATAGGTCACAAGATTCATAACACAACGATTGTTTAAAGACCTAGGGTTTCTAATTAATCACAATTAATTATTAAAATCACAAACCCTAATTAGGGTTCATAGATAAATTCGACACCCCCCCCCCTTAAATTAGGGTTAGGGTTCGACTATTATAAAAAAAAACAAATTTTAATAATCAAAACCCTAGAAAAACAATCATGTATATTCTAAACAATTTAAAAGATACGTTTTTTATTGTTTAAGTAATCAATTACATGTTATACATGGCTCTTGATGCCACTGTTGGAATTTACATAGCATGACAATCATAAAACTCCATAATCAAAGTACACATATAGCGGAAGCGTGTAACAATTAGTATAACATATAATTATTAACATAAACATTAAATAGAAAACATACCCGATGCACTTCAATAAATCTTGAATATGATTTAAACTAGATCAATGAATAACCCCTTACCGTTTTGTTATTCGATCTCTTGATAATAACTATAGTGAGTTATTACCTCGTTCTTGTACACACAAACTAAACCGTATCAAGGTTATGCAAGTAAAACACAAGAAAGATTTTTGATTAACAAAAATCGATCCAAACACCCTTGAGAAGGATGGTTCGATCGGCTATCACAAAGAAAAGGAAAAGAAAACTTTTAGGGATAATTGTGTGTTCAAGAGTTATGAAAACAATTGACCCTAAGGTTTGTTTATATAGTATTTGATTACTTGGAGACAAAGGCAAAACCCTATGGATCGATCCACCATAGGGTCGGCCGAATCTATAACCCTTAGGGGTTCTAGAACTTTTCCAAGTTTCCTAAATACATATAAACACACTTTCCTTATCTTCGTCTAACGGTCGTTAGTCATTTAACTGAAAACACTAACGGTCGTTAAGTTCTCGTGTTAATAATAAATATATAAAATACATTTATTATTATTCCTTAATACTCATTTGTAATGTGTGCAATCCCGAGGTCTCGGTTCGATACTAGACATTTACGTATTAATTATTTAACCATTTCTAACATTTTTGTCATACATTATATTTTTTTTCACCTTCTCACCACATTTACCCGCGTAACTATTACTTAAACTTTTACATTTAACTATACATTACTAAACACACACCAATCACACAATCTACGCGTGAAGCAATTCACTTGTAACGGTCGACCACACATGGTCAACTACCTCCGTTCATGGTTTAGGACACCATTACAGTTACATTTGCTTTAAGTAACACTAGCTAAAATATAATGGTAGCTTGTATGAAATGGTAATCAAAGATCATTTCAGCATTTCACATCCGATAATTAGACGGCCAAGCACTTATAGGATCAAGAAACAAATGTTTATTTATTGTCGTGCAAGTACTTTGTATATAAAAGTGAGCAAACACAAAACAAAGCAATGACATTAACTTGTGAAACAAAAGTTGTATATTTTGTAAGTTTATGTTCTCATAGGACAAGGAAAAGTCATGTCATATAAAAAGTAGATGCAGTTTTGGATTTTAGTACACTTCGATTGTGTTGCTTTTGTCCTTTGCTGTTATCTCCTTTGCTTCGTTACATGGATGTGTCTGTGTTGTCAGTAGCATGGTTCCATTGTTAGAACATGTTTGACTCTTAGGGGAAGAGGAGTGGGCAGCGGGCTTGGTAGCGGGCTGGGCGGGCTCGAAGGGAACACCGCCGCCACCTAGGCGGGCTGGCCTGGCGGGCTGGTCCAGCGGGTTCTTAGCTCGCAACGGGTTGGAAGAATCAAACGGTCATATGACCGTTGAGGGTTTAAACTGAAAAAAAAAAAAAAAAAAAAAAAAAAAAAAGACCGTTAGGAGGAGCGGCCAAAAAAAAAAAAAAGCAACTTTGGTCCTTTGTTCTTGAACAAAATTGTTATTCTAATATGAAATACGTGAATAAAATTGTTATTCTAATAACATATGAAATACTCAAAATGATTTTATTGATACTCACGTGATTTAAGAAATAAATACCTTCCGGTGATGATGTGGCAGCTTCACATATTAGTAGTATGTGTCAAAAGTGAAAGATGATGGTTTTTGTGTAGAAATGAGTGGAAGAACCGAGAACGAGAAAGACAGCTTCACATATCATCTTTTTTTAATCTTCATATAGTGGGCTTATGACATCTTGGGCTCTATTTTAAAGGAGTTGGAAGGGTTAATGTTGCAAATTTATAAATTTGGAGGACAAATTATGAATATTTAAAAAAAGATTTGGGAGGGTTGAGAGTGATGGGCGCCAGTAAAAAGGTTGGATTGAGGGTTGGAGGGTTGAAATGAGGTGGAGGGAGATGATTGGTTAAAATTTGGGAGGGTTGGAGGGTATAAAATTATGACTCCCTCCCCCCTTAGCTTATGTGTGGTTAGGCCTTTGTATCTTGTTGCTGTATTTTTGTTTTGCTTGGGATCCATCCTTCTTAATCATCTTGTTAAGTAGGTGGGTTAGGGGGAGGGAGTGATAACTATGAATTTTTCAACCCTTCCAAAATTGTCCAATAACATTATGCCAACTCACCTCATCTCTCCAGCCCTCCCAACCAATTTCATTGGCGCCCATGATTTTCCAGCCCTCCCAAATTTTTCATTTTCCCCCCTAAACTATTAAACTACACAATTTTTAACTAAAACATTTTATAACTAAAACATTTTATAAAAATAACTTTTAGGGAGAAAAAAATGAGGCTCAGATCTGTTTAGACGATGGGAACATGCGGATATATCTGCCATGGCTGCAAATATTCAAAAGGTTGCAATATTTTACCATCCTCTGAATTTATTTGCCCCGCCAAGATGCAAGATCATCTCTAAATCATGTTCCAATTTCACAATTTGGATCAATAACAAAAATATCATCACAGCCTCTAAAAAAAAAATTCCGACCAAAATTTCGATATCCGGCCAAGATTAACAGCCAAAATCAAGATCACTGCCAAAGCAGCCAAGATCAAGATCACTGCCAAAGCAGCCAAGATCAAGATCAACAGCCAAGAAATAAATGCCAAAGCAGCCAAGATCAAGATCAAGATAACAGCCAAAGCAGCCAAGATCAAGATCAAGATCAGGCCAAGATATGCATGCCAACGCTCCATTTGACAAATTCACAAACAAATAAATGTACATTAAAGCAACCCGTTAACCAAGCAGTTCACAAGCGGGTATATAACCCGTTAACCAAGCAGTTCAACGTACCCTCTAGCCAAAGGAGTGATGAAACCGGCGGCATGGGCAGCCCTCCAAGCAACCCGCCAGCCACTCCCTAGGCCCTTACCATTTCTTGTGTACCTTGTTCTTGTTTTGTTCTATAAATGTTGCCTTTCAAAAAAAAAAAAAATAAAAAAAAAAAATAAAAAAAAAAATGCATGTCTTGTTTTCTTTCCGCGATTTAGATACAAATATTGTTGAAAAATATGGTCAAATATGTTGAATAACAATTGATTTTGTCATCATGTATACTAATGAGAATTAAAAATAAAATTAATTTATGGTTTTATTTTAATTCATGGTCGTTTTCTTCCATTCTAATTCCCTATTTATCATGGCTTATTCTTTCATTTCAAGTACACTAAACACATAACTCATTCCTCTCCTTTTGTTGTTGATTCATTTTGTATCGGTTCATAATAGAGGGAAGACACGGTTTTGGTTCGCCTTGATTACTCGTTTGTGCTAACAGAGTTCTCTGTTGTTGTTGTGTCCTGGGAGATAGACGTTCACTATTCTCAAGCACCGTGGAGAGGACGAATATGTCTTAAGGAAACTGTGAGCATCACTGGCCTCAACATTTTCCTTGTTTGTGTTTTTGAGTCTCCACGATCAAAAAATTTACGGTATCATTTTTTACACTTTTATGTTTTTCATGTTATTATTTGTTTCTCTTATAGCAATACATGTATTCTACCTACAATCTTAAGACAGATTAATTTGCTACTAGAGGTGACATTTAACTGGAAAATTAATGAAATACAATTACTTGGAAAATTATGATATTGTTTCATTGGGGGAAAAATTAAATTAGTTTTATTTCTTGGTCAAATTATCTATTGAAGTTTAATAAAGAGTAAACTCCAAAATACATCCCTGTGGTTTGCCAAATTTCGCACCATACATCCAATTTTTTTTCTAACATATACATCCCTCCGTTAGTAAAAGTCAAACACAATACATCCACGAGGACGAACGGTGCAAATTTTGTGTCGTTAACTTGGACACGTGGCAGTTAAGTAAGTTAAGTAAGGGTATTTCTGTCATTTTATTACCCTCTTCTTCTTCTACAAATCCGGATCCAGACACAAACACAAACACAAATCCAAATCCACAAACCCACAAACACAAATCCAAATCCACAAATCCAAAAACACAAACACAAATCCACAAACACAAACACAAATCCAAACCACAAACCACAAACACAATTATGATTTTCCCAACACAAACTGAAATTAAAACTAGTACCCATATAAGCTTTACAATAAACTGGAAAAAGAAGCGAGTAAAGAACACCCATCACGGGTTCTTTTGCTGGTCGCGAATCAAACCAGACGCACCCCTTGTGGGTCTCTCGTTGCGCCAAAGTCCAAACCAAGATAAACGCACCCCTGGTGGGTGTCTCACTCGAACCAGAAACAAAACACAAAACCAACACAGCCATTGGCTTGTGTTGGTCCGAGCAAAACAAACAGATCCAAACACCCCTGTGTGATGGATCAAACCAAACCCAAAACCATCAATAAGCTCTCGTCCCAAAATAAGCTTAAACAAATTTAACCAAATAAGTAATAGCTTATCAAATAAGCGAAAGAAAAGGAAGTATGAAACGAACCAAAAGGAAGTATGAAACGATTTCGTTTTGTGGAGAATGATGTTCTTTTCTTGTTTTTGATTAACCGAACCAAAAGGAAGTATGAAACGATTTCGTTTTGTGGAGGATTTGTGTTTGTGTTTGATAAGAAACAAAGAAGTGGATTTGTGTTTGTGTTTTTGGATTTGTGGATTTGGATTTGTGTTTGTGGGTTTGTGGATTTGGATTTGTGTTTGTGTCTGGATATGGATTTGTAGAAGAAGAAGAGTGTAATAAAATGACAGAAATACCCTTACTTAACTTACTTAACTGCCACGTGTCCAAGTTAACGACACAAAATTTGCACCGTTCGTCCTCGTGGATGTATTGTGTTTGACTTTTACTAACGGAGGGATGTATATGTTAGAAAAAAAAAATTGGATGTATGGTGCGAAATTTGGCAAACCACATGGATGTATTTTGGAGTTTACTCTTTAATAAATAACTATTAGTAATCTACATGTGAGTACTTGATTGGGAAATGCTTAAATGGTCACCGGTTTCTAAAACTTGAGAACAATATTTATGTTATTTGGTTAATTAAATATTTTAATATGTCACTTTGTTATAGTCTATAACTCAAGGGTGAAATACAATATATTATGTGAGAAATTGGTAGTTGGGAATACCTCATAGTTTTTAGTAAAAGACTGATATGTTAAATACTAGAGAAAATATGTATTATCCTTGAATATGTAGTCCTACTTTGTGAACAAGGCTAGTACCACTTTAACAAAAAAATAGCAATAACAATATATTTGTTGTTCCTCCTTTACTTGCTTACGATGGTATTTGGTTTTAGAGGAAAAGTAACATTGTATGACCATAACTGGTTAATTGCACTAAGGGTTCTTAACTTCTTTGAAGTCATCTTGATTTGTGGAATACAATATTATGGTATTGTTCAAACCTTTTTAAAAGCAAACGTGACCAAATGTAACAGTATTCTTGCATAGTTAATTTCCTTTTAAGGGAATATAAATTGTTATGATTAATGACCGTTAACAAATTACTTGTTAGTAATTGACTGTGAAATGTTTTGGACGGTTTTATATGTTAGAAAGTATATATGTATTATGGAAGCTTTCTAATTCATAAATGGATATAAGATATATGAAAATTGAAGCAACCATTTGATATGGTGTGTTGCTTGTTGTTGGTTAAATAAGTTTTTGGAAATGAGTTACGAATATGAGTTTCGCAAACTAGAAAATAAAATAATATGTATACTTTTACGAGTACCCTATATCTAGTTTAAAAAGGAAACTAAATAAAATCCTCTTGTATGCACTTGTTAGTAATGTGATTGCTTATACCTATTTCTTTATATCGGTCACGTAGTTATCTTTTGCTTTAACTTGTGTCTAACATTATGGAACAAAACTCGTAATGTTTGAAAAATGTAGTGAAATTTCAAGATTATTACATCATGATAGCAAAATAGAGTGCTCAAAGCATGTTGGGTGAAATCTTGTTATGACACTAGTTTGTGTAACTAGTATTGGTTTTATGATGATCAAACTCATTCTTGCGGAATGAGAATTTTGGTGTTATTTGGAATCCAAAATATTTGCTATCACAACTATGCACTCGTGGGAAAAAGTGTGTTGTTCGCATAATAAACGAATGAGTTTTGATTCCAATTCCGTTATGCTGCACTCTAAGACTTTAAACTTGATTTTTGGAAAGTTTGAGTCGAAATAGGTGAACCGTTTGGTTACAAAGTATTTTGGTACAACAATTCATTTTGGAGAATTTGTTGTAACTGCGCATTCATGGGAAATGCGTTGTTCACGTGGTAAACAAATGTTTGAGCCCAATTTTTATAGAGCTCGTCTAAAACATTAAACTTGATTTATGGAAATTTTGAGCTTAAACGGGTGAACCATTTGGTCACATTAATTATTTTGGTACATCTGGTATGTTGTCACAACCGCGATGTCGTGGAAAAATGTGTTTTTCACATGGTAACACTCATGCTAGAAAGAAGAAAGTGCATCTTCTGAAATCGACACCTTTAAACTTTTCCAATTTGGAAAAGTTAGCAGCCATTTGCCTCATAGCAGCATCCATTGATTATCGCTAAATAGTTTCTATTGATTGTTGGTTTCTTTAGATCAGTCCCAGCAGGGTGAAGATAATCAATGGTACCGGATATCACTTGAAATCGTGTTATCATTTTCCAATAGAAACTATTCGACCCTATGTCTGGGTTACACGAATATCTCTATGGGATAAAACCCAGTGGTGTTCTTGTTTTAGGCACAAATCAAGAACATGTTTGCTTTCAAGTGTTTATGTTTCGTGTTTTCTTCCATGCAGATGAGTATCCTATTTATAGGATTGATTCACTCTTAGTCAATGGAATTATCAGAATTAATCGGCCAATTAATCTCCTCATAATGTTCCTCCATCATAGCCATAGTGGTTACAAGACCAAGTAACTATAGTCTTAATTACAAGTTTGAAACTGCCCATAAATAGGTCAAAGTAGTTACAAACTCATTCCAGCAGTACTAACTTATGCCAACAGTAGTAACTTGCTCCAGCAGTACTAAATTAAGGCAGCAGTAGTAACATTGCTCCAGCAGTACTAACTTAGTACTAGCAGTAGTAATTCTGCTCCAGCAGGACTAACTTAGTACTAGTAGTAGTAACTCTAACCACTATAAGAGTCAGAGTAATCAGGGACTTAATGGGTGTACACTCCGTACCTTCAAACCCGTTAATCAAATCCCTCAATTAAACTAAATTTCCAACAAAACTACTACTCACCAAGGTGCTTGCATAAAAAAAGGTTGAGATGCAAGCATGTTTTTCTAGATTGCATGCAAAAACCAAGACCATCGTGAATAAGATGATAGTTGATATGAAGAATCAATGTGATATACAACAATGCATTTTCAGTGGGTACTTGGATGAAATTGCTTTGTCTTCTTATAAAAATAGCTTCTGAAGGACTGGTGCTATGTGGATCGAACTAAGACAGTTGAGTATCTAAAAGAACGATGGTAGAAACTGCAATGGAATTGTTTTGACATTTTTTGTTTCTAGTTTGTTATGCACGAATTTTACACTTTTGGAACGAAAGATTAGCTTTCTTCCCAAGCTATTCACTTGTTTAAATACGCTCGTTGTCTAGGGTTTAGGACGGTGTTAGTTTTTATTGAAATGAATAAACGAATTACCCAACTTTGGGACTTCAGTTATCTTCTTATTATTCTTGTTATTTGGCCATTACGATCCGCATTAGCATATACATATCCGTGTTTTGGCATATCAGACATACAGAAACTTTTCAAAGGAAAGTAAATGCAGAAACTTTAGGTGTACTCTACTCCAACCTTTTTTTTTTTTGCTTGAATGACATGGTTAATGCTTCTTGTTCTAGAATAATGTTTGGTACTAGTACGTTTGGTTGAATATTATGTCAAAAATCAAAGTTGAAAGTTAACAATAATCAAAATTCATTTCAATTTATTGTACTTATCCCATTTTTTGTCAAGTTATTAATTGTTCTTTTGCTAGCAAGTAACCCAAATTATAATGGGACAAATTGACTAAAATCCAGGTTATGCATTCCGGGTCAATTTTAGTTTGACTCCAATTTAGGCCATATTGGTCTTTGACTCTTTTCTTTGACCCACGAGGTGTTCTAAGGTTCTTTCTTTTATATTCCCTTTTTTGTTCCAACTTTGATTATTTTAGTCGACTATTAAAGCTCATTTTCTTTTAGAATCCCTTTTTTGATAAGTAAAAGAGTAAATTGCAAAAATCGTCCCTAAAGTTTGGCCAAATTGCAAGTTTGGTCCCTGTTTTTTGAAAAGTGCAAGAATCGTCCCTGTGGGAAAGTTTTGGGGCAAATTTCGTCCCTGACCTCTGCCAAATGACCCAAATACACCTGTCCTTTTATTTTTTTTAATTCCTTTTAATTCCTTTTCAGTTTTTAACACAAATGGTCCCTGTGTTGCGCAAGGCTTTACAAATTTAGTCCTTTTGTTAGACAAATAGTTATTTTTACACAAAATCGTCCTTGTGTTGCGCAAGGCTTTACAAACTTAGTCCTTTTGTTAGACAAATAGTTATTCTTACACAAAATCGTCCTTGTGTTGCGCAAGGCTTACACAAATGGTCCTTGAGTCCGTTTTTCTTCTGTTTTCATACGTTTTCGTCCGTTTTTCTTACGTTTTTTACGTTTTCGTCCGTTATTCTTACGTTTTCATACGTTTTTGTCCGTTTTTCTTACGTTTTTTCCGTTTTTGTCCGTTTTTCTTACGTTTTGTCCATTTTTCTTACGTTATTTTACGTTTTTGTCCGTTTTTCTTACGTTTTTTTCCGTTTTCATACGTTTTTGTCCATTTTTATCCGTTTTTCTTACGTTTTTGTCCGTTTTTCTTACCTTTTTTTACGTTTTTTACGTTTTCATTCGGTTTTCTTACGTTTTTTTCGTTTTTGTCCGTTTTTCTTACGTTTTTTTACATATTTGTCCATTTTTTATCCGTTTTTCTTAGGTTTTTGGCCATTTTTCTTACGTTTTTTTTCCGTATTTGTCCATTTTTATCCGTTTTTCTTACGTTTTTGTCCATTTTTCTTACGTTTTTTTTCCTTTTTTGTTACGTTTTTTCCGTTTCTGTCCGAAATTTTTTTTAAAAAAATAAAAAAATTCAAAACAATAAAAAAAAATTTGTCCGAATTTTTTTCTTTTTAGTCCGAATATTTAAAAAAATAATCAAAAAATTCAAAATTTTTTTTGTCCGAATTTTTTAAAAAAATAAAAAAATTCAAAATTTTTTTTGTCCGAATATTTTTTAAAAAAATAAAATAATTCAAAATTTTTTTTGTGTCCGAATTTTAAAAAAATAATAATAAATAAAAAAGTTCAAAATTTTTGTCCGAATATTTAAAAAAAAATAAAAAATTCAAAAAATTTTTTTTGTCCGAGTTTAAAAAAAAAATTAAAAAAAAAAATAAAAAATTCAAAATTTTTGTCCGAATATTTTAAAAAAATTAAAGAAATTCAAAAAAAATTTTTGTCCTAATTTAAAAAAATAATAAAAAAAGTCCAAAATTTTGGTCGAAATTTTATTTTCTTTTTTGAACTTCTTTTATTTTTTTATTTCTTTTCTTTAAATTCGGAAAAAAAATTTTGAATTTTTTTATTTTTTTTTTAAATATTTGGACAAAACAAA
Source organism: Artemisia tridentata subsp. tridentata (assembly GCA_021014915.2). NCBI lineage: Eukaryota > Viridiplantae > Streptophyta > Magnoliopsida > Asterales > Asteraceae > Artemisia > Artemisia tridentata. The sequence continues at coordinate 510,582,381 of CP139509.1, read as the reverse complement.
TTTTGAATTTTTTTATTTTTTAAAAAAATTCGGACAAAAAAAATTTTGAATTTTTTAATTATTTTAAATATTCGGACAAAAAAGAAAAAAAATTCGGACAAATTTTTTTTTATTATTTTTTATTTTTTTTATTTTTTTAAATAAATTCGGACAGAAACGGAAAAAAACGTAAGAAAAACGGACTAAAACGGATAAAAACGAACAAATACGGAAAAAAAAAAACGTAAGAAAAATGGACAAAAACGTAAGAAAAACGGATAAAAATGGACAAATACAAAAAAAACGTATGAAAATCGGGCAAAAAACATAATAAAAACGGACAGAAATTGAAAAAATATATGAAAAACGGATAAAAAACGAACAAATACGGGAAAACGAATGAAAAATGGACAAAAACGTAAGAAAAACGGATAAAAATGGACAAATATGGAAAAAAACGTAAGAAAAATGGCCAAAAACGTAAGAAAAACGGATAAAAATGGACAAATACGTAAAAAACGTAAGAAAAAGAGACAAAAACGTAAGAAAAACGGACAAAAACGGATAAAAACGGACAAAAACAAAAAAACATAAGAAAAACGAATGAAAACGTAAAAAACGTAAAAAAAAAGGTAAGAAAAACGGACAAAAACGTAAGAAAAACGGATAAAAATGGACAAAAACGTATGAAAACGGAAAAAACGTAAGAAAAACGGACAAAAACGTAAAAAAAACCTAAGAAAAATGGACAAAAACGTAAGAAAAACGGACAAAAAAAAAAAAAAACGAAAAAACGTAAGAAAAACGGACAAAAACGTATGAAAACGGAAAAAACGTAAGAATAACGGACGAAAACGTAAAAAAACGTAAGAAAAACGGACAAAAACGTAAGAAAAACGGACGAAAACGTATGAAAACGGAAGAAAAACGGACTCAAGGACCATTTGTGTAAGCCTTGCGCAACACAAGGACGATTTTGTGTAAGAATAACTATTTGTCTAACAAAAGGACTAAGTTTGTAAAGCCTTGCGCAACACAAGGACGATTTTGTGTAAGAATAACTATTTGTCTAACAAAAGGACTAAATTTGTAAAGCTTTGCGCAACACAGGGACCATTTGTGTTAAAAACTGAAAAGGAATTAAAAAAAAAGGACAGGGGTATTTGGGTCATTTGGCAGAGGCCAGGGACGAAATTTGCCCCAAAACTTTCCCACAGGGACGATTCTTGCACTTTTCAAAAAGCAGGGACGAAACTTGCAATTTGGCCAAACTTTAGGGACGATTTTTGCAATTTACTCTAAGTAAAATGGTGAAAATATTCCATCTTTCACGTTGGTTATGGGGTGCAAAGCATCAACATTCAAAAATAACCGCAGACCCCGCTAGAAGTTCTTCGAGATCAGATACAAATACGCGAGAACTTGATCAAAGAGGGTCGAAAGAACATTTCCAGCCTAAAAGTGAACGTGAAGTCGGTAAGGAATTTGATGTTGTGTTGGTTCCATTAGATGGTGGTCGTTTATCATTAGAGTTTGAACTTGACGGTTTTGATTGGTCTATAGGGTGGTTAGAACCTCATGGTGTCGGCTTTCAAAGTCATGATGATGGTCTTGATGATAGTTTCGCGGTGTTGGTACGTTGTTATGGGCGTGAACATGATGCTCGTTTGAAAAACGATAGGTAGAAATGATGTATATATTCAAGAAACCTTAACAATGAAATGAAACAAAAGAAACCTTAAAATCACACCCGAGCACAATCCTATCACTTGCATTCGTATTCTCAAAACTCATTCATAATCATTTATTCTTACAACTAGTGCTTTTACTATTGAATGTACAAAAAGAAACCTTAACAATGAAATGAAACAAAAGACATAACAATCAACCATTCGAAACAAAGAAAAGCCAGAAATTTTTGGTTAAATAAAGTAACAACGCAAGCGAAAGACCAAACAAGAGAACAAGGTTAAATGATTTTTCATGTGTTTCAAAGCAACATTGAACATTTACAGCTAACTAACCATAAAAGCGATTGATTAGTTTAATCCTTGAAAGTAGGACTCAACTAGAACATTGTCACATACATAAGATTTTTTGGTTCTTAATCCTAAATGAACAAAGAATTACATTAATGAAGGGTATAAAGGTACATTAACCTTAAATCTCCTGGTTGTTCTCTTTCTCATTTGTCGTTTGCCTCGAGTGCTGACGTGGACTCCTTGGAGCCGCATGATCATGTTCCTTGGTGATGGTGGAATCAGTAGGTGGTTCGGAGTTTCTGTCTCTTAAAGGTGGGTTAGCATTAGACATAGCGGATCTCATAGCTCTCGGTAGCCTAAGGGGGATATTACTCGGTTCAGTAGTGCTGGTTTCTTGTTTTTTGGGAGCTTCTGGTTCTTGTGTTTGAGAGGAAGGTTGGTCTGATGCCACTGGAACAAGTTGGATTGCCACTGACTTTCGCCATTGCTTTCTACCAGCACTGGGTTTTGGTGCATTTGATTTCACCTGCAAAAGTTCATAAAGTTTGACTTGTTATAGTTTCTCTTCCGAGAAATAGCATAAACGTAAAGTCTGACTTATAAAGTCTAAGGCACTCAAAATAGTCGATATTGTTTAGAAAGCAAAAAATACAATAAAAGTAGTCAAATCAAACGTTAAACTAAGGGAAATGATTATGTTATACCCCTTTTTAAGAAAAAATGGGTTGTGTCAATGGCCCGAAACACTAATCGTAAACAATAAGTGAAATGATTACAAAAGTAGGTAAAGTTAAGAAGTCTCAAAATTTTGAAATAAACTGATTTAAAAGGATTGCCCATTAAAATAAGAATCTTGCAAGTTTCAACCCATATATTCGGATAAAAATAAGAGCTGGCAAACTATTACTAATAAATAAAAGTAGGGTGAAAGATCTAAAAAGACGAACCCTCCAGTAAAGATAAGGATCCTTTTTTGAACATTTGGTTGTTGAAGCATAAAAAACATCTGGGCACACATTTTAGAAAGTGCAAGTCACCACTACATGCGATACCTGAGAAACAAACATAGCGTTTATATATTGTGCGGTTAATAAAAAAAGGGAGGAAGGTAACCTTGAACGCGATACATGATCTCATCAAGATCACTAGTAGGATAAAGCAACCTACCAAAGCGTTCAAGACCGCCAAGAGCCATGGCGACTACGCCCACAGCAGTCTTTGGGTTAGACTGTAAGAATGTAGATCCATTTCCAACAACATACATTATAAATATATCAAATCATCAATGGAATCGATAGTTAAATAAAAGAAAGAAAAAAAACCTTAAGTTTAGCATGGCAATACAAATGAATAGCATCCTTAAGTTGAGACCGAAAGTTTCTACTAGTCCAAGAATTGTCAATACAGAACATGATAAGCTCATCCTCCTGATATAAAACTAAAAACCACCACCAAGTTAGTTTATAAAAGTTTAATCAAATAGAATATCGAAAGAAGAGGATACCTGGGCCACCATCGTGGAGAGAATTGAATTGAGGCTTGAAGAGCGATACACAGGCTTCATAACTTTGATATTATAATCACAAGTAAATTAAAAATTAAAAGATCATTCTAGAACCCACCCACTTCTAAAACCCTTGAACCGCCATTGTGCAACATAAACCTTAAAACCATAAGACCCCCACCCCCATTGTAAAACCAGAAAATGTCAACAGAATTTCAAGAAATTGGTGCTTTGTTAGACAAACAGAAAACCGTGGGAGAGATGGCCACGAACCTTAAAATTTCTAAGGAAGCAGCCATAGAAAAACTTAGGGCATGCACAGCTCAATGTAACGAGACAATCAAAATGTCATATGTACCTGTTCTTAATGTATTGGAACTTGAATCCATTGAAAGTATCGCTCGAATGGGGCTGCACAAAACCGTGTCTTGTACCGGTATGCCCATTAAAAGCATCATTGAGGAAGTCAAAGAACGTAAGAAAACGCTTACAAAACCTGGGGATCTAAACAAATTTTTTGGAATAGGAGAGGGAGAAGGAGGGGAAGAGGAAGAAAGAAAAAAAACTTTCAGAAGAGTTAAGAGATAGAAGAATGATGCAGTTTGTTCAGTTTACTCGATCTTACAACAAACAACAAGTTGAGAAAATGTTTCCCGACTGGAGAAACATTGTTAGAAGGTATAACATCTTTTACTAGTCCCTATATGTGCACGACAGGTAGAGAAGAAGAAGGAGTAGAAGAAGAAGAAGGTCCTCCTCCCGCCTTTTTCTTCTTCTTCTTCTTTACGTGTTGTGCTAGGGACTTGGATGGAAGATGCTGATCGTTCGCCATGTCGTGTCTATCACACATTTGATTTGCCTCGATTCCTAACTACTTGTAAACTTTTGAATGTAACGACATTTCCTAATGGTCAAACCACCCAAGATTTGACTTCTTTTGAAAGCCTAAACAATAATAAGATAAGCTTACTGAACCCTCTAGAAGTCCTTGGTGTAGGACCAGGATCGACAATGGTGTATAGAGGGACAATTGTGAGTTTGAATGTCGCAGTAAAAGTGATACAAAGAACGGGTGCCTTTTCGGAGATGTACAATAATCTTTGGCTTGCGAACGCATGTAACAACATCGTGAGGTTCTATGGAGCAGAACTTCATGAATCTAGTTGCCTACTTGCGTTTGAGGAGTGCGAGCAAACTTTACATGATTATGTGTATACACAAGAATTTCAGGATTCGTTAAAAGCCACGACATGGTCAACTGTAATGAGGTATTTGTATGATGTCTCATGAATAATATGATTTTTTGGATATTCATAAAATAATTAAATTTTAGGTTTTTTGTAACTGCAGAGGAATAGTTATGGGACTTCATCATTTACACGGACTAGGTATGGCTCATGGGAATCTTAACCCACATAATATCTTGCTTACTGAAGATTATGTCCGAAGAATTTCTGGGATGATCAACAGCCAAAGTCTCAACTACTACGTAGCCAAAGTCTCGACTGCGTAGTCGAGACTTTGGCTGTTGCTCATCCCAGAAATTCTTGGGACATAATCTTCAGTAAGCAAGATATTATGTGGGTTAAAATTCCCATGAGCCATACCTAGTCCGTGTAAATGATGAAGTCCCATAACTATTCCTCTACAGTTACAAAAAACCTAAAATTTAATTATTTTATAAATATCCAAAATATCATATTATTCATGAGACATCATACAAATACCTCATTACAGTCGACCATGTCGTGCTTTTAACGAATCCTGAAATTCTTGTGTATACACATATTCATGTAAAGTTTGCTCGCACTCCTCAAACGCAAGTAGGCAACTAGATTCATGAAGTTCTGCTCCATAGAACCTCACGATGTTGTCACATGCGTTCGCAAGCCAAAGATTATTGTACATCTCCGAAAAGGCACCCGTTCTTTGTATCACTTTTACTGCGACATTCAAACTCACAATTGTCCCTCTATACACCATTGTCGATCCTGGTCCTACACCAAGGACTTCTAGAGGGTTCAGTAAGCTTATCTTATTATTGTTTAGGCTTTCAAAAGAAGTCAAATCTTGGGTGGTTTGACCATTAGGAAATGTTGTTACATTCAAAAGTTTACAAGTAGTTAGGAATCGAGGCAGATCAAATGTGTGATAGACACGACATGGCGAACGATCAGCATCTTCCATCCAAGGTTCACGGGGGGGAACCATGCCTCGTAACTGGAAAATTCTAAAGTCCATGTAAGCCCGGTAATCTTGTAATCAACCTTTTATATACGAAAAACATTCGAGACATCTCTATCTGGAAGGCCGCTTCTGTAGTCAATATTATATGGTGTTTCTTCCGGAGGGTTAAAGGTGAAATTAACACCATAAGTACGTCCTAAAAATCGAGTTAACCATAATAGACATTTATTTACCGTAAAAATTCAAAATTGCAATAAAAGCTATTATTATATAAAAGCATCCGCTATATTAATTTATAAAAAGTTTATAAAAACATGAAAAGGTACACATATTTTTGTTAACCATAATAGACATTTATTTTATGATAACTTGGCATAAAAAGGTTTAAAATGTTGTACATCTTCGTAATTAACGGATTTGAGCTACGTGAGATGTTCACAAAGTTTTAAGATATTTATGTGCGGTGAAGCTAAGTTTATGCAACGGCTTATAAGTTAGTAAAATGATTCAATCATTCAATTATAAGCCTTTGCAAAGGTGTAGTATAATAATTTAGTATTGTGACAATTAGATTATTTGGTTGTATTAATCTTTATCACATATTTTGAAACATAAAATAAATTAGAATTTTGGTATTTATTAATGAGTTTTGCTAACAACATTGTTTAAGATTGATCGTTAACAATTAAATATAAAAATTTATGGTAAGACAATACATAATGTCTAAACTAAAACAATCAAAATCGTCCAAATTCAAAGTCTTTCTTTTTCTTTCTTTGACAACTTTTAGATAACTCTTAACTTTTAGAATTTTGGTATTTATCTTTTGGCCACCATACACGAAATTCTATCAATCATGACCAGATCCATAAATCAACCAAATCAGAAAAGTCTAGCCGACGTCTTAAGTAGTTAAGTACATGGTATTAAGAACTTAACAATCAAAACTATTAAAGCAACTAACATAGTTACATAATAACCACGCATTTTAATTTCAGATCAATAAGTATAAATCATATTTAATGATCCAGTCTATATTTACTACAAACAGAAATATATAGCAACTAGGAACAAATCTTGATACCTTCTATTATAATTTTAATGTGTGGTGGTCCGGTATTATTTACCACAAACAGAATATATAACTCATCAAATTTAAAATCTCTTAACATATATAACTTTTATATATACATAAAAAGAAAAGGATCAAAGTTATACTACAGTATTATAGAAAACATTTACAAAAAAAATGGTAACCATTTAAACAAACTCAACTCAAAAAACATTTAGCCAGTGCTACAAAGTCAACGTTAGGAACAAGTTTTCACAGATAGAATACAGACCCAGATGAGAAAGACTTACTATATGTGATAAGGATCACCGGAGCAACGCCGTGATGCAACAGCCAAAGGTTCTTTCCACTTTTGGAAAGTTACTATAGAAAACACTGCCGCCAACTCCCTTGCCGCTAGAATCCTGTGATTGGGAAGCAAGAACAAGACGCCTCGGCTTGGGAAGAAGACAAAAAAAAAATTGGAACGTTGGGGCATGAATATAGCCGTTGGGGGTGTTTGATTTTTTTTTTTTTTTTTTTTTTTTTATACGGTGGTAGTTGTTACAGTGGTTGGTTTTGATAGGACGTTGGTGGTGGTGAAGTGGAGGGTACGGTGGCGAGTAGGGGTGGTGGTGGTACGGTGGAATGCGGTGGTGGAGGAGGGTGGTTTGATGGTTGTGTGTGTTTTTTATGTGGTTATTATAAGATGGTGAGATGATCTGTGTTTTGTGTTTGAGTTTGTGTTTGGTTTAGTGTGTGAGACTCATGGGGTGAGTGTACCTACCCCTCAAAAGTTAATACTCCATCATGACTTATTTTGCTTTTTCTACGTGTTGGAAATATTGAAGCAAATGAGTCTTGTGGTTTGTTAATGGGAGGCATTGCATGTGTTGCATTATATAGGAAACCGACAGATTTTACTTCAACCATGGAAGTTTGTAGCTGTTTTACATTTATACCCTCACTCACGCTATTAAATTTGATGCCTAGTACCTCACACCTCTCAACGTGTTTTGATTTTTGTTTTAACTTATAAAAGCGTGCAAACTTTTAAAAAAATTGGATCAATTCTATATACATTCATTATGCATACTTGAGCATTGTTATTCCACCATATCTGAAGTAATCTGTTGTTATGGAACTTGATTAATTGTTGTGGAACCGGCATAGTTTGTGTTTTAGCCTGTCATGGGGATCTTGTGCCACATCCAAAAGACAAGTTCACAAGTCTCACTGGAAGAGTTTTCATGTTATACTAGTAAACAACCAAGCCTCTTATTATTAAGAACAGTATAGCTCTTATTATTTGATTAACAAGTTTTTCTCTTGAAAACACATCTTATTTGAAGGTAAGTATGCATTTTTCCCTTAGAGATAATACATGCATGGCTACACTATAAACATAAAACATTTGCTTGTACTCTTGTAAATAAAGTGCCAAATGTTCTTGAAAAGTAGTATCTACATGCTAGTCTATATCTATATACTTTTCTACTTAAAATATCCAATGCTTTGTTTGGTGAGATTCTTAAATGGTTATACTATCCTAACACCCTCTATCATGTGTGTCCTACCTATTTTAGTCAAAATGTACAACCCGTAAAGTAGACAGTACAACCGTCTGATGCATCCAATCATTAGAAACACCCCTATGGGGGTGTCAGGATAACATCACCCATTCTTAAATGGCTCAAGCTAAATACACGGCTCAAGCTAAATACACTAGTGACGTTTTCATTATACACACTTGAAAGATGATTTGATTGAGGGTAACTAATTTAATGTTTTTATATACACAATTTGATATGTCGAAGTTGCTATATCTCATTTTCTTAATACAAGTTATAGATGTCTATATATACACGAAAAGTTTCAACTTTTTATGTAAACGAGCGGGTTTGGTCGTGCGTTGCTACGGGACGGCCGTGTTTGTGTTTATTACAATCATGTTGGAGTAAGCAATTATTTATTTTTGTATATAATGACACATGCCTGAAAGTAGATGTAAACAGTCTATTGAGACGAATTCCAGTGGAATATTGCCCCAATATTTTATCTCTAAGCAGTTCGACCACACTTTCAAGTTTTTTGGTGGAGAAAGTTTCTACAGCCAATAGATCGGCTACAACATGTGTACTATCCGTCTTCCATTTGCGTATATCCCTAACATGAAAAAGTTAATTGAGCTAAAATGGTTTAGAGCATTGGACTCATGATGAGCCCCTTTTTTTGGCGGGAAATATGGAGTCTAAACGACAACGTACTCCACGACAATTAAGATATACTATAATTATCTGTTTTAACCATTATTTAATCGAATGTGATTTATGATTGTTTAACTAATGTTTTACGTTTAAATTCTTGATTTTCTTGTTCTAATAGGTTAAAGTTGACTTTATATTTGAAATTTTATAAATTTCTGACAATAATTTGGACGCGGTTGTTATAAATGAAAACAACTATATATTTGGGTGAACTATAAGTTAATTTAAATAAATAGTTGACCTAAAAGTAAATATTTAATACTTTGATGGCCTCCGCATAGATAATCATATTTCAATATGAAATATAAGCCAACAAATTGATTTACAAATGCAAAATATATATAACCAACAGACCGCTCGTTTTAAACTTTTCTTGGGTCAACGACTAAACTATTACACAAAACTGAATTTTGTTACCAAAATTATGTGGAGAAGGAAACGATTTGCTCTTGCGGCTTCTTAGTTCAAGATGAGAAGAGGTTTTAATTAACCATAAACCATACATTACTCATTGCAATTACACAGTCAGAAGTTAAGTACAAGTGACAATAATATGCTAACGAGAAATTTGTTTCGAGCCCGTTTGATTCTAACCACATATGATTTTGCTCGACTTGCCAAAATTGTTGCCGGTGCACTTACAAACAAGTCCTCTTTTAGACATTTTATCCAATTGATCTACAACTTTCAGTTTTGATACCTACTAATCTGATTTAATTACCTGTACAAAGTAAATTAATGACACAACCAACACATGAATGACAGAGTACCATTTACACTACAATACTTATTAGGAACATTGAATGATCACCTAACCATCCTCACATATGGTCAAACAAATACATCTACTAGAACTAGTGATATTAAATTATTAAGTGATTAACTAACCAATGCGTATGAGTGATATAAATTGTTCAACTGCTGACCCATATAAGGCTGGCCACACTAGGCCGGCAAATATCAGTCGGTCAAGACACAAATATCGGTCACCTCCAATGTGCATCCATGGTCAAACATCGGTCGACATTGTTCCAAAAATAGAATCGGTCGAGAATATGAACGACTTTGGTTTGTGTTTATACCGTTTGGGTAAAAAAAAAAAAAACCAACAACAACAACTGGGTCACTACTGTGGCACATAGGTCATGTCTGGTCACCAGAGAGAGAAAGCTGACGTGGCAGCCGGTGACCCAGGTCACCGACTAGCCTAAGCTCTTACACATGATGTTAACTCATGAGTAAATGCATATAAGGTACTTGAAAGTTGAAGCCAAAGCAACTTGATCTTTTAATATGACAGGTGACTAAACATTATGATTTGATGCGAAAAGTAAAAGTTGCAATAAACTTATATTCTTTTTCGTTGCAATAAACTTATATTCTCTTTCTGATAATTTAATAAAGGGAGCATTACAAATTTGAGTAAGATAGTAAGAGCACGGGGAGTAATAACGCCCCAACGCCAATTCATTTCGTCTGATGTGTTCATTTTTTAACGCCGTTATGGCGTTATCTCCAATCCGAGCATTGGTGTGTTGTGGTTGCGTTGTGCTCTACGTTGCTAGAGCAACGTGCGTTGTAACATGAAGCAGAGCAAAAAAAAAACAAAAAAAAAAACAAAAAAAACAAAAAAAAAACAAAATCATTCTAAGCGTTGTAAATTGTATTTTTTTTTTAAGAGGTGGGTCACAAAAGGTAGTGTTATTTGGGGTTATTATTACCGCGTGTTTGTTGGTGTTATGTTATGTGGTGTTGAAATGATGTAGTGCTGACGTGGCACAAAAAATTGGATATTAACATGTTATTGCTCCCTTTGCTCTAAGAGCACTAGGTGCTCATCAGCCATAAGCTTTCATTTTATGATTTATATGGATATCAATTACATAAAATTGCAACACAGCTTTTCATACGCGAAGTTAAAAAGCTACTTTGTCACTCAAAGATCTTCAAGAAAAAAACAAGAAAGTTAGCCTCATTTTTTTCTTTCTCCAAAAACATTTGTGAATTTAGTTTAATACTTTTTATATAACTTGAAAAAAAAAAAGAAAAAAAATCATTCCAAGCGTTGTAAATTGTATTTTTTTTAAAGTGGGTCCCAAAAGGTGGTGTTATTTGGTGTTATGATTACCGGGTGTTATTTGGTTTTGAAATGATGTTACGCTGACGTGGCACAAAAAATTGGATGCTAACATGTTTGTTCTAAGATAGGGGTGTCAAATGGGTTGACCCGACCCGAACCCGACCCGAACCCGACCCGAACCCGATAAGGCCTTATAGGGTCGGGTTGATTCGGGTCCAACCTAGCTTATCGGGTTTATCGGGTCAACCCGATAGACCCGATAGGCTTATCGGGTCGGGTTAGGGTCCAAGTTAATTTGTTATCGGGTTGACCCGATAAACCCGATATATACTAGCATATTAACAAATCTTTGATCGTTGAACAAAAACCCATTAACATACAACACTTCTTTCTTTAATAAATTTACCATTATGCTTTTTTCTTTATTAACATATAGTAAAACAGAGTAATAGACCCAAAATATACATTATTCAAAGACTTAGGAATTAGTTTCTGGAAGAGAAAGGCACCTCAAGCATTCCACTTTTAACTGAATATATTGATACATCAATCAGAAAAAAAATATAGCGGTGGCATTGGTGGCCGCACGCAATGCCCGTCGATAACATTACAATTTCTTTATTATTATTACCAACTTTTTTTTCCTTAACAAGTAACCCGATAAGCCAAACCCGACAACCCGAAACCCGATAGACCCGAACCCGATAGACCCGATAGCTTATCAGGTCGGGTTTCGGGTTAGTTTTAAATTTTTCAAAACCCGATAGACCCGACCCGATAGAGGCTTATCGGGTCGGGTCGACCCGATTGACACCCCTAGCTCTAAGAGCACTAGGAGCTCATCAGCCATAAGGTTTCATTTTATGATTTATTTGGAAATCAATTACATAAAATTGCAACATAGCTTTTCATACGCGAAGTTAAAAAGCTACTTTGTCACTCTAAGATCTTCAAGAAAAAAACAAGAAAGTTAGCCTCATCTGTTTCTTTCTCCAAACATTTGTGAATTTAGTTTAATACTTTTTATATAAACTTTAAAAAAAAAAAAAAAAAAAAAAAAAAAAAAAAAAAAAAATGTTTAGGTTTAACTTCAATTAAAACATCAAATGACTTTATTAACATAAAATTTCGGTTTTCATCTTATAGTATAAACTCGCCAAAACACTAATACAAGATTTGATTTATTAAGCCATTAAGGTCATCGGATCAATGGAGGTAATAAAGAAATGATTTTCACTAATTTTAGAGATGTCGCTTAAAAGAAATGCAGAAGAGTTTCCGTCAACCTGTAGCTTCCACTTCACTCATGTGAGACAATAGTACTTTTCCTTCTTTAAGTAACAGATCAAAATGCAATATTTGATTAATGTTTGGGTAAATCTGATTTGTCCCCATGGATAAAATTCAACTAATTAACTACCATCGGCTCTCCCTCCCCTAGTATACTTATGATCTGCAATTTAAGTAAATTGATTAAAATGAGCAAAAGGCCATCATTATTATTATCTCACATTCTCGGTAACTAATGTCGTACCAATTCCGCCAACACAACGTCTTGTGACATGTTCATCACGTAGTTGTTTCCATTGAGCACCACTGTGGACTAAGGTAAATTAAATTGGAGTAAAATACACCATTAGTTCTTTTTTTACCAATATACGCGGGGAGTGCCAAAAAGTTACGTCTAAAGTCCCTACTATGCATTTTTTGCATTCACGAAGGTCATTTTTGCTAACGATCGTTAGTCAATACTAGTAAACACGTTCGTTTTGGTCATTTAATATTGCAATTAATTACCCAATTTAATTATTCCCGCCACAAAAACATCTATAACACTTGCACGGTCTCTTTTTTCGTCCCCAAAGTTTTTCTACAAGATTTATCACAAACCCTAATTGCATGTCACAAACCAGTGCCATACTATTGAGACAAAGAATTTCACAACATGGATTTTACATTATAGAAAGTAAGAAGAGATCCATGTATTTCAGTTGATGATACCAATTTGTACAGCTCTACAAAAAAAGTGGTATGTTTTTTGTTATAATTGTTGAAATACATAATATCAATTTTATTTTATATATATATATATATATATATATATATATATATATATATATATATATATATATATATATATATATATATATATATATATATATATATATATATTTTTTTTTTTTTTTTTTTTTTTTTTTTTGTAGTTAAGGGTTGGTCAAGACATAAGGTTGGGCTACTATTAGAACCACCACTTGTAATTTGAATTAGATTAGAGAAACATTAAATCTGAGGCACTTCATCTTATGTACGTTATTACAGCTTACCTGTGTGGATCAATTGATAGTGATATTTACATGAAAAACTTGAGAGATTGAAAATGCCCGAAACTTGTAAATCAAAACCCCATGAAATGTTCTCAATCAAACTAAAAAGATCTTTATACGAAATAAAACAATCGGGACGAATGTGATATAACCGCCTTAGTGGATATCTTTTAAAAGAAGGATATAAAAGTAATAAAATTAATCCTTGTATTTTTATTAAAATATCAATGGCGAGTTTAACAATCATTGCAGTTTATATTGATGATTTTATATTGATGATTTAAATATCATTGGGAACCTAAAGAAATTGAACATACTCCAAAATTGTTAAAGACTCAATTTGAAATGAAAGACTTTGGTATGACTATATTTAGTCTCAGCTTGCAAATTGAGCATTTAAGAAATAGATTATTTGTCCATCAATCAAACTACACTGAAAAAAATGTTGAAACGATTCAATATGGATAAAGCTCATTCGCTAAGCTCACCAATGGTCGGTCATTCACTTAACTGAGACCTTCACCCATTCCTCCCCAAAGAAAATGATGAGGACATTCTTGGTCTTGAAATACAATATCTAAGTGCAATTGGGGCTTTACATTCTTCCAATAGAAGTTTCAAAATTTTCGAAGCGGTCGGGAATTGATGAGACTTTTCGATCACGAGTTGATATGGGTGTTCAAATGTGGCATGGAGAATCATCTACTTTCTACACAAACATGTACCAAAGTGTAAAAGATGCTCTAATCTAAATCACGAGCAAGTCATTGAAAGTTACAACAAACTCAACCTTTTTCGTATGTTGGCAAAAGTAAGTAAACAAACGTTGTCGTTTTTTTGGACATGAAGGCCCTCTCTTAACCCAAATATCGACTGCGAAAGAGTAATTAACAACGAATTTGTAAACCAAGTTCCAACTCAGTAGTGTAAATCTTTATTTTTTTTTTTTTAAAAAAAATTATTATTATTTAATACTAAATGCATAACCTCTTTAAAATAGCTTGAATGTCTCAAGTGTTAACGTTGTTCGTGCTAATTTGTTCACCCAACTCATTAGAAAGCTACTCTTATCATCTTAATTCTGATGCCATAGTCACCCTAGCTATCATAATTTTGTCAGGAAAACATTGTTGCAGGTTCTTTCAAATCTATGTTTCTTTTATTCCAAGGAGTGAAAAAAGAAAACATGCACAAATTATCATGTTACCATTTAGACAATTTCCAATGTACAAGACAATATTTTGTAGATACTAGGCTTATATATAATTTATGCATTGGATAATAATATGCACCTAAATTATTACCCTGTCATTCATCAAATCTTTCATTTTGATTTCATGAAAGAAGAAAAAATGTACCTATACTTCTTTATAATCTAAGAGGACGATGAATTATTGTACCATACGAGGGCTTCAATAAATACCTCAACAACCTATTTACCAAATATTATGAATATTGATAGCTATGATATTAATTATGGCTTATAACAAATCCTGTCAACAGTGATAACGATGGGACGATGCATGGTTAAGTTTTATTAGACTTAAATTATACCATCCACAGTTCCACACATAGTTAAGATTTCATATACATGATTCCCCATGTTCAAATGAAGTAATCGACTCACTAAAAAACAATGAACTAACAATGTCACGCGATTGTAGACAGTAAATTAGAAACAATTTTACATTTCTCAAGCATTTCTCGAGTAGTAAACGTTTTCGAACATATAAGCTATATTGTCATAGGGCAGATTTACCTTTACTGGCTTGTTGCAACGTAAATGTTTATAGAGCATTTTCTTGTCTTCTATTTTCAAATATTTTCATGAAATAAAGTCGTAACAGAATAAATACAACTAAATTAAAAGCCTTTATCATTAGGCTGGATGCAGTAATACGAATTGATCGATTGATTGAGTCGATCGCTTTCAATCGCCTTATTGGGGCACTTGATCAATCCCTCCTTTTTTGTGAATGAGGGTCACCAAGCCGATCTAGATCACCCCCTTTTTTCTTTTTTTTTGTGTGTGTGTGTGTGTGTGTGTGTGAGTTTTGTAGTGTAGGTCACCTTACTGGAGCACCCAATCGCATGAAGGTCACTGGAGAGAAAAAGCTGACGTGACAGAGAAAATGAGAGGAATTAACCCTCCTTGATCCTACTGTCCAGCCTTAGTCACTACACTACCGAACTATGATGACACTACTGTATATTTAACTTTTGATTATCAAATATAATAACGGAATCTTGTGAGTGACGTAATAACTTTTGATTATCAAAAGAATTTACTTTTATATTTACAATTATTTATTTTCAGTTTTTTTCTATAAATGAAAATATCTTAACAATTTTTTATTTCCTCCCTCGGCTTTAAAAATTCCCTCTAAAATCCTCAAATTATTTTGTTGCCCTAATTTATCTGCTACCGCATACCAACATATCTTTTGTACTTGTCAAAAACAAAAAAAAAGGAACAAACAACATCCACCCACCATAGCTACTAACACTTTTCTTTATCGACACCCACACACTACAGTCTCATCTCGTTCCTCACGCTTCAAACCAAGCAATATAGGTATAATTATATCTTTCTAGTAATTATTGTTTCAATTTTCAAGTAATGTGCAAAAAGACCACTTATGTGTATATAAGATGCAAATGTATATTATTATTTGAATTATTTTGTTGGATCTAAAGTATCTTGATTCAAGGTTTTTAAACATTTGAATATGAGTTGTTTTATTCTGATTTTGACTTTTTTTGTTATTTAATGGTTTGCTACCGACCAACCATATGTCAGATTAATAGTACGAAATAAATTGCATTACATTCAATAAATTCAAAAGAGGTAGATATCACCCATCTATCGATGCATAGTAATTTCTGTCACAAATCATTGATGAGTTGGTCTAGTGGTTTGGACTTCTCTTTGTGACCTCAAGTTCAAATCCCACTAATGTCAACTTTGAGATATCAGGAAGTCCCTGAGGGCTTGGCTTGGGTATACCCAGGTTCAAGTCTGAGGGGGCAGGGTTTACCCCTATTAATCGTCGTGCCTTTCGGCGGATTAGTAGGGGGTTTTCCCCCCATCGGGTATTTGAATAGGCATTCCTACTTCGAGGGAGCTCTCTAGCGCGGGCCCGGTTAAGACAACGTAAGCTAGACCTCCCGCTGTCGAATCGCGATACGAAGTTTCAAGAAATTCACCTTTCAAAAAAAAAAGTAATTTCTGTCACATGTTAACATTCAATACGCAACAGAGGTAAGTGATTGGTGGGTGGCTATAGTTCATGATACGAGAAAAGAACATGCATGGAATTTTTACACACTTATTACATGATCACATGATAGAATGAGCCAAGCCAAGGGTTTCTAGATTGCATGCAAAAACCAAGACCATCGTGAATAAGATGATAGTTGATATGAAGAATTTTTGTGATATACAACAACGCATTTTCAGTTGGTACTTAGATGAAATTGCTTTGTCTTCTTAGATAAATAGCTTCTGAAGGACTGGTGCTATGTGGATCGAACTAAGACGGTTGAGTATCTAAAAGAACCATGGTAGAAACTCCAATGGAATTGTTTTGACATTTTTTGTTTCTAGTTTGTTATTGTTAATATTTTAGTATCCATATTAGTCTATAGTTTATAGTATAGGGGCTTTAGTGAAACATTGGTTCATGTGTAGTCAAATAGGAATGACTATATGTCGGTTTCATGCATTATACAATGCATAGCCGACTATAACTATTATATATAGGGTATCAAACGATAGGCTTATTCCGAGCATTCGAGAGTCAAGGTTTTCTCCTTTGTTGCAGCCGGTTTCAACTCCTTTAAGAGTTGGTTTACTTCCCCCCTCATCTCTATAATAAAGAGGTGAGGGGGGAGGGGTCATTGTATGTCATTCTTTCAATACTAATCATTCGATTAGGGTTATATCACGTGTATTTACTTTCTGTCGCATAAGTTCTTAAAGAGTGTCATGTTCTTGAATTGATCTTTTTTGCAAACTAGATATCAGGTTGTTGGTGATCGCTAATAACCAACAAGTGGTATCAGAGCTTTGGTTCGTGAGTTCTCTGGTATTCTAGGTTCGATCAAGTTCGAGGGTTTTGTTCTTGCGATCGTTTTAAGGGAGCAGCAGGTTGGTTCTTGTTTTGTTCCAGATTACGACAGCAAGGGAAGAAGATTCAAGCAAAGGTTTTTTGTTTTGAAGGGTTTTTTCAAAACAGGTTCAACACAAGGTTTTCTTTGGAGCTTCGGGTTTTCGAGCTTCGAAAGTCATTGGGTTTCTGCTTGTGACTTCGAGGTGTGCGACAGTAAGGGTTTTGAAATTCCGGTTTTGCGAAGTTTACTTGAAGTGTAAGGCATCGACTTCAAGGGTTAGCAAAAGGGTTTCGGTTTCGGTTTTTCGGGTTCGAAGAACAGAGGATTACTTCAAAAGGGTTCTTAAGTTTTTTGGTTTGTCGAGGTTATCGACGGGTTAAAGAAAGCTTAAGGTTGTTGATTTTCGGGTTATAGAAGATCGACAAGAATTTTCTGGTGTCGTTTCGTTTTTTTCGTCTGGATATATACGAACAAGATAGAAGACATCAGGGTAAATTAAATAATCGTTTTGGAGGGATAGATATTTTTTAAATCGATTATTTAATTCAAAAGGATAATTACTTTTGAAGTTGCACACTTGCACGTGATATGTTTTAATATATTATTAGTTTAAGATTGTGATATTTAGATTTGTGATATTTAATTATCATAAGGGTTAATAAACTAATAAGGATAAAAGATGACGGGAGCCAAGTTTGATATCGAAAAATTCGATGGAACTGGTGATTTCGGGTTATGGAGAGTCAAGATGCGTGCTTTATTAATCTAACATGGATGTGAAGCAACTCTGGAGGTTTTACCCGTGGATATGGATGCTACAGCGAAAGCTGAGCTAAACAAAAAAGGCTTACATCACATTGATCTTGTGTTCGGGTGATCAGGTCCTACGGGAGATCACCAAGGAGACGACTGCAGCGGGAATTTGGAAAAAGTTAGAGACTTTATACATGACAAAGTCTTTAGCTAATCGTTTGTACTTGAAGAAGAAGTTATATACTTTTCACATGCATCCGGGTAAGAGTCAGTCTGAACATATTGATGAGTTTCATAAGCTGGTAGGTGACTTAGCGGCTATAGATACTGCTATATCGGATGAGGATCAGGCATTATTATTACTCACATCTTTACCATCGTCTTACGGTAATTTCGTGGATACTTTGCTATATGGTCGGAATACTTAGAAGCTACAAGACGTGGTCGCGACACTTCATTCTAGGGAACTTCAGAAGATGACGGAAGCAAAGGTTGATGGTGGTGAAGGGTTGTTTGTGAGGGGGAAATCTGATCAAAGTGATATGCAGCAAGGTAAAGGTAGTGCGTGGTCAAAGTCACAAGGAAGAAGCAGCAGACTCAAGTGTTATATATGTCGGTCTGAGGAGCATTTGAAGAGGGGTTGTCCCAGGTATAATCACAAGAAATCTCAAGGTTTTGTCAGGAATGAATATCAGGTATCCGGTTCTGGAGCTGATGGGTATGACAATGCTGATGTTATGATGGTTATGAGTGTTGAACAACTGTTGGACTGGATCATGGATTCAGGGGGCTCATACCATATGACATACATGAGAGATTACTTGTTTGATTTTGATGAGTATGACAGTGGTAATGTACTGCTAGGTGATGGCAGGGAATGCCGTGTACATGGGACGGGTAAGGTTCAAGTACAGATGAGGGATGGGTCGAGTTTCGTTTTGGACAACGTCAGGTATGTTCCGGAATTAAGGCGAAACTTGATATCTCTGGGTACTCTTGAAAAAGAGGGTTTTACCGTGAAGATGCAGTCGGGCAAGATCGTTATTAAGGGTTCACTGGTGGTTTTATCAGGAACAAGGAAGACTAATTGCGTATATACCCTGGACGGTCAGGCAGTGACCGGGAAGACATTGAAGGGTAGGAAGCAATTAGGAGAATCTCAGACTGGAAAGAAGATCAAGAATGGTAATTTTCTTGTGTCTTGTAATCAGAGGTCTACACAACAATGTATGAAGAGTGGGGTCGCCAGACATTTGGGTGTTGCAGGGTTACAACAACAGAATGGGTTGGTTGAGAAGATGAACGTGACACTCTTGGCTAAGGTACATTGTTTTCTGATTCAGTCTAGTCTATCCAAGGTTTTTTGGGCAGAGGATACAGCCATGTCTACATATCTCATGAATAGGTCACCATCATCAGCGATTGAGTTCGAGACACCTATGGATATGTTAGGGTCTTTTGGCTGGTTGCTTGTATAAAGCAAGGGATGCTTGAACCGGTTGAGGTCAAGCGCATATTCCTGGGATACCGTGAAGGTATAGTGGGTAATAAGCTTTGGAGGTTAGATGACGTTACTTCAAAGGGAGTGCTTTACAGGAATATGGATTTCAATGAAAGTGGGGAATACAAGAAAACTTTCATTGGTTCTGGTGTATGTACAGGTTCAGTGCATGTGTTGCAGGGAGTTGAGTTTGAGGTAGAACCGCTTGGGGATCAAACATTTGAGGTGGAACCTCAGGGGAATGTCGGTCAGGTAGCTGGTTCACAGGAAGTACAAACTCAGGATTTAATAGACTATCATTCAGCACGTGATAGGGAGCAACACTCAGCACGGGAACTAGACAGGTATAGAGAAGACAGTAATGAGGCTGCTTTTGCAGTTGCTGCAGTGGAGAAGATATACACACATGAGTCATTGAATTTCAATGATACAGTTGCTTGTGAGGTGATATCCAAGTGGAAGACTGGATTGAAAGAAGAAATGGATACTCGGTCAGATGTGTGTGTGCTCAGCAACGGTTGCAGGAAAAGCAGTGACGACAGACACAACTATTACTGGGAGTATACACCAGGTATGTTCATACATCTATTTCTCTATATGGATAGTATGGTATTTTCTTGCGGATGCAAGGCTGAGATCTTGGTTACCAAGGGTTTGCTGGTTGAAGCAAAAGGAAATATACTTGGTATGGAGATCATCAGGGATCAGAGTGGTAATACTCTGAGGGGGTCACAGTCCAGGTTTCACAACGGTAAGTTGGTACAGACTTTGTTGGAGGGACACTCCATACTGTCATTGGAGGGTAGTCTATCAGGGGACTGTGATGTGGAAAAGAATGGTAAGTGATCATATACATATGCGGTTGGAAGCCGGGAATATCAGATGGTCTGCACGAGACCTGACATAGCATCTGTAGATGTGGGTATGTTGGATAGGTCTGATCGTGGATTACAGACATACGTACAGGTTTTTGTGGATTTTGACTACGCTATGGGTAGATCGATCACTGTCATGGGTAGATCAATCACAAGGTACGGGTTTATGATACAAGGATGTGCAGGAAGCTCTGAAGCTATGATGATGCACATGGAGGCTTTGTCAACAACCGAAGCGGCGTATATGACACTTACGGAGGCTGCAAAGGGGGCTATTTGGCTAAAGGGACTCTCGATAGAGTCAGGAGCTAAACTAATGTTAGTAGCGGTTATCGCTACTACTATGTGGATGAAGGCACACCCCTATCCGAGGTTCCAGTGCTGGTTGAAGCTACTGCGTATCGGAGTAGGCTAATATGGTACTAAGGTGGAAATTGTTAATATTTTAGTATCCATATTAGTCTATAGTTTATAGTATAGGGGCTTTAGTGAAACATTGGTTCATGTGTAGTCAAATAGGAATGACTATATGTCGGTTTCATGCATTATACAATGCATAGCCGACTATAACTATTATATATAGGGTGTCAAACGATAGGCTTATTCCGAGCATTCGAGAGTCTAGGTTTTCTCCTTTGTTGCAGCCGGTTTCAACTCCTTTAAGAGTTGGTTTACTTCCCCCCTCATCTCTATAATAAAGAGGTGAGGGGGGAGGGGTCATTGTATGTCATTCTTTCAATACTAATCATTCGATTAGGGTTATATCACGTGTATTTACTTTCTGTCGCATAAGTTCTTAAAGAGTGTCATGTTCTTGAATTGATCTTTTTCGCAAACTAGATATCAGGTTGTTGGTGATCGCTAATAACCAACAGTTATGCACGAATTTTACACACTTGGAACGAAAGATTAGCTTTCTTCCCAAGCTATTCACTTGTTTAAATACACTCGTTGTCTAGGGTTTAGGACGGTGTTAGTTTTTATTGAAATCAATAAACGAATTACCCAACTTGGGACTTCAATTATCTTCTTATTATTCTTGTTATTTGGCCATTACGATCCGGCATTAGCATATACATATCTGTGTTTTAGCATATCAGACATACAGGAACTTTTCAAATGAAAGTAAATGCAGAAACTTTAGGTGTACTCTACTCCAACCTTTTTTTTTTTTTTTTTTGAATGACATGGTTAATGCTTCTTGTTCTAGAATAATGTTTGATACTAGTACATTTGGTTGAATATTATGTCAAATATCAAAATTCGCTGTACTTATCCCATTTTTTGTCAAATTACACGGATGGTTCTTATGGTTTGTCGAAAATTTCACCTATCGTTCCTCAAACTTAAAAGTTGCATTTATCGTCCCTATCGTCCCTCAAGGGACCATTCATGTTATTCTTTGGTTTGTCGAAAATTTCACCTATCGTCCCTCAAAGGGACCATTCATGTTATTCTTTGGCAGCGATAAGGACGATACATGCAACTTTTAAGTTTGAGGGGCGATAGGTGAAATTTTTGATAAACCACAAGGACCATCCGTGTAATTTGCTAGCAAGTATCCCAAATTATAATGGGACAAATTGTCTAAAATTCAGGTTATGCATTCCGGGTCAATTTTTAGTTTGACTCCAATTTAGGCCACATTGGTCTTTGACTCTTTTCTTTGACCCACGAGGTGTTCTAAGGTTCTTTCTTTTATATTCCCTTTTTTGGTCCAACTTTGATTATTTTAGTCGACTATTAAAGCTCATTTTCTTTTAGAATCTTGATAAGTAAAATGGTGAAAATATTCCATCTTTCACGTTGGTTATGGGGTGCAAAGCATCAACATTCAAAAATAACCGCAGCCCCGCTAGAAGTTCTTCGAGATCAGATACAAATACGCGAGAACTTGATCAAAAAGGATCGAAAGAACATTTCCAACCTAAAAGTTAACGTGAAGTCGGTAAGGAATTTGATGTTGTGTTGGTTCCATTAGATGGTGGTCGTTTATCAGCAGAGTTTGAACTTGACGGTTTTGATTGGTCTATAGGGTGGTTAGAACCTCATGGTGTCGGCTTTCAAAGTCATGATGATGGTCTTGATGATAGTTTCGCGGTGTTGGTACGTTGTTATGGGCGTGAACATGATGCTCGTTTGAAAAACGATAGGTAGAAATGATGTATATATTCAAGAAAAATGTCAAATACAATGGTTTATAACTTTTGATAACCAAGAGAGTATATAAGATGAAGTAGAAGAATTATTGTTTTTATTTAATTTTATTTATTATATGTTTGCAAAAATAAAGAGCTGCCATTAGAGAAACACTCAGATAGCAGAAAACACATTCGTTAAAACCTGTACAAACTCAAACCACACTTTCTTTGTAACACAGAACACTCGAAACACAGCAGCTACCAAACACCCCATTAAATCACACCCGAGCACAATCCTATCACTTGCATTCGTATTCTCAAAACTCATTCATAATCATTTATTCTTACAACTAGTGCTTTTACTATTGAATGTACAAAAAGAAACCTTAACAATGAAATGAATCAACCATTCGAAACAAAGAAAACAACGCAATAAAGTAACAACGCAAGCGAAAGACCAAACAAGAGAACAAGGTTAAATGATTTTTCATGTGTTTCAAAGCAACATTGAACATTTACAGCTAACTAACCACAAAGCGATTGATTAGTTTAATCCTTGAAAGTAGAACTCAACTAGAACATTGTCACATACATAAAACCAACCAATAGAGAACTTGGATTTTTTGGTTCTTAATCCTAAATGAACAAAGAATTACATTAATGAAGGGTATAAAGGTACATTAACCTTAAATCTCCTGGTTGTTCTCTTTCTCATTTGTCGTTTGCCTCGAGTGCTGACGTGGACTCCTTGGAGCCGCATGATCATGTTCCTTGGTGATGGTGGAATCAGTAGGTGGTTCGGAGTTTCTGTCTCTTAAAGGTGGGTTAGCATTAGACATAGCGGATCTCATAGCTCTCGGTAGCCTAAGGGGGATATTACTCGGCTCAGTAGTGCTGGTTTCTTGTTTTTTGGGAGCTTCTGGTTCTTGTGTTTGAGAGGAAGGTTGGTCTGATACTACTGGAACAAGTTGGATTGCCACTGACTTTCGCCATTGCTTTCTACCAGCATTGGGTTTTGGTGCATTTGATTTCACCTGCAAAAGTTCATAAAGTGTGACTTGATATAGTTTCTCTTCCGAGAAATAGCATAAACGTAAAGTCTGACTTATAAAGTCTAAGGCACTCAAAATAGTCGATATTGTTTAGAAAGCAAAAAATAAAATAACAGTAGTCGATCAAATCAAACGTTAAACTAAGGGAAATGATTATGTTGTACCTCTTTTTAAGAAAAAATGGGTTGTGTCAATGGCCCGAAACACTAATCGTAAACAATGAGTGAAATGATTACAAAAGTAGGTAAAGTTAAGAAGTCTCAAAATTTTGAAATAAACTGATTTAAAAGGATTGCCCATTAAAATAAGAATCTTGCAAATTTCAACCCATATATCCGGCTCGGCTTATTTGACTTGTTTCCTTTCTAGTTACTTTTTTAATACACCATTTGACGCTTAAGATATCACATGCAACCCAAACAGAACCATTTATAAGTAAATGGATAAAAATTGTCACCTCTAGTTTTGAGAAACAGTAAATCAAAGTGAAACACTTACAATTTTATTGCCTATGTCAGATAGTGGCTTTCTTTTTGTGCCATCAATCTCAACAGGCTGGTCAGATAAAGCTGCCTGAAGAAGCATCGCTCCTTGACTAGCAAGCTCACTGCTGTTTCTATCAACTTCTTCATCATCTGATTGATTCACATTACCGACAGTAACAGTTGGTTTCAAATCAGAATCCTCAACCGAAGCTGGTTCTCGGTTACTACATTTTTTCGGATGGCACCCGCAAGACACCGAACAAAAACCGTTAATGACTCGGCACTCACATTTACTTGTTTTGCAAGAAGAGTATTTACTGCAAGTACAACAGGTACCAGAGTGTGGTTTTTGAATCGTGGTAGTGTTTTCGTCCTGGAAGTCTTCTGAGTGTAGCCATTCGATGTCGTCTTCATCTACGTCTGAGTGCTCTGATTCAGATGTGTCCATATCTTCAAATAGCTCCTCCATATTTCCACTACCGTAGAAAGCTATTGAGTTCCGGAGTCCCTTAAAGTACAAATAAGTGCTATTAGTTCCTCAGAACACATACACATTACGGGTTAAAACAGATTGATAAGGGTTATTTTTGCAGGGTCAGAATGACAATTTTGACCAGCGCTCTTCTTTTATAAAAAATAAAGATAAAACAAATTTTTGGAGGTTAAGCATTAGATATACGTTTGACCCATTTAACCCGTTAGAGATATGGCATAAGAAAATGATCAAAATTGCCCCGTTTATAAAAGTAAATGGTTCAAATATGTCAGCTCTAACTACAACCACCGCAAAAGATATTTACAAAAACTAGTAATTATTAACTGAACCAAAACAGAAGAATCCAATAAGGTAAAATTGTACAAAAAAAAAAAGAAGGTAATAGTATAAACCTGGAAGGACATCAGGAATAGAAGATCCAGGAAGAACATGTTTGATGTGGCTGTTTTCATTATTATTGACACTAGCAACAAACAAATTAAGTGCACGCCTTTTACATTTGTGCTCTTCCTCTAGACAGAAGTTGACAAGATCAACAGCTATACCCATTTCTTTAAAGTCGTTTCCACACACCTTCGCAGAATCAAACCCCATTTTTGTAGGACTGGCAGCCAAGAAACACACACACACACACGCAGACAACATTAATCAACTATTAATCAGATAAAAATAAGAGCTGGCAAACTATTACTAATAAATAAAAGTAGGGTGAAAGATCTAAAAAGACGAACCCTCCAGTAAAGATAAGGATCCTTTTTTGAACATTTGGTTGTTGAAGCATAAAAAACATCTGGGCACACATTTTAGAAAGTGCAAGTCACCACTACATGCGATACCTGAGAAACAAACATAGCGTTTATATATTGTGCGGTTAATAAAAAAAGGGAGGAAGGTAACCTTGAACGCGATACATGATCTCATCAAGATCACTAGTAGGATAAAGCAACCTACCAAAGCGTTCAAGACCGCCAAGAGCCATGGCGACTACGCCCACAGCAGTCTTTGGGTTAGACTGTAAGAATGTAGATCCATTTCCAACAACATACATTATAAATATATCAAATCATCAACGGAATCGATAGTTAAATAAAAGAAAGAAAAAAAACCTTAAGTTTAGCATGGCAATACAAATGAATAGCATCCTTAAGTTGAGACCGAAAGTTTCTACTAGTCCAAGAATTGTCAATACAGAACATGATAAGCTCATCCTCCTGATATAAAACTAAAAACCACCACCAAGTTAGTTTATAAAAGTTTAATCAAATAGAATATCGAAAGAAGAGGATACCTGGGCCACCATCGTGGAGAGAATTGAATTGAGGCTTGAAGAGCGATACACAGGCTTCATAACTTTGATATTATAATCACAAGTAAATTAAAAATTAAAAGATCATTCTAGAACCCACCCACTTCTAAAACCCTTGAACCGCCATTGTGCAACATAAACCTTAAAACCATAAGACCCCCACCCCCATTGTAAAACCAGAAAATGTCAACAGAATTTCAAGAAATTGGTGCTTTGTTAGACAAACAGAAAACCGTGGGAGAGATGGCCACGAACCTTAAAATTTCTAAGGAAGCAGCCATAGAAAAACTTAGGGCATGCACAACTCAATGTAACGAGACAATCAAAATGTCATATGTACCTGTGCTTAATGTATTGGAACTTGAATCCATTGAAAGTATCGCTCGAATGGGGCTGCACAAAACCATGTCTTGTACCGGTATGCCCATTAAAAGCATCATTGAGGAAGTCAAAGAACGTAAGAAAACGCTTACAAAACCTGGGGATCTAAACAAATTTTTTGGAATAGGAGAGGGAGAAGGAGGGGAAGAGGAAGAAAGAAAAAAAACTTTCAGAAGAGTTAAGAGATAGAAGAATGATGCAGTTTGTTCAGTTTACTCGATCTTACAACAAACAACAAGTTGAGAAAATGTTTCCCGACTGGAGAAACATTGTTAGAAGGTATAACATCTTTTACAAGTCCCTATATGTGCACGACAAGTAGAGAAGAAGAAGGAGTAGAAGAAGAAGAAGGTCCTCCTCCTGCCTTTTTCTTCTTCTTCTTCTTTACGTGTTGTGCTAGGGACTTGGATGGAAGATGCTGATCGTTCGCCATGTCGTGTCTATCACACATTTGATTTGCCTCGATTCCTAACTACTTGTAAACTTTTGAATGTAACGACATTTCCTAATGGTCAAACCACCCAAGATTTGACTTCTTTTGAAAGCCTAAACAATAACAAGATAAGCTTACTGAACCCTCTAGAAGTCCTTGGTGTAGGACCAGGATCGACAATGGTGTATAGAGGGACAATTGTGAGTTTGAATGTCGCAGTAAAAGTGATACAAAGAACGGTTGCCTTTTCGGAGATGTACAATAATCTTTGGCTTGCGAACGCATGTAACAACATCGTGAGGTTCTATGGAGCAGAACTTCATGAATCTAGTTGCCTACTTGCGATTGAGGAGTGCGAGCAAACTTTACATGATTATGTGTATACACAAGAATTTTAGGATTCGTTAAAAGCCACGACATGGTCAACTGTAATGAGGTATTTGTATGATGTCTCATGAATAATATGATTTTTTTGATATTCATAAAATAATTAAATTTTATGTTTTTTGTAACTGCAGAGGAATAGTTATGGGACTTCATCATTTACACGGACTAGGTATGGCTCATGGGAATCTTAACCCACATAATATCTTGCTTACTGAAGATTATGTCCCAAGAATTTCTGGGATGATCAACAGCCAAAGTCTCAACTACTACGTAGCCAAAGTCTCGACTGCGTAGTCGAGACTTTGGCTGTTGCTCATCCCAGAAATTCTTGGGACATAATCTTCAGTAAGCAAGATATTATGTGGGTTAAAATTCCCATGAGCCATACCTAGTCCGTGTAAATGATGAAGTCCCATAACTATTCCTCTGCAGTTACAAAAAACCTAAAATTTAATTATTTTATAAATATCCAAAAAATCATATTATTCATGAGACATCATACAAATACCTCATTACAGTCGACCATGTCGTGCTTTTAACGAATCCTGAAATTCTTGTGTATACACATATTCATGTAAAGTTTGCTCGCACTCCTCAAACGCAAGTAGGCAACTAGATTCATGAAGTTCTGATCCATAGAACCTCACGATGTTGTCACATGCGTTCGCAAGCCAAAGATTATTGTACATCTCCGAAAAGGCACCCGTTCTTTGTATCACTTTTACTGCGACATTCAAACTCACAATTGTCCCTCTATACACCATTGTCGATCCTGATCCTACACCAAGGACTTCTAGAGGGTTCAGTAAGCTTATCTTATTATTGTTTAGGCTTTCAAAAGAAGTCAAATCTTGGGTGGTTTGACCATTAGGAAATGTTGTTACATTCAAAAGTTTACAAGTAGTTAGGAATCGAGGCACATCAAATGTGTGATAGACACGACATGGCGAACGATCAGCATCTTCCATCCAAGGTTCACGGGGGGGAACCATGCCTCGTAACTGGAAAATTCTAAAGTCCATGTAAGCCCGGTAATCTTGTAATCAACCTTTTATATACGAAAAACATTCGAGACATCTCTATCTGGAAGGCCGCTTCTGTAGTCATTATTATATGGTGTTTCTTCCGGAGGGTTAAAGGTGAAATTAACACCATAAGTACGTCCTAAAAATCGAGTTAACCATAATAGACATTTATTTACCGTAAAAATTCAAAATTCAATAAAAGCTATTATTATATAAAAGCATCCGCTATATTAATTTATAAAAAGTTTATAAAAACATGAAAAGGTACACATATTTTTATTAACCATAATAGACATTTATTTTATGATAACTTGGCATAAAAAGGTTTAAAATGTTGTACATCTTCGTAATTAACGGATTTGAGCTACGTGAGATGTTCACAAAGTTTTAAGATATTTATGTGCGGTGAAGCTAAGTTTATGCAACGGCTTATAAGTTAGTAAAATGATTCAATCATTCAATTATAAGCCTTTGCAAAGGTGTAGTATAATAATTTAGTATTGTGACAATTAGATTATTTGGTTGTATTAATCTTTATCACATATTTTGAAACATAAAATAAATTAGAATTTTGGTATTTATTAATGAGTTTTGCTAACAACATTGTTTAAGATTGATCGTTAACAATTAAATATAAAAATTTATGGTAAGACAATACATAATGTCTAAACTAAAACAATCAAAATCGTCCAAATTCAAAGTCTTTCTTTTTCTTTCTTTGACAACTTTTAGATAACTCTTAACTTTTAGAATTTTGGTATTTATCTTTTGGCCACCATACACGAAATTCTATCAATCATGACCAGATCCATAAATCAACCAAATCAGAAAAGTCTAGCCGACGTCTTAAGTAGTTAAGTACATGGTATTAAGAACTTAACAATCAAAACTATTAAAGCAACTAACATAGTTACATAATAACCACGCATTTTAATTTCAGATCAATAAGTATAAATCATATTTAATGATCCAGTCTATATTTACTACAAACAGAAATATATAGCAACTAGGAACAAATCTTGATACCTTCTATTATAATTTTAATGTGTGGTGGTCCGGTATTATTTACCACAAACAGAATATATAACTCATCAAATTTAAAATCTCTTAACATATATAACTTTTATATATACATAAAAAGAAAAGGATCAAAGTTATACTACAGTATTATAGAAAACATTTACAAAAAAAATGGTAACCATTTAAACAAACTCAACTCAAAAAACATTTAGCCAGTGCTACAAAGTCAACGTTAGGAACAAGTTTTCACAGATAGAATACAGACCCAGATGAGAAAGACTTACTATATGTGATAAGGATCACCGGAGCAACGCCGTGATGCAACAGCCAAAGGTTCTTTCCACTTTTGGAAAGTTACTATAGAAAACACTGCCGCCAACTCCCTTGCCGCTAGAATCCTGTGATTGGGAAGCAAGAACAAGACGCCTCGGCTTGGGAAGAAGACAAAAAAAAAATTGGAACGTTGGGGCATGAATATAGCCGTTGGGGGTGTTTGATTTTTTTTTTTTTTTTTTTTTTTTTATACGGTGGTAGTTGTTACAATGGTTGGTTTTGATAGGACGTTGGTGGTGGTGAAGTGGAGGGTACGGTGGCGAGTAGGGGTGGTGGTGGTACGGTGGAATGCGGTGGTGGAGGAGGGTGGTTTGATGGTTGTGTGTGTTTTTTATGTGGTTATTATAAGATGGTGAGATGATCTGTGTTTTGTGTTTGAGTTTGTGTTTGGTTTAGTGTGTGAGACTCATGGGGTGAGTGTACCTACCCCTCAAAAGTTAATACTCCATCATGACTTATTTTGCTTTTTCTACGTGTTGGAAATATTGAAGCAAATGAGTCTTGTGGTTTGTTAATGGGAGGCATTGCATGTGTTGCATTATATAGGAAACCGACAGATTTTACTTCAACCATGGAAGTTTGTAGCTGTTTTACATTTATACCCTCACTCACGCTATTAAATTTGATGCCTAGTACCTCACACCTCTCAACGTGTTTTGATTTTTGTTTTAACTTATAAAAGCGTGCAAACTTTTAAAAAAATTGGATCAATTCTATATACATTCATTATGCATACTTGAGCATTGTTATTCCACCATATCTGAAGTAATCTGTTGTTATGGAACTTGATTAATTGTTGTGGAACCGGCATAGTTTGTGTTTTAGCCTGTCATGGGGATCTTGTGCCACATCCAAAAGACAAGTTCACAAGTCTCACTGGAAGAGTTTTCATGTTATACTAGTAAACAACCAAGCCTCTTATTATTAAGAACAGTATAGCTCTTATTATTTGATTAACAAGTTTTTCTCTTGAAAACACATCTTATTTGAAGGTAAGTATGCATTTTTCCCTTAGAAATAATACATGCATGGCTACACTATAAACATAAAACATTTGCTTGTACTCTTGTAAATAAAGGGCCAAATGTTCTTGAAAAGTAGTATCTACATGCTAGTCTATATGTATGTTAAGTGAGCCACAGAGAGAGTAGTACCGGACGGGTGACCATCCGGGAAGTCCTCTTTGATCACAGGGTCTGTTGAGATTAGGCAATGAAGAGGAGAGTCTGTGAGCCATTAGTTGCGCATATTCGAATTCGAGCCGGCCCCGGTTTTCATCCGGCTGTTACTCCAGCGAGTAATCTCGTGTGGAGGCAGTACGGTTTCCGGGCGGAAGCCGTTGAATCCCCACTACACCAGCGTGGGCCCGGTTCAGACAACATAGTCTGGGTATGTGGTGGATGAGGGCCTGCCTTTGTGGCAGGTACGACTCTCTAAACCAAAAATTGAAAGTCGCCTTCCCAAAAAAAAATATCTATGTACCTTTCTACTTAAAATATTCGATGCTTTGTTTGGTGAGATTCTTAAATGGGTCAGTATATCCAAACCCTCCCTGTAGGGAGGGTGTTGACTTTGTACCGCTGCCGCCGCTTGTATTGTCTGCTTTGTCGGATTGTACATTTCATCAATAGTAGCCAGGTCCCATGCATAGAGAGGGTATGGTTAGTAGCACCCTTCTTAAATGGCTCATGCTAAACACTAGTGACGCTTTCATTATACACACTTGACAGATGATTTGATTGAGGGTAACTAATTTAATATTTTTATATACACAATTTGATATGTCGAAGTTGCTGTATTTCATTTTTTAATACAAGTTATAGATGTCTATATACACACACGAAAAGTTTCAACTTTTTATGTAAACGAGCGGGTTTGCCCGCGCGTTGCAACGGGACGGCCGTGTTTGTATTTATTGCAATCATGTTGGAGTAAGCAATTATTTATTTTTGTATATAATGACACATGCCTGAAAGTAGATGTAAACATATTAAAAAAATACAATGATCAAAAAAATACAATCATAACTTTTCAACCACAACTCATTACATGTATTTATACTACCAATCCATGACTTAAAATCATCAAAAAAAAACATAAAAAATAAAAAAATAAAAAGCGGCTAGAAACGTTCATATTACCGTTTTATTAAAGAAATTTAATTTTACAAGGATAGTTAAAAAAATGGCTAGAAATTTACGAGTAATTCATGTTGTAGGTCGTAGTATGTCGTAGCCATGGGATTTAATTCCAAGCTCACAATTAAATTTATGGGGTGTACTAACCAGACCTTCTCTAAACATGGGACCCGCCTACTTTTGTTGGAATGTACAATCCGACAAAGCAGAAAATACAAGCGGCGGCAACAGTAAAGTCAACACACTCTCCCTACTGGGAGGGTCAGTATATCTTCACCCTAAATTTAGTCCTGTTTGTACTGCCCACAATTAAATTTAATTCCTGTGGGCTGTGGCACGACTCGTAGCCTAGCCTAGGATAAAAGTATTCAACAATTATAAGTCTTTAGTCTTTATTTGAAGACAATAACTTTACTATAAACTGAGTTTGAGTACTCGGGGAAAAGTACTATAGACAATGGTTTTGCACATTTAATTGTCTAAAGACTAAACTGAGCGGATGTACCATATCAATGGAAAAGTCATTGGCAAAAGACAAAAGCTACAAAACCATTAGAAAAACAAGGAAAAGTACTATTTAATTGATAAAGCACTGCTGCACTGACAAGGAAAAGACAATTGAAACATGTGAATGTGATATCAATGTTGAAAAGGTTGGGCCTTTCTTGAAAAAAAAAAAAAAAAAAGAAAAAAAAAGGTTAAAATCGGGTATTTAAAAAAAGTGGTTAAAACCGGTAAAAAATCGGTCCGGTCATAAAATAGAAAACCGGTTTAACCGGTTACCGGTTCGGTTAAAAAAAGGTTTTTTTAAAAACAGGTTTCGTTTTTATCGACCAGTTAAAAAAAACAGGTTTGTGTTTGCATCTCTAGTGTACTATCTGTCTCACGAAAAAGTTAATTGGGCTAAAATAGGCTAAAGAATTGGACTCATGATGAGCCCATTTTTTTGGCGGGAAATATGAAGTCAAAACGACCACGTACTCCACGACAATTAAGACGTAGTATAATTATCCGTTTTAACAATTATTTAATCGAATGTGATTTATGATTGTTTAACTAATGTTTTACGTTTAAATTCTTGATTTTCTTGTTCTAATAGGTTAAAGTTGACTTTATATTTGAAGAAGGAAACGATTTGCTCTTGCGGCTTCTTAGTTCAAGATGAGAAGAGGTTTTAATAACCATAAAACATACATTATTCATTGCAATTACACAGTCAGAAGTTAAGTACAAGTGACATTAATATGCTAACGAGAAATTTGTTTCGAGCCCGTTTGATTCTAACCACATATGATTTTGCTCGACTTGCCAAAATTGTTGCCGGTGCACTTACAAACAAGTCCTCCTTTAGACATTTCATCCAATTGATCTACAACTTTTAGTTTTGATACCTACTAATCTGATTTAATTACCTTTACAAACTAAATTAACGACACAACCAACACATGAATGACAGAGTACCATTTACGCTATAATACTTATTAGGAACATTGAATGATCACCTAACCATCCTCATATACAGTCAAACAAATACATCTACAAGAACTACAATACTTATTAGGAACATTGAATGATCACCTAACCAACACATGAATGACAGAGTACCATTTACACTACAATACTTATTTGGAACATTGAATGATCACCTAACCATCGTCATATACGGTCAAACAAATACATCTACTAGAACTAGTGATATTAAGTGAGTAACTGACCAATGCGTATGAGTGATATAAAGTGTTCAACTGCTGACCCATATAAGGCTGGCCACAGTAGGTCGGTCAAGACACAAATATCGGTCACCCCCAATGTGCATCCATGGTCAAACATCGATCAACATTGTTCCAAAAATAGAATCGGTCGAGAATATGACCGACTTTGGTTTGTGTTTATACCGTTTGGGTAAAAAAAAAAAAAAAAAACAAAAAAAAAAAACTGGGTCACCGCTGTGGCACATAGGTCATGTCTGATCACCAGAGAGAGAAAGCTGATGTGGCAGCTGGTGACCAAGTCACCAACTAGCCTAAGCTCTTACACATGATGTTAACTCATCATTAAATGCATATCAGGTACTTGAAAGTTGAAGCCAAAGCAACTTGATCTTTTAATATGACAGGTGACTAAACATTATGATTTGATGCGAAAAGTAAAAGTTGCAATAAACTTATATTCTTTTTTTGATAATTTAATAAAGGGAGCATTACAAATTTGAGTAAGATAGTAAGAGCACAGGGAGTAATAACGCCCCAACGCCAATTCATCCGATGTGTTCATTTTTCAACGCCGTTATGGCGTTATCTCCAATCCGAGCATTGGTGTGTTGTGATTGCGTTGTGCTCTACGTTGCTAGAGCAACGTGCGTTGTAACGTGAAGCAGAGAAAAAAGAAAAAAAAAATTCATTCCAACCGTTGTAATTTTTTTTCCTGTTTTTTTTTTTTTTTTAAATGTGGGTCTCAAAAGGTGGTGTTATTTGGTGTTATGATTTCCAGGTGTTTTTTGATGTTATGTTATTTGGTGTTGAAATGACGTGGCGCTGACGTGGCGCAAATAATTGGATGTTAACATGTTATTGCTCCCTTTGCTCTAAGAGCACTACGTGCTCATCAGCCATGTCTTTCATTTTATGATTTATTTGGAAATCAATTACATAAAATTGCAACATAGCTTTTCATACGCGAAGTTAAAAAGCTTCTTTGTCACTCGAAGATCTTCAAGAAAAAAAAAAAAAAAAAAAGTTAGCCTCATCTATTTCTTTCTCCAGAAACATTTGTGAACTTAGTTTAATACTTTTTATATAAACTTTACAAAAAAAATAAATAAATAAATAAAATAAATAAAATGTTAAGGTTTAACTTCAGTTAAAACATCAAATGACTTTATTAACATAAAATTTCGGTTTTCATCTTATAGTATAAACTCGCCAAAACACAAATACAAGATTTGATTTATTAAGCCATTAAGGTCATCGGATCAATGGAGGTAATAAAGAAATGATTTTCACTAATTTTAGAGATGTCGCTTAAAAGAAATGCAGAAGAGTTTCCGTCAACCTGTAGCTTCCACTTCACTCATATGGAGATGAGATCAATATAGATCTCATATTTGTCATAGAACCAATTGACCAATCATAGCCACCCATTTTTACTTTTCATCTTTTTTTTTAAAACAACATATCTTGCAAACGGTAAATCTTCAAGCTACAAAAAAAATACCATCGCGACGAGAATTAAATGATCTTTCTATAGATATGCATTGTTATATACTTTCGACGATTTTTTTTTTCGACGAACTTTTTTTACGAATCATATATGATTCGTAAGAATCATATATGATTCGATTTTTACGAATCATATATGATTCTTACGAATCATATATGATTCGTAAAAATCATATATGATTCGTACGGAATCATATATGATTTGTTAAAATCGAATCATATATGATTCTTACGAATCATATATGATTCTTTCTGGGCGGAAATAAAAAAAAAAAAAAGTTCGTCGAAAAAAAAAAGTCGTCGAAAGTATATAACAATGCATATCTATAGAAAGATCATTTAATTCTCGTCGCGATGGTATTTATTTTGTAGCTTGACGATTTACGGTTTGCGAGATATTTAAGTTTAAAAAAAATGGTGGAAAATAAAAATGGGTGGCTATGATTGGTCCATTGGTTCTATGGCAAATATGAGATCTATAAAGAACTTTTGCCTCCAGTTCACTCATATGAGACAATAGTACTTTTCTTCTTTAAGTAACAGATCAAAATGCAATATTTGATTAATGTTTGGGTAAATCTGATTTTCCCCATGGATGAAATTCAACTAATAACTACCATCGGCTCTCCCTCCCCTAGTATACTTATGATCTGCAATTAGAGTAAATTGATTAAAACAAGCAAAGGGCCATCGTTATTATTATCTCACATTCTCGGTAACTAAAGTCTCACAAATTCCGCCAACACAACATCTTGTGACATGTTCATGTTGTGACTTGAAATCTTACTTTAACATACACTTCTTTTGTTGATCGAATGGCAGCTTAAAGATATAAGAGAAATAGTTGGAAATATGAGAAAGAGATAAGAAAGATAGAGGAAAGATTGGGACACTAGTGCAAACAATGGAAGATGTATATTAGATTAGATTGGATGAAAAGAAGGAAAGAAGAAGATACAAGATAAACACACACTCCCACCTTATCTCACTTACTGCTCTATGACTTATGTGGTGGGAGGTGTGTATAAGTATTACATGAAATGCCCTAAAGGGCTTGGAGATTGGGTTAAGGTGGGCTCGTGGGTTGGACTTGGTTTTACTTACATTACATGGGCTTATGTATTTAATAGAAGATACATATATTTGTCCAATCCCACTCGCCCTTCATCTATTCTACAATATTACATACGACACAAATACAAAGTTCTAATATTTGGAATGACCATCACTTCAACATATAAAATCAATGCTAACAATCCCCCCCTAAGGGATGGTCATTCAAATGTTGATCCCAGTGATTGGTCTTTTGACTTCGATGACTTGAACTTTGTGTGTCGATGTAGAATATACTTGATTCATTGTTCCTTCATGCTCTGTGATCTTCAAAGTATAGACTTTTGATTGATCTTTGCCTTGATCAACATCTTTGTATTCATAGCGATGACCAAGAAACACGTTTGGAGGTGGAGGAAACATGATAAACACGAACATAAGATTAAACTTTTAACATTCGGTTTATTGACTGGCGGGGTGTGTATGTATTCTAGAGAGAGAAGTCTAGAACACACACACACCCCTTTGATACAAATGAATCCTCAACCCTCCTAGTATTGACATAGGAGGGTATTTATACAAAGAATACAATGACTAACTTAGCCTAAATGTCTAAACTAGTCCTTGTACAAAGAATGAAATGCAATTCCCAAATATGACAAACTTTAAGGCTAACAATCTCTCCCCAAAGTGAAGTCATATGGGAATTGCTTACAATGTTCTCTACAAGTAAAATATAAACAGTAAGTACAGAGAATAATCTTCAAACTTCATTACTTCGTTCAGCTTGGAGAATCTTCTCAGCATTCATTTCTTTACTTGTAGAAGAACCATGTGAGCAATTCTAATTAGGGTTTAATTTAGAGTACCCTGAGTGCTCTTCCCGTGCTCTCCCCTAATTAGTGCTCTCCCCCAAACTGACAACCTCATTTAATGAGTGCCTTGAGTGCCCTGAATCTGTTCGGGGGAATGAAGTATCAACATCTTCATCTCACAAAATGCGATAGACTATGTTCGAGAAAGAATTGCAAAACACTTCAATTGCGAAAGAACCCCTTTGTCGATGAAGTACCATTTTAGAGCACGGGAAGAGCACTCAGGGTACTCTAAATTAAACCCTAATTAGAATTGCTCTCCCCCAAACTGACAACCTCATTTAATGAGTGCCTTGAGTGCCCTGAATCTGTTCGGGGGAATGAAGTATCAACATCTTCATCTCACAAAATGCGATAGACTATGTTCGAGAAAGAATTGCAAAACACTTCAATTGCGAAAGAACCCCTTTGTCGATGAAGTACCATTTTTATCACAGAGTGATAAAAACCGCTTTTATGATCAGGATTGAAGTCACAACCTTTTTGTAGCCATCTTTTCTCGATCAAATGCCCTCAGCAACTCGTAAGACTTGAAATGCATACCAGTTACGTCATCGATGTACACCTTTCTCTCCCCTGATGATTACGATTCATCGGAATCAGCATAATGTTGTGTAC
The DNA here is from genome assembly GCA_021014915.2 of Artemisia tridentata subsp. tridentata. NCBI lineage: Eukaryota > Viridiplantae > Streptophyta > Magnoliopsida > Asterales > Asteraceae > Artemisia > Artemisia tridentata. The sequence goes on along the minus strand of CP139509.1, from coordinate 510,544,804 downwards.
GTGAAATGCAAACTGGAAGCCCTTTATCAGGAATCATATTAGTCCGTGAGAAGATGTCGATACGCCCAGTCTAACCTCCTGTATCAAAAACAACGGCTTCATGTAGTGACTACTGATGGAGAAAACCCACTATGCCAAACTTGAGACTGAAGTAAAATATCCCAGACTTGTGACTTAAACTTGCACGATTGTGTGACTAAGAACCTATACTGAGCACTACAACGTAACTCCTTAAAGCATATAGGTCGTTTCATATACCCATCCATCCTTCCTTAACTGTATATGAACCTCTCTTGAATTATCCACATCTTTGTGTGACACTGAGTACTACAATGTATCTCCTTTAAGTGATAGTTAACTAGGTCTTCGTCCATCCTCCCCTTGACCTATGAAAACTAGATAACCCAAGACTTAATCACTAGTCAATAAATGCTCAAACAAGGATCTCGAAGAATCATGCATCCAACCAACCCCGATATCTTCAAGATACTAAGTACACGTACCCGAGATATTCCACTTCAATTTCAAATAAGTAATAATGAATCATCATCCTTGTAGCCACAGCTGATAATTTAACCATTGTCATCTGATTGTGAATCTTGATCAGGATCTTTTCGGCTATACGTGGTGATGTTGTAGGTGCAGTCCGATAATATTATTTGTGATGTTGGTGTGAAATATGCCATAAAATGACATTATAATGATGCTGGAAAAATTTGAGTTTAAGAAATTTTTACGCCAAAAATTCCCGAAAAATTTGAATTTTGGCCAAAAAATTTGAATTTTGGGCCAAAATTTTCACTCTTGTACCAGAATTTGAATCTCGCGTAAAAATTGTCCGTTTAGTCCCCTGAGAAAATTAAATTTTACTCGGATTTTCCCGCCAAAAAACTTTTTTTTTTTTTTTTTTTTTTTTTTTTTTTTTTTTGCCAAAGGTTGTCCGATATCGCAGTTGGTAGAACTTGTCGGACAGAACTGCGATAAAACTGAGTTCCCAACTGCGATAGAATTATCGCAGTTCGAATTGCGATAAGAGCTTAGTTGTCAACTGCGATAGTTCCGAGTAGACATCAACTGCGATAAAATTTTGTCAACTGCGATAATTCCTAGCAGACTTCAACTGCGATAAAATTGTCTGAGTTGACAATTGCGATAATTTTGTGCAGACGCCAATTGCGATAGAATTCCTCAACTGCGATAAAACGCTAAAGCAGTCCAAGTGCGATAAAACGACTTTTTCCACCCACTTTTACCAACTTTTTGGCTTTTAGTTTCTATCCCATGCTACTCCCATACTTGTCTGCCATGTTTCTGCCAACATTTACATACTTTTACACTCTTCAATAATGCACTATCTTTACTAAAATAATCAATAACAAAACTTTGGCAAAGTTTGTTAGTGATTTTCGATCAATGAACCAAGAACAAACACAAGTATTTGATCTTCCACACCAAAGTAAGAGTGAAAAGTTATTGAAATATCAACAGGCAAGTCGTATACACGCCAAACAAACACAACCTTTGATCTTCAAAAGGTGTACGATTTCATAAACACCAAAAGGGTCACGTTTTTATGAAACAAAAACGCAATATTTGGGTTCTTTTTAACATAAATCGAACACAAACAAACCCAAAACTGCTACTGATGAACAGTAACGACCAAGAACACACCTAAAATCACTTATTTTACCTCAAACACACCACGATTCGCCCCCGGTTAGCTCTGATACCAATTGTAATGACCAAGAAACACGTTTGGAGGTGGAGGAAACATGATAAACACGAACATAAGATTAAACTTTTAACATTCGGTTTATTGACTGGCGGGGTGTGTATGTATTCTAGAGAGAGAAGTCTAGAACACACACACACCCCTTTGATACAAATGAATCCTCAACCCTCCTAGTATTGACATAGGAGGGTATTTATACAAAGAATACAATGACTAACTTAGCCTAAATGTCTAAACTAGTCCTTGTACAAAGAATGAAATGCAATTCCCAAATATGACAAACTTTAAGGCTAACATAAGGCCAACTTGCTTTGCAAGATTATTTGCTCTAAAATCCACATCCACATGTACATAAATCTACTTCTAACCGATCTCTTTGGCCTAATAGCATGCAAGTGTCTGTCCACATCAACTAGATAGTCTCGATGCAAAATTCGTTCGAGGATTCCCCGCTCTCCACCCCAAACCCGATTAAAATCCCCGTTTAATCCCCAAATAAAATCCGCCCCGTAACCCGATTAGCATACCCCGCTCCGCTCCAATTAGTTAGGGTTTCGGGTTTCCCTGTCGGGTTCGGGTTTTTTTGCCATCCCTACATGAGAGCCATTGAGCCATTTGGTTTGTGGATCCTCCAACAAAAAACAACCACGCTTGGAAAGCTAAACATCCTCCACCACCTTCTTAATTAACCCTACTTTATTATTCACTTCATTTGCTACTATACTTTCTTTTCTTTGTTACCTTACAATATAAACACACTACTGGTCATAAAAAAGACCACCATTTTGAAGAGTGTATCAAGAGCTAGATTGAAGAAGTAACATCAATCCGTCATAAACCAAAATGTCGACTAGAAACAAAATGGATCACATGAGAATTCCATTTGATACAATTGAAGTAATTGTCACATGCTATATCTCTAACACCCTTACCTTAAAATAAAGGTTGTTATGAGAAATCATGTATCTATATCTTTGTGGTGTTACGTGATTTACTTTCACATGTTGACCGTGAAACTGGTCGGCAAGGGGTGCAAAAGGCTCGTTTATTTCCCTATAAGGTTGAGGACGTTATTTAGTTACGAATTAGCTTATAGATAACGTATATAAGTATATAGATCGTATGCTATCTTGCTGACACCCGTACGTTACCTTATAAAACCTCGTTTTGGTTAATAGTACTCACCACTTACTTTATGCATTTTGCCCACTAACGACGCACACGAATGCTAGCAAAAGAAACATCACAAAAGTTGGAAGAAAGGAATCATATGCACTTCCCATCATAAGTAAAGAACAACATGTAAAACGACCAAACCTTTTTTCAAAATTATAGGACACAAAAACATTTATACACAAAATGAAAGAAAAGGTCCATTACATATATGGTGTCTATAACTTTCACTTTAAAGGCGTGTTTTGTAAGTTGGTGCATTATGTGAGACACAAACCGCGTCCATGATCCTGAGCTAGGTAGCAGCAATTCATATGGTGGGTCCATCAAGGGTGGAGGCGAGAAGAAGGGAAAGATATAGCTCTGCGGTTTTAGGGTTCAATGTTGTTAGCAACAGGATCACGAGCTGACAGCGGGCGGCTGTGTACGTAATTATGGTTCGCTTAAAGTGTCAACCCAAAAGCAAACTGCTGATTTTTATTTATTTATGCCACACCTTGAAGGTAAAATGCATTGAAGCTTGTCAATTATTTGATATTTATTTGGTATTAGGACCCGACACAACTGTTTCAAGCAAGCAGTCAACAAGATCCATAAAACCATGTCATGGCTCTTGTATTAACCAGAATTGAGTAAACCATAACCACCAAATATTTTTGCTCTCATTTCAAATCAGAACCATCCCTACAACTTTTCTAATCACCAGGAAACAAAGGGCATAACCAAAATTTGAGCCATTAGTGATTATTTCTACACCTCTATTCAATAACAAAGTCTTCCTCACTCGATCAATTTAAATGGTTGCACTCGACGACAATTCAATATATATTCATTAGAACATTGATGAGGTTAGCATTCAACATATCGCACCAGAATACAAAGAATACTTGACATCTGTAGTTAAATGTGTGTTTTTGTGAGTGAAAACATACAGGCAGAGGTTCACAACTCTCCAAATGAACAATTGGCGACAAGTGATGTAATGAATGAATTTTGCCAAGTGTGCGATATGAACATTTGTAGGCGGAAGTTTAGGGCACGTTAAACATTATTCACTCTCCAGTTCCCTAATTTACGCTACCTAACTCTGAATGTTGTCATGAATTGTCGCATAGGGCTGATACGAGTAGTATATTTCAAACACTACTATTATGAAAAACTCAAAACCATACTACAACCATCCGTAAACGGACATAATCCAAGCAAGAACTACTCCATTGCATACTTAGTTTATTGAAGGTTTTGACATTAAACAGTCAAACCTTAGTCATGTAAACGCAGAGCAGGAAACATCAGTAAACTCATATCCAAACAGTCCCAGATTATGGTAAACACGAGAACATTCAACCTATACAACAACTGCTTGGACATTGATACTTCATGTAAAGGATTTGGCTATTTAATATCATGTCATGTAAACGCAAATAAATAAGCACAAACAAACATGAACAGACATAAATGAACATAAACAGTCATAAACAAGTGGATATTAAGGATCTCAACGTTCATAAATATATGCGTCATTATCCTAAGTTTTTGAAAATAACTTCTAAACAACATCATTCTCCCAATTGATGTTTACAAAATAACGACTTCTCTAGACGTCATCCAAAAGCTTCTCCACCAGCAAACCCAAAAAGCTTCCAATATCACAGCATCAACATTCAAAATCCTGAGAATTTTAGATTTCTTCAGAGAAGGCATCATTTTATTCAAAGCAGAAACAGGAAAAGTACAAATACACCCAAACGACGCTTGACCGAAACACATGACTAAAGCTCAAAAGTGCATGCCTGTTTATAAACTTCACTAGCAGTCACGAAACAGTAGCAACTGATTGTTCTTTTTTTTTTACACTAAACATAAGCATGGCAGTAACCATTAATTAAACGATTAAGAGGGTTAAATTAAAATGTTAAATAATTAGCTAGATACCCCCTTACGACTACAAACACACAAAACGAAAATATCAAAAACATTAAACGGAACACTTACTTTCATTTTCCTCCCTTCATCTTCTTCTTCTTCTTCTTCTTTTTTTTCTTCGTCTTCTTCTTCTTCTTCTCTGGAAAAACTTTCTCAACTTGTTCTTTCTTGTACGATCGAGTAAACCTAACAAACCTCATCATTCTTGCATCTCTCAACTTTTCTGTGAGTTTTTTTCTTTCTTCCTCTACCCCTCCTTCTTCAACTGCTTCTCCCTCTCCTTCTCCCCCTCCTTCTCCTTCTCCCTCCCCTATTCCAAATTTTTTTTTAGATCCTCAGGTTTTGCAAGGGTTTTCTTGCATTCTCTGACTTCCTCAAGGATGCTTCTAATCGGCATACCGGTACAAGACACGGTTTTGTACAGCCCCATTCGAACGATTTTTTCAATCGGTTCGAGCTCCAACACTTTGAACACAGGTACATACGACCTTTTTACTGTCTCGTTACATAGAGACACGCATGCCCTAAGTTTTTCTAAGACTGCTTCCTTAGAAATTTTGAGGTCCGTGGCCATCTCTCCCACGGTTTTCTTTTTGTCTTTTAATTTTTACTTGTGATTATAATATAAAAAGTCGACCGAATTTCAAGAAATTGGTGCTTTGTTTGACAAAAAGAAAACCGTGGGAGAGATGGCCACGGACCTCAAAATTTCTAAAGAAGCAGTCTTAGAAAAACTTAGGGCATGCGTGTCTCTATGTAACGAGACAGTAAAAAGGTCGTATGTACCTGTGTTCAAAGTGTTGGAGCTCGAACCGATTGAAAAAATCGTTCGAATGGGGCTGTACAAAACCGTGTCTTGTACCGGTAAGCCGATTAGAAGCATCCTTGAGGAAGTCAGAGAATGCAAGAAAACCCTTGCAAAACCTGAGGATCTAAAAAAAAAAATTGGAATAAGGAGAAGGAAAAGGAGAAGGAGGGGGAGAAGCAGTTGGAGAAGGAGGGGGAGAAGCAGTTGAAGAAGGAGGGGTAGAGGAAGAAAGAAAAAAAATCACAAAAAAATTGAGAGATGCAAGAATGATGAGGTTTGTTAGGTTTACTCGATCGTACAAGAAAGAACAAGTTGAGAAAGTTTTTCCAGACCGGAGAAACATTAATAAATGATATAGCATCTTTTACAACTCGTTATTGAAGATTTGCGCACAAATTATATATATATATACTAAAAGGAAAGGAGCTTGATGGTTGCCTATTAATGTGAGCATTTAATGCACAGACATGTGTCTAGCTCTTATTGGTTTGTTATTAATTACACCAACAACACAACAACCAAGAGAAAGTTTTTCCAGACTGGAGAAACATTATTAAAAGATATAGCATCTTTTACAACTCGCTATTGAAGATTTGCGCACAAATTATATATATATATATATATATATATATATATATATATATATATATATATATATATATATATATACACTAAAAGGCAAGGAGCTTGATGGTTGCCTATTAATGTGAGCATTTAATGCACAGACATGTGTCTAGCTCTTATTGGTTTGTTATTAATTACACCAACAACACAACAACCAACTTTATATACTAAAAGGCGGACGGGTTGATGGCTTTCAAGCCTATTAATGGTGAAAGCAATTAATGCATACACACATAGCTAGCTCCTATTTGTTGCAAAATTAGTATATACGAGGCATGATACAACCCGTGCGATGCACAGGCTTGTTTGCTGACTAATTAAATTGTTTTCCGTAACGTTGATGCATCTTTATCTTTGTCGGGTCGGGGTAGCACGTGATGGCAATCAATGTTTTCCAATATGCAACACCTTATTGATACTATGTTACCGGTTTTCAGCATGTGTTTACATTCACAAATGATAAAGCATGACCAACTATGAGTTTTGTGTTTACATTTGTCAACGGAGGCACTATTCTTATGTTTCTACTTAACTTGTAAACATAAAGACTAAATGAGTCCACCACACGTGTTCATTATAATAAGGTTGCACCCCATTTTTCCTAGCCGATCCTTCTTAGCCTTTCCAGATCCCTTGCCCTTAGTGTCGCCCTCCAAGTGGGGCGGCATGTTATCAGTTATAAAAACCTTGAAGAATATGGAATAGAGTCTTTCACATTAAGCTCCCTGCTCAACCTAAAAAACCTTTGAAGATGAAATTTATGGATGGTAAGAAAGTGATGACAAATATATCTTACTACCATGCATCCATTACGTAGTTACGTACTACTGTTAGTAGAACTTTTGACTTCTCACTACTAAAATGATAAAAATAAAGAAAAGTTCATATATACATTATAACAGATTGCCCTTAGGCTTTGTTCTTCACTATAAACCACATCCAACCAAGTACATGAAGTTTGTTAGAACCTGATTTTATTTTGTGACGATGATTTGTTAGATAAGCAACATTGAATTGATAAAAGGAAAGTGGATATGAGCAATTCAATAGGGCACAGTTTGCTTCGGCCCACGGTTTTGGAGCATCAAACCAAAACAAACTCTAATGGAATTGGTGGAAACAGTTCCTTTCAAGTTCAAACGAAATGGAACAAACTCTAATGGAACTAATTCTTATTTATAGTATTGAGATCTTTATGTGTTGTAAGTGCAAAGATGGTTCATATACTCGAAACCGAAGCAACAATTCATATTCCGCATCACTTGATATTCTGCATTTACCTCCGATTAATGATGATTACATTCAATTGAGAGCTTTTGTGGAGCATTGGCATGTTTGTACCGTACTTATGTTTGTGCACAACCCCCCTTGCACATTAAATTAAGGTACTCAACTTTTATATATAATAGATACTTCTACAAATACATATTTTGTTAAATATCATTTTATAATGCTAAGTGAAGTGTGCTATATTTGTTTTGAGTACCTAAAATTCGAATTGGCCTTAAGTGTGATAATTTTTTGTGTGATTTGGCCTTGTTTGTTTTGATTGATGTTAAATTCGTGTTTTGAATCGTGTTTGATATTTTATATATAATAGATTTGAGTCGTAAAGTTCGCTAATTATGAATATATAGTGTATGTCGACTAATGATTAAAATATTGTAGCTATCTATTAGATTATTGAAAGTGATTGATGGCTATTTAGTTTAATGTTGTGTATTTGCATATTAGATAAACGAAACAGACATGGACAACATAACTAATTCTAACAGCCCGGCCCAATTTGATAACTTCTAATCTACTATGACACTGAGATTGTACTGCTAGCGATTGAGTTCGTATTGTTCGAAGTTTGTTTGCACTTCCATGGAAGAGTGATTGTACTGCTACGTTCTCATATTCGTACTGCTAGTTTCGGTTATGTTTTTAGCGAGGTAAAAGGAAAAATGATACGAATCAATAAAAAATCATTTCCTTCTAAGAATCTAAAAGAAATTATGAGCATCACTTGCAATTATGCAATTTCTTTGTATTAATATCTGGTCTTGTCGTATAAACAACAATTTCCGAATCTGTTTCTTGACCATCTCTACCCAAAACACAAAATTCCACCTCTGCACCTTCTGATTTTCCTATCAAATTTCTCTGCATTTCCTTAATACTTTCAGGCCAGTCCAGATCATCCAAATCATCAAGAAGACGGTCCGCATATGCAGTTATCTGGAGCATCCATTGCCGCATCGGCTGCTTGGTCATAAACAATGAACTGTAAAATTAAAAAACATCCAATATAGAGGCATAAGAAAATTTTCAAAAGTCAAATGATGAGAAAATATTTCAACCAAGAGCACCATCATACCTTTCTAATAACTGGATGGCCACCACGCTCACTCACACCATCCGCCACTTCTTCATTGGCCAACACAGTGCCAAGAGCAGGGCACCAATTGACCGGTACCTCAGCCTGAATAGTGCGTGAAAAACATGATGAGTATGTATAATTCCTTGTGAATAATAATCTTAAAAGGAAATTTTATCCTCACCTGATATGCTAGTCCTTTTTTCAGAAGTTGCGCAAAGATCCATTGCGTCCATTTGTAGTAGTCCGGTTCTGTTGTAGATATTTCACGGTCCCAGTCGTATGAGAAGCCTAAAGATTTAAGCTGAAAATAAAGAAATTAACAAAAATTCGACAAACATTAAGACTTTCAAAAGTATTAAACATAAAGAGATCAGACCCACGAAAGTTTAGAGTGAATTACCTGTGTACGAAAACGGTCGATGTTCCTTATGGTTGTTGTCTTTGGGTGAGTACCTGTCTGGACAACATCAAGCCCATTTAACAACTTTAATAACATTCTTTTTTTTATATAAACACATAATATATTTTGGGAATGATAGAAGGTGATAGTAAGTAATTAACATTTCATTAAAATGAATAACTCATCTCAATGGCGTATTGCTCAGCAGGCAACCCAAATGCATCCCATCCCATTGGATGCAGAACATTGAAACCTTGCATTCGTTTAAATCTAGCAAGTATGTCTGTGGCTGTGTATCCAAGAGGATGGCCAACATGTAAACCCGCTCCACTGAAACAAAGATAAGTAAACTGAATTCAATACACTTATATACCTAACTTTAAAGTTTAAACCCAATTGTACGGAGGGTGTGGAAAGTTTAAGAAATGCATGTGTTATTTATAGGCTCCTAAATATGAAGTGTTGGAGCAACTAAATGCAATGCTTAAGATGAATATGAAGTGTTGTTGTAAGTGCAAAGATGGTTCATATACTCGAAACCGAAGCAACAATTCATATTCCGCATCACTTGATATTCTGCATTTACCTCCGATTAATGATGATTACATTCAATTGAGAGCTTTTGTGGAGCATTGGCATGTTTGTACCGTACTTATGTTTGTGCACAACCCCTCTAGCACATTGAATTAAGGTACTCAACATTTAGGTATAATAGATACTAAAAGGCAGGGAAAGCAATGTTGTCTAAGTGGGGCATTCATTGTGAGCATTTAATGATTGCTTCATATGTGCTGCCATGTGATTAGTTGGTTAGACATGTGGGTTTATTTTATTGGCCATGCAATTAATGGGTCCTTAATTACCATCGCTCATTGTACTGTACTACAGTGAATGAGTCTTCTTTTATAAGCGAAGTTATTGTTACAATTTTTACAAAAAGAACCCTCAACTTCATCATAATGACAACTAAGATACCTACAAAAAAAATGACACATGTCAAATACATAAACAAATATACAACTTTTAAGCAAACAATACTATGCAACACAAAAAACGCCTATTTGTATATAACATCCAATAAAAATTATTACTACCTATCATTTCACAAAAACTAAAAAACAAAACAAATATATAATAAAAATATATATTTCTAAAAAAATATAGAGAAAATAAGAATAAAAAAAAACAAAAAAAAAAAAAAAAAAAAAAAAAAAAAAAAAAAACGCACGGGTTTCCTAATAAATTTATATATATATATATATATATATATATATATATATATATATATATATATATATATATATATATATATAAATACTACAAGTTACAAATGATACAACGTACTGCTAAAACATAATATTTCTACACATACCTAATTCCTATTTACATGAAAAAATGTTTTTTACACTAAAATTCCATTAAGAATATTAAAAAAATACAAAAAAAAAATAATAATAATAAAAATAAAAAAAATCAAGAAAAAAAAAACACAAAAAACTCCCGGGGCAACGCTCAGGTTTCCCAATATTTCTAAATAAATAAATAAATAAATATATATATATATATATATATATATATATATATATATATATATATATATATATATATATATATATATATATATATATATATATATATATATATAATAGAGAAAATTCCCAAAATAGGCCAAAATTTTTCAGCCATTTCAAGAGGAAGCCAAAAACTACATCCTTTTCCCAAAATAGGCAAACAATTTCATGCTCGACTGCTCGACCCCATAAACTTATCGACACGTGTCATTCCATTTTTTATTATTAATAAAAAATAATAATGGAATGACACGTGGCCAAAAATTTATGGGTCGAGCAGTCGAGCACGCTCGACTGCCTACACATACCTAAGTACTATTTACATGACAAAATGTTTTTTACACTAAAACTCTATTAAAAAAAAAAAAAAAAAAAAAAAAAAAAAAAAAAAAAAAAAAAAAACACCTCCCGGGGCAACGCCCGGGTTTCCCAACTTGTATACATTAAACTATAAAACATATGTTGGGCTGAGCCGAACAAAATGTTTTGCCCATTTATTTTTTTTTTTTTTTTTTTCCAACTTTAAACTTAAATATTTTATTTTGTGTTATATATTATTTGATGTAAAATATATAAATGAATTGATTTTTAAATGCATTTTCATTGGTATAATTTTCAACAGGTATTATATCATACAAACAAAAATATTTAATGTAATAATTAAAAAAAAAAAAAAAAAAAAAAAAAAAAAAAACTTCAAAAAATCAAAACATGACACTTATTTTGAGACGGAGAGAGTAAAATAAATTGATTTGATAAAAAAAAAAAAAAGAGTAAAACACTAAAAAAAATACACATTTTTAAGTGATAATTGAAAAATCAACCCTGCTTCATGTTTGACTTGGGAATTATTGGGAAAAATCTTGGCGAGGAGGGCTGGGAAATTGCTGGGAGAAATCTTTTTTGAAAGACATTCGCAGTGATTAAAGGTTGAGTTTCGATCTTGAATATGTAAAGTTTGAATGTGTTTGTGTGTGAGAAAACTGTAATAAGTGTGGGGTATTTATATGCTAGACATTTGCCCCTTTTTAAATTTGAATTTGAATTTATAAATTTTAAATTTTAAATATCCGACTTGTTTTGTTAATTCGAATTTTGAATTTGAAAGTTAGTTGTTAAATGAATTATTAATTATATTTTAAGGGTTGATTTTGAAAATAGTTGAGTTAAAGATGAGTTATGGTTGGGTGTGTTAAAGCTGACGTGAGAGTGTGTTAAAGGTTAAACCTGAGTTACGGTTGGGAGTGGCCTAATAACATTGAATCATACATGCATAATCTACCAACGGTGAAGATGCCTCAAATATCGTATAATCTCATGAGAACTTAAAATTGATGAACGGTAACTTGGTATAATCTCAACCTCCCAACTTACGACAACTTGATACCTGAACTCTAACCTGCATGTTGATGAGAACTTAATACCAACAATCGAAGAAAAGGACTTATTATTGTCACTTAACTCGCTTATATTTAAGATCTTTAACTCTGATATTATTATTGATGACTCCAACTCTTTTGATACTCTGTAGGTACCTAAGATTTATCGCATATGTACAAATGCATTTAGAAATCAATTACGGAGTGAGTAACTTATAAATGATAGTATATTCATAATCGTTATAAGACATAAAAATATGTCATTTTAGAGTTGTACGTGTAGTATAATCTGCATGCTTTTGAACAAGTACATAAAAGATACACATGTAGATTTACATCAAGTTAAGTGAATAACGTATTGTTCGTCCCGTGTGGCATTTTTGTTCTCATCTACCCACATCAATAAACATGTAGTCAAATTTCGTTAAATTGTCTTAAAAAGAAATTCGAAGAGGTTGATGAGTAATGGGTATCAAAATATCATTATCTTTTTTATGTTTTGATTAATCACGATTTACACACAAAAAATAGGCTGATCTTAGTCAGACACCCCCGTAGGGGGTGTGTTGACTTTTTACCGCTGCCGTCGCTTGTACTGTCTGCTTTATCGGATTATACATTCCATCAAAAGTAAGGGAGTCCCATGCATAAGGGGTGTTAGCCTAACACATCCCAAAAAATGGGAGGTGTTATAAGAACCCTCCCTACCCATGGGTCTCGCCTATTTTTCATAGAATGTACAATCCGACAAAGCAGACAGTACAAGCGGCGACAGCGGTAAAATCAACACATAACCCAACCCAAAAAATAAACAAGAGTCATGTAAGAAAAGGAGTTGACTGATTTGATAGGTCCTTGGGTAGTGTGTGATATTCACATGTATGTAGGATCTTCTTGCCATTTTGATGATCATACCCAAATCTATTGCATTTAATGCACCCAAGACAAACTTATACAGTAGCAACTTTTCATTTTTTTTTTTAAGACCGAGAGTAGTGGTGTTGCAATTTTTTGGTGTGTTTTAGGGCAAATCGTGACACTTAATAGTGAGAGAAGAAGGGCGTTGAAGTAAAATTAGGGGTAATAGTTCAACGCCCGTTTTATATATTTGGAATAAAGTTATTTCTCTCTCTCTCTCCTGACAAGTTAAATCTCTCTCAAAATAGGTATGTGAGTGGTGTCATATTCTTGTGAAATGATATTTTGATACCCATTACTCATAAATTGATACGCTAGACGCTAGCAAAGTAATGTTCTCTCATCACTCTTGTGAAATGTCATACATAGCCCTTGAGGCATGTGAGTGATGTCATATTCACTTTAAGATTCTCTCTGTCTATCTCCTGCAGAATTAGCTTAGCAGAGACTTAAATGAGAAGCCACTTTATGGTGAAGAGGATAAGTCTCTTTCTCACCATTTTCTTTAGCGAAAATTAGTCACATACCCAATTTTACCACGTTGTTCCTCAAAATACCCCAGGATACAGCCGTTTTCTCATATACCCCAACATGTCGCTTAAACATATACGCGACATGCTTGACATCCACGTGTTACGTTACGATACGTTACGAAGCTCGGGACAAAAAAAAAAAAAAAAAAAAATTATACATGTCGCGTATATATATACGCGACATATATATATATACGCGACATGTGTGTAATTTTGCATGGGGAAGGAGCTAATTGCATGGGGAAGGAGCATTTTGCATGGGGAAGGAGCAATTCTTTATTTTGATTTGATAGAACGAAACGCATTTTGCTATATTTGTACATGTTGTGTACAATTTTTCACATATGGTAGAAATTAGAAACACACTTCCGGCAATTCACATAAGCTAGAAACATAGTTCCGGTGGTGCTTTGTTGGTGGTTTGGAGGCGTGGCAGTGGTGAAGTTGTGGTGGTCAAGTGGTGCTCCGGTTGTGCCGTTGTAGTGGTGTGGTGTGGTTGTTGCTGGTGGCGTTTTGTCGTTGTGGTGGTAGTCTTGTGGTGGTGGTTGTGGTAGTGTGTACTGTGTCATAATGGCGGAAAATCGGGTAATTTCGAATTATAATTTTTTTTGTCATTATAATTATTGTTTATTTGTTACGTATATGTTTTGTAAATATATATTTATTATGTCTTTTGGTTATTTTAGGATTATTCTGCGCAAGTTACATGTAGAAGTAGGTTGTCTTTAATTGGTGATATTAGAAAATTGATATTGGACACCCCTAAGGAACAATTGTTTAGAGAAACATGTTTTGGTTGGATGTTAGACATGCCGGATATGCAAGAGAGTGGGGTGTTAATACACTATTTTATATGCCACCAAGTTGCTTGTCAAGAGGGAGACACAAATATAGTTCCATTAAGATATCGTGTACGTACTCTTGATCGTTTAGGTGAGGTTGAAATTCAGTTTGGGAGGGAGGAATTTTGTATAGTTACGGGTTTAAGGTTTGGGACTGATTTTAGGGAGTCGTATATGGATGGACCTAACTTGTTTAGGAGACGAGTGTTCCCTTCTTCTACCGATTCCCGTAATATACACGTTGGTACGTTGTTAAGAATGCTAAAAAACACAGGCGACTTTAATAAGTTGAGCGACATAGATGGTGTTCGACTTTGTTTGTTAGGTGTTTTGATGTTGGTGTTGAAAGGTACTGAGCATGGCAATATAGTGGACGGATTTTTGTTTAGGCTAGTCGAGGATTTAGATAAGTGGAATGTGTATCCGTGGGGGTCGTATGTATGGCCAACTTTGTACAAACATCTCCGGGATGCAGCATTTGAGCGTAGGGATAAGCACTTTCATGAAGGGAGGGACCCTAGTAAACTTCCTAAGTACACGCTGAATGGATTTGTATGGGCTTTCAAGGTATGTCATTTATCTATTTATACAGTTCATGTATATGTATATTTTATTATTATTATTATTATTATTATTATTATTATTATTATTATTATTATTATTATTATTATTATTATTATTATTATTATTATTATTATTATTATTATTTGTTTTTTTTTAGATTTGGATATTGGAGATGTTCCCGAAAGGTGCTAGCCCTTATTTTTTCATTCATCATCGAGTGTTGCATCCCCGGTCCATTGCATGGAGTTTTAACAAATTGGTCGTTAGACCACGTATGGACAAGTTTTTGGACGACCAATTGAAGGTGAGTTTGAGATATCCATTTTTTTTAACTATTATGAATTTAATATTGTTTAAGTTTTTTTAATGACATATATATTTTTCATGTTTTTTACAGGTAAGACCACCGTTGCCTAGGCTTACACCGGATGAGTATGAGGAATTGACCGAGTGGTGGCGTGACAGTAGAGCGTATTTCGAAGGGAATCCGGTCGCACCTCCGGTGATACAGCCACAAGCATACCATTCTATGGATGAGGATATACATCCGGCTGTTTTACAGAAGTTGGCATCGTATGACGCTATGATGAAAGAATATGACCTGAAAATAAAAGCGATTGAAATGAGGGTAAATAGTTTTACATCAATTTATTTTGAGTTTATGTATAAATATCATTGAAGGCTTGTTAATTGTTTCATTAACATTTTTACTGCAGCAAAACCAACTTCGCAATAAACAACGAGTACGTAGAGAATCAAGCGTTGTTGATGATGAAAATGTTGGTTTTAGCGACGGGCCACCAAATGACTCTTTCTTTGATGGAATTCTTAGTCCTACACCGCACGTGCCGTCTTGGAATCCATCCCCGTTTCCCTCAACCGGACATACTGCTAACCGTACACCAATGGGGTTCGCCAAGTTTGCCACTCCTATTGATCACCAGGCTGGTCCATCCTCCCGCCCTAACGATGCGTTTCCCTCAACCGGACATACTTCTAACCGTACACCAATGGGGTTCGCCAAGTTTGCCACTCCTATTGATCACCAGTCCTCCCGCCCTAACGATGCTGCTGACATCCAGGTAACTTATTAATTTTCGATTATTATTTTTAAATTTGGTCATTATTTGTAATTGATTAGTGATTGTTTTTGTTACATCAATTATATGTTTAATAATGTTAATGACGTTAAAAATTTATTTGGTTAATCTTTTTTAAGGGTGCGATCGACCGACCAAGGAGGGATTGTCGTCCGGGTAAATATCAGCAATTTCCTTGGACCCAACAAGGACCCACTACAATCCTCCCTAAAAAACGTGGAGCTAGGGCTAAACTAGCAAAGAGTACGGCAACAATTCCACGATTTAACCTAGAAGAATTACCGGTTGATGATGCTGTTACCTGTGTTGGTATATCTGTTGGCTCACCTTTGAATATTCCTAATGTTGATCCTACAAAGGTACTACTTAAAATGTTTTAAATTTTTTAACAATTATTTTATATAATTAACAAACTTGTAACGATATTGTATATTTTTTTCTTAGGTAAGGCGCAATAACTATCCAAGTTTTGAGGAATTCCTCATGGTCCCGTATGGGATATACCTTGACTGCCATCCAAAGGGTTGGGTGGTAGACCCTATGTTCTTTCAACATCTACTTCCGGATTTATACAGGATGGGTAATGATCCGGGTCCAGAGGATAAACGTGGTTGGTTGTCTGACGATGTAAGTGTATTATTTTAAATTGTTAGAGGTTTAGATTATTTAAGTTTCAAGAACATTAAATGATTTAGTTTAATCTTTTGAATCAGCATATGAATTGTTGGATAGAGCTATTAATCAGAAAAAGGGTAGACAACCAACCATGGACAGTGGCTAAATCATGGACTGCATCTGTGTACCCGACCGAAAATGGTAACGTGTCCATGCTTTCGATTAATCCGTCGCTTAGGGGAACATTGGATGGTAGCACACGTCCATACCCGTCATGGGATGTTGTACGTTGGGTAAGTAAAGATCTTTCAATGTATATTTGTTTTGTATAACTTACTCTTTACTAGACTACGTAATTGTGTATACATAAATAAATTTTATATGTAGGTGTTGATGCCGATGAATCCGACACAGAATCACTGGGTGACAGCAATTATTGATTTATATGATTCCACGTTATTGGTACTCGACTCTATGCACAGCATGGACCGTTGTCAACAAATAAGACAGTATGTATTGGATTTTACCGAAGTTGTGAACAATTTTTTAGAAGAGCAAGGACATTTCACCAGGACAGGACGTGGACACTACAACTTCGAATTCCATTACAACAACGTACCATATTTAGTCCCACAACAAGGAAATGCAATGGATTGTGGAGTAATCACATGTTGGCTAATACATGAGTTTGTTACGGGTAGATGGCCACCACAATTTGATATTAATAATGTTGTAGGCTTTTTCTCCGATATTAGATGTACTCTTGGTAGGATGTTTTACAACACTAGGTGTGAGGACACTAGTTTGTGTGGATATGATTAATTAAGATGTTGTTAGTTGTACAGTTTAACTAGTATGTAATGCTATTCTATGTTGAAGTATTTTTTTACAAGTTTTATTTGATATATTTTTGAAGCATTTATTCAAGTATTATTCGACTACATAAAGACACAATACAATAACCGTACATAGACACGAAACAATTAAACCAGAGGACGATGTGTTTCATAAACACTACATACACAATATTAAACATAAACATAGGGCATGAATACGTAAATATTCATCCACTAAAAACGGTATCCTTGTCGAAAACTTCAACCAAGTTCCTTTTTGTTATGTTAAGAGCCGGCGGTGATGATTTTGAGGTAAAGACCGAAACATTACGAAGTACCAAAACAGCTCCGACTTTGAGATAGTCTTTGGGACCCTTGTCTTCTGCAAGGACTTTGTGATGAATTGTACCAGACATAGTCCTTGTCGGATCTTTTAGTGTACATGTAAGGTCACCCAGTATGTTAGGAGTACAAGACTTGATAACAGCTACAACAAGTTCAAGTTTCCCTTTTACGCAATGCTTCTTTATATCCCCAAAACAGCCAGTTACGATGACACCTTGAGAATTAAACACCTTATGAATCGCGCTCAACCATGGCCCACTAGTAAAATGTTCATCCTCAGTGACATCCTCGTTTACTTTCGCTATATATTCTTGTGTTGGCACAACACAATATTCGGGGCCACCCTCTCTGATGTCTGCATTTTTGCGAAGAATGGCTTGTTGAAGAATACCAGCCGGACCAGGTATTATCCAATCCTGGTCGCTCATAGATGTTGAAGAACCTGCAACATTATGTGTTGGGGCGTATGTTGCGTAATTTTTTTGTTTGGGTGGAACGAATTGGGAATTTTGATATCCGGTTTTGTTTTGTTGGGACATTGTCTGAATTTTTAAATTTTTGTAGAGAGTAGAAATGTGAATATCTGGATGTGTTTAAAGAAATGGAACTAAACACAAGTATTTATAGGAGAAATTTAATAGATATGTTTAATTACGGCATGCACTTGTCAAGTCAATGTCATATTTCGCGTAATTAATTATACGTACCCGTATGTGTCATGCAATTGTCAAATCAATGTCATAAAATTTTCTATTCTATGTCATATTTCGCTTAATGATATACACGTACGCGAAACTCTCATTTCAAATTGTTAATTACGGCATGCACTTGTCAAGTCAATGTCATATTTCGCGTAATTAATTATACGTACCCGTATGTGTCATGCAATTGTCAAATCAATGTCATAAAATTTTCTATTCTATGTCATATTTCGCTTAATGATATACACGTACGCGAAATCCTTGTCACATTTGCGTAATTATTGGTCACATTTTTTTTGCAGCATCGTCTCCTTATATTTAGTGTTTGTGGTATATTTCTTGAATATCAAACACTTTCATCCATATCAAATACTAAAAATGACTTCAGATTTTCAAAAATTCAAATGTGTTTTACATTTTGATAATTCCGAACGAGGTGTGATTATGTATACTAATATCAGTTACTCATGGTTAGATGAAACTGTGCGTTCTAAGTTCAAGTTGGATCCCAGTGTTCGGCTTAATTTCAAATTTTCGCACCCCTCATTTGATGTTCGAATGGATATCACTGACGATGATGAGGTAACTTTCGTTGCTGAAGATGTTATTCGTTGCCATTGGTGTTTCGGTAAGTGATTCTGATTTTCATGATTGGTTTCATTGTATTCAATTTAGGGTAGGTTTACATAGTTTAATGTGTATTCAATTTTGTTATTCAGATTCGAACTTTCTTACTCCATCTCCGACCACTGCTTATAGTTGACGGGGCACATCTGAAGGGCGTGTACAAAGGAACAAATTTGTTAGCAGTAGGCATGGATGGAAACAACCAAATTGTGCCTATTGCTTACGGTATATGCAGAGGGGAAACTGGTGAATGTTGGTCATGGTGGTTTTCATGCCTTAAAGAATGCATAGGCGATAGACAGGATTTGGTTATCATATCTGATAGGCATCCTTCTATTGCGTTAGCTGTACGAAATGAATACCCATTGGCGTTTCATGGTATTTGCTGTCGTCATCTAATGATGAACCTGAAGTTAAAAAGAGACTCAACAAAGGCGCTATTTTGGAGGATATGCAAAGTGTATACACCTGACGAATTTGATAGTAAGATGCAAATATTGCTGTCTATTCAGCCTGAGGCGTACCACAAGCTAATAGAAGCGGGTGTTCACAGATGGTCCAGAGCATATTACCCACTAACTCGCTACAATTACTGTACATCTAACAGCGTCGAGTCTGTTAATGCTTGTACCGTAAAATCTAGGAAGCTGCCTATAACAATGCTGACCGAGCAATATCGAAAAATGGTGCAAGACTGGTATTTTAAACGGCGACAAGTTGCTGGTATTTATTGTCAAACAGAATATATTTATACTTTTAATATTTATCTTTAATATAAAGTCACTTCTTAGAGCCTTGTTGTTTATGCAGAAAAAATGAAGTATGAAATAACTGATTGGGCAACCCATAAAGTGGAAAAGAGAAAAATCAAAAGCGCAACCTGGAATGTATACGGGGTTAACCAAGATCGGTTCCAGGTTGTTGATGGGAGATACAACCGGGAAGTGAACTTAGCGTCTAGGACATGTGATTGCCGCAAATGGCAGCTTTCCGGTATACCTTGTGGTCATGTTATTGCTGTGAGTAGATTTTTGGGTCAAACCAATTGTCTCCAGTACGTTCAGGACTGGTTTAAAAAAGCAAAATACCAAGCCACATATGCAGAGGCAGTGAATTTTGTTGGAGAGTTTCACGAATGGGAGTATCCAACAGATATACAACCTATCACTCCTCCACGAATGGACAACCCACAACCCGGGCGACCAAAAAATACTAACCGTATACCATCCCAGGGTGAGGAACCAAGGGTAAGACATTGTCGTAGGTGTGGTGAAGCTGGACACACACGTGGGCAATGCAAGCAACCGTTCGTCCCTGATGAAATGTTAAACAAAAGAAAACAGTATCCCAGAAAGAAAAAATCCGTTAAGGACCAACAACAAACTACTCCTTTATTCGACTCATACCCAAATCAAACTGATCATCACACCGTTCCTACTTATCACACATACCCATCGCATGAGTTTGGACATAACACATTACCAACACAACCATACAATCCAAATTTTTACACAACAGGCCAGTATGACCAATGGCAAGCAAGTAATGAACAACATGCTCATCATAACCCGGCACACGGCTCTGAACAATATAACTCCCAACCATACCCCTCCCAACCATACCCCTCGCATGAGTTTGGACATAACACATTACCAACACAACCATACAATCCAAATTTTTACACAACAGGCCAGTATGACCAAGGGCAAGCAAGTAATGAACAACATGCTCATCATAACCCGGCACACGGCTCTGAACAATATAACTCCCAACCATACACTACTAGAAAATGGGCTTTCCTTGACTCCAGATGCGAGTCAAGAAGAGACCTTATGACGCGCACATTGGAGTCAAGGAAAGACCCGTCATAAATATTCATGACTCGCATTTGTGCGTCATCCCTCTATGACTCGCACTTATGACCCACGTTGCGTGTCATTACCCTTAAAATCATTTTGACTAACTTTTATGACACACTTTTCTGACATATGTTTTTTGCGAGTCATTACCTTAAAATCATTTTTTTTTATTTTTTCTGTTTTTTAATTAAAACCTGATTATATAAATAATTACTGACAATAAACCTGATAATTGTACAAAAATTAACGCATTTCATATATAATCAAATTACCAATTCATTACATAACAATTCATTAGTTAATGTTACTACAATACGATTTCTACCTAAAAATGAAATTCGACACATAATTAAATTGGCCATTCTTCTCGAATATCGTCGAAATCCGCATCCGTGTACTCATTGCTATCACCACCAATCTAGTCAAATAAAACAACATTTTAGAAACAGTTGTATATGATATGCAACTACAGTTGATTAACAACAAATGGTCTGCACAGGGCGTATATGGGCTTATTTGCAGATCAGTTATAAGCAGATTAATAAGGTGAAACTCAAATACCAGATTATGCACCAAAAGACCCCTACCTAACCTACCTAGATTCCAAAAATTAGGACCTAAAGCAGATACGATAAGCCAATTTTGATCCTAGATCAGCAGTGCAGATAACTAATTGCTGCAAAACAATCTGTGGTAGCAGATTAGGAATTTGGCGCAAAATTTGAGCAAGACTACTCCACAGCAGACCAACTCATAGGAACTCACTTAAGCACCATTATTGAACTAACTAGCAAAGCCAAAATGAACTCAAATTAAGCTCAGCTTATTGCTAAGCTTATTAGGGCAGATAAGAGCTCAAAACTAAAATATCTAAATGCAGACTTTAAATAACCATCAAACTGCCCTATCTTCTGATGAGAACAACTAAAATACCTTTGAATCAGTTCAATCAAACTCAGAAACTTGGCACATGAACAGTGCTTTTCAGATTATACCCAAACTAACCTATAAGCTGTCTTAACCCAAACACCCTTACACTAATCTGTATTGCAATTTTACCCTATACTAAGCTGATTAAAACTAAAAACCACTCTACACTAGTATTACTTAGACTATTAATAAGCTAGGAGATGCAAATAAGCCATAACAAATAACTAACCTTAGAATTAACCCAGTTAAGTTTAGTCCGAATCAGAACCCGAGGCCATCTTTTATTACCAAAAAGCAACCTGCATGTTTAAAATAAACAAAATAAACAGTTATTTTCATACCAAAAACTTTAAATAATAAATAATGCTTGACAGACTTTAACAAATATACAGTTACTAAAATAAACATTTATTTCATACCAAAAACTAATGATCTAAAACGAATATGCCCTCGTCATCCGAGCGCGTACAGTTAAAATTATCGTCTAGGTCTTCTAAAGACAGGTTCATATCTTGTGTAACATCAAATTCAAACACATCATCAGTTTCATCATCTCCATACTTATACATCCTATGTGGTGTGAAGCCAACAACAGACAGGTTCCTATCTTGTTGGTCCTGAACATAAAAAACTTGTCTTGCTTGACTAGGTAATATGAAGGGTTCAGACCGTTGACCAAGCCTATCAAAGTTAACCACTGTGAATCCTAAATCATCTTTTTTTACTCCACGACTATCTACCCACTCACACATGAAAACAGGAACCGTAAATGTACGATAATCAAGATCCCATATTTCCAATATACGACCAAAGTAGGTAACAGCGCCGTATACCGGATTGGAGTCTTTTGCACTAGCAATCTGCATAGTATTTGCAACTATAGATACTCCACTACCTTGAGTGGTTTTAGATTCATCACGCTCTTTTGTACGGAATTGATACTCATTTACGGCAAACCCGGTATATTTACTAACAGCAAACTCAGGGCCTTTTGCCAACCAACGAACACTTTCACCGGTATTTTCCCCGTTAGCCAAACGCTTTTCAACCTCTTTCTTAAACCAGTCAATAAACGTCTGACTATGTTGGCTCTGCAACCATGTATTATTTCGACGCGAGTTAAGATCCTTCAGTTCTAACATATGCTGCTTTATGTATGGTTCAATATCGGCGGTGTTTCCTAATACATAAAGATGAGCTTGATCAAGTAGCTTAGAATCCACAACACAGATGGTAGCCTGCGATAAAGGTTTACCAGTGCAGTTTCTTTCATCAGCACGATCATGAGGATTGCCAATTGATTTCATGTTTTCCAAGGAATCGGAACAGAATTCTAATGCTTCCTCTGCCACATAACATTCTGCCATGCAGCCCTCAGGTCGATAATGATTTCGTACATAACCTTTTAGTGTTTTCATGTACCTCTCAAACGGATACATCCACCTAAAGTGGACTGGGCCACATAACCTCACCTCTCTGACTAAATGCACCATCAAGTGAATCATGACATCGAAAAACGAAGGCGGAAAATACTTCTCTAGTAAACACAAAGTTACTACGATGTCACTTTGCAGCTTGCCTAGCTTACTAACATCAACTACTTTACTACACAGCTCGTTGAAGAAGTGACACAAGCTTATAATAGTCTTCCTAACTTTCACGTCTAACACCCCCTTTATTGCAAAAGGAAGAATCTGTTGCATTAGTACGTGACAGTCGTTGGACTTCAATCCATTCATCTTCGAATTATCATCGGACACGAGATTCTTGAAATTGGAGGAATACCCATCAGGCACTTTTATGTTAGACAGCGTGTCATAAAACATGCGTTTCTCCTCGCTATTTAATGAGTATATGGCAGGCGGCAGATAATGACCCTTCCCTTTTGGTTGACTTATTAACTCAGTCTTAATCCCTAACTCCTCGAGATCTTGTCGTGCCTTTAAACCGTCCTTCGTCTTGCCTTGCAAATTCAGTAACGTCCCATAAACACTCTCACATACATTCTTTTCTATATGCATAACATCTAACTGATGACGAACAAGCAAATGCTTCCAGTACTCTAGTTCAAAAAAGATTGATTTTTTATGCCAAACTTTCGATCTCGCATCAATAGTTTCTTTTTTCTTTTTTGGCCTTCTCTGCTGATGTGGCATTTTCTTCTTTGATTTATTCTTCTTCAACGCCCTCCAGATAACTTCCTTCTTTGCCTTTTTCTCCTTCCCCCATTTAGTCGTAAAACCTTCCAGATAGTCGTAAACTTCTTCACCCGATCTCGGTTTTTTCATCACACGGCTCTCTGGTTCATTATTGAAATCTTTTCTTCTTTTGCGAAAAGGATGTGTAAGTGAGAGGAATCTTCTATGCCCGAGGAAGCATACTTTTTTGGATTTTGGCAACCACTGTGAGTAGGTATCCTCTGAGCATACTGGACACGCGTTATAACCTTTGGTAACACACCCCGACAGGTCACCATACGCGGGAAAGTCATTTATAGTCCAAAGTAAGACTGCTTTTAGATTGAAGAACTGTTTCTTATAAGCATCATACGTCTTAACGCCAGGTTTCCACAACTCTTTCAGATCCTTTATTAGTGGTGCCAAGTAGACATCAATATTGTTACCAGGTTGCCTTGGACCTGATATCAGTAGAGTCAACATCATGAACTTTCTTGACATACACAAATAAGAAGGCAGATTGTATGTTGCTAGGGTAACCGGCCAACAACTATACTTTGCACTTAATGACTTATGAGGGTTTATACCATCCGCGGACAAGGTTAATCTCAGATTCCTATCTTCCTTTCCAAATTCTTTCCAGTACTTGTCGTCAACAAGCTTCCAAGATGGGGAATCACAAGGATGTCTTAGCTTGCCATCACTGACCCGACCTTGCGCGTGCCAAGTTAGGTCATGTGCGGTTTCTGGTGACAAGAACATTCTTCTAAATCTAGGAATGGGCGGGAAATACCAAACAACTTTTCTCGGCACCTTCTTGCTATTCTCCTTCCACCTAGAAGTGCCACAAGTTGGACATTGAGAAGCATCCTTGTGCTCATCCCAGAACAAGACACAATCATTCTCACAAGCATGATACTTAATGTATTCTATGCTTATTCCTTTTAGCAACTTCTTGGCCTCGTATATCGACTTAGGGATTGTATTATTTGAAGGCAAAACATCATTTAGCTCGCCCAATAAAGCATCAAAGCTTGTATCAGACCAGCCAAATTGACCCTTCAAATGTTGGAATTTCAGCAATCCATTTAGTGCATTATACTTAGACCCTTCATACAGTGGCTTGTCGCATTCTTCGAGAAGTGACTTCAATAAATTAGGTTCATTCTCTGCATATGTGAAGGCGTCATGTAGCATCTCCTTTGTGTAATCGAACTCGGGAGGTCTATACTCATTAGGGCATTGAGCTTCATCCTTAGATGAATTTTCTCCGTGGAAGGTCCAATCAATATAATTCTCATTGAAACCGTGTTTAAACACGTGATAACGCACGTTTTTGATGGAAGTGTGACACAAATTGATACAATTTACACAAGGACACGGAACGGCATTGGAATTTGGGTTATTGCATTGTGCAAACTCTAAAAAGGCATCCACGCCTTCCTCGTATGCGATTGATAATCTATCAGACAAAATCCAAGATTTATCCATTACCTAAAAACTCTAAAACAGAAAACATCTCGTGTAAGTGTCGAGTCTGATAGATGTTATTCACAAATTGATACAATTTACACAAGGTTTTATTAGACTAAAACAGCAAAAGATAACTACCTAGTAAACTATACATGTTAAACAAGAACACCAGCTTACAAATCATTTACAGTTAAAGTTTACTCTATTAAACTATACATGTTATTCACAAACACCAAAAAATATTATCTTACATCATAGTAACATTTTCACAAACACCTGATACAAATAATGATACAAAAACAGATACAAAAACTGATACAAAAAATAATGATACAAAAACTGATACAAAAACCTAGTTACATTTTCACAAACACCTGGTGTGCTACATTAAAAATCAATAAATTGATTTTATAACCTAAATAAAACTCTACAACTACATTAATTTATCAGGTTTAGAGAGTTTTGAGATGGGAAATTAGGGCAAATTACGGCATACCTTTCAAAATTAGGGCAAATTGGCCATGAGTTTGCTTTAACGAGTGCACGAGCAGAAGCGGAGACAGAGTTGTCCCCCGATCTGAGATATTAGCGAGATTAGCTACACGCCACTTAACCTAAAGAAAGGTCGACCTGAGAAAGCCTGATGTCGAGTGTTTTGAGATGGGAAATTAGGGCAAACTGATGTCGAGTGTTTTGAGAGGGGGCGGGAGTGTTTTGAGAGTTTTGAGAAATATTAGAGGGGTTTGAGAAGGGTTTGAGGGGGCGGGAGTGTTTTGAGTGTTTTGAGAAATTTTAGAGGGGTTTGAGTGTGTTAAGAGCGGGAAAGTGTTTTTGGCCAAAAAAAAAAAAACGAAGGAGATGACCCCTATTTATGACGAAGCAAAACGAGCGTCATCTTTCAGGCTAAATTTTAACTGATTATGACCCTATGTTATGACGCTTCTGAAAACGAGTCATCCCAAATACAAAATTTACTCTTTATGACTCTTATTTTATGACTCTGCTATTTGCGCGTCATCTTTTAGTGTGCGTCATAAAATGCGAGTCAAGGAAAGCCCTTTTTCTAGTAGTGATACCCCTCCCAACCATACCCCTCACAACATTTAAATGATCTAAACACTCAACAGTCTAATAATAGTTGGTTTAACTTGTTTGGTTAGTAACCAGTTTGCACTTTTTACTCATGTTCAAAAAAGTTATTTGACTAATTTGTTGTTATGGGTGTTCTGTTGCCTTTATTGTCGTGTTATGCTTTTCATTGTCCATCGTCCAAGTCACAGTAAGACTAATTTGTAATTCTATCTATGTTCTAATAGTAATGTCCTATTATGCTTTCAAATTTCTATTATCCAATTCTCGATGATATCATTTTCTTTATATGTTTTCAGCTTTAATGTAAAAATAGTATTAAATTGATTACTCGTAAATCACTTCTGACAAAGAAATGACAACTCACCTTTGTGGTATCTATATATATATTCTTGGGTTATGTGGTATCAAGTTATCAATACCAATTGTGTCTTCTTTCATTCACCAAATGTCAACATCTAATAACCATACATTCGAATTCACTATCAACTACAACGGAAAATTTATACTTAACCCACTAACATATGAAGGTGGTTCACACTTGAATATTATTGTTCCACAATTTGATTTTAAAGATATGGTTACCTATCTGAAGAGAAAATTACCGTCAATGGTCCAAAGTCTATATTACATGTTGCCACAAAACAACACGTTAAATGGTATGAAAGAAATTAAAAGCGATTATGATATTGATGTTATGTATGACTTCGCAAATGTTGCAGGAAAGATCCAAATTTTTGTTTCTGACAATCGCGAAGATCTAACCACAATATTGATTCCAGATGATGGTTGTTTGGAAGAATCATTTGCATGTGTAATTTCAGAAGAAACAAAATTAAAACGTGAAGAGCGTGTCCGATATCTACATCAAATGGTAAAGAAAAAGAACAAACGTGAAGAGCGTGTCCGGTTTAACATTGAACGAAAGAAAAAAAAAACCTACGACGCCGTATTCACAAACCATTTTCAATTTTATTGTTCACAATAATGGTCAACTGGTTTGCAATGAAGGAAAGCTGGAGTATGTAAACGGTTGGAAGATGAACATCAATATTCCAAGAATGAAGCTGGAAGAGCTGAAAAAATCATAGGACAATCAAATTACACTTTCGATCAAATGGTTGAATGGGCGGAACAAGAACACTTTGAGAATGAGGAAGCTAAAGCAGATGAACGTCATAGAGCCCTATGGAAGAATCGTTTCAATTATTAACAATATCAATCAATAAGTGTCTTGTATGCTTTAAGAATTTCATCTTTATATGATTTTTGTTATCAGTGTTTCAATAAACATTACCATAAGTTTCCAAATTAAACATTTATTCAAATAAGAGTAGAAACGTTCATTAATAAAATACAAACCAGTTAACACAAAACAAGATAAGCGCAATCATCTTATTTGTTGGGTTGAACAACATACAATTGTGCCACCCCAGCAGTATCAGTACAAGCACATTCAACAAAAAACATTACTTCATCATCCTCAGTAATGTCAATACGATAGTTAAACGAAGCCAACTTACAGGACAAATTAATCGGAATATTTGGATCTAAATTGAATTTCTTCAACACCAACCCAACTAGCCCTGCGTACGTCAAATCATTATACATAATGACACCTCGATGCTGATCATCATAATGTAACACACATCTAAACTTCTTAATGTTAGAATCCATGGCACTGTTAAGAGAAGTAACAAATATGTGAAGAAATCAAATCATAGCTAGCTTATATAGCAATAATTGAGGTCAGACAACTTTTTAAAGGTTCTGAACAATGAAATGACAACTCACTGACAATGTCGCGTACGCTTAAAATTATACACGAAATATGACACTTTGAAATGACAACTCACTGACAATGTCGCGTACGCTTAAAATTTTACACGAAATATGACACTTTGAAATGACAAGTCCCTGAAAATGTCCTGTACAATTAAAATATATGATTTGACTACACAATGACACATATACACTTTGTGAGTACCATTATGCATTTGTTACGGCTATAAATACCCTTTTTATTAGGTCTCTAAAAGAGGATCACAAAACACAAGCATTCCACACATAAATCAAACACCGGAGTGTTTTGTGGGGAAGGTGGTGTGTTGTAAGGCTATACGCAGTGGGTCGTGTTTTATCGATCGTGGACACAAAAAAATGGCTTGTAACCTTCCACACACTGTCAAACAAGTTCAAAACTATGTCAAAAAACAAGTGGAAATAGATGACAAGGAACGCCAAGATGCAATTGTCGAAGTTATTAAGAAGTTTGAGCTGGCGAAGTTACGCAAACAACGCCTGAGAACACGATACGCAGCTTGCAAAGATATCTCTGTCGAGAGAAAATATGTGATCGACCAGTTTTTGGACGATGAGTATCGCAAAGACGCTGATGTTGTTGAAACATTGTGGGGTTGTGTGCAGAAGATAGAGAACGAGAAATCCAACAAGATACGTTGGAGTTTTGAGGAGAATGTGGCAGCTGCTGATGCACCACAACAACAACAACAATTTGTGCAAGGTGCATCAAGTTCATCTGCACCAAGGGTTGTTGAACCACAACTACCGCAACCTCATCTTGATAACTTTCAGCCATGTTTTGAGGAGAATGTGAAACCTGATGATGATTGGAACTCTGAGGACGACCGGGAGCTGAGCAGGATGGAAGCTGAGTTGGAAGCAGAGAGGTTTGCGAGCTTTGATCCGTATGACGACGGTTTCTCGCTCCGACAACTCGCAGACCTGGGATCACCTAGATTATAATTGAAGTTTTAGTTTTTAAATTATTATTGTAATGTTTTAATTTCTGTTTATGTAACGTTTATGTTTTTATTACGCTTAAAAAAATTTACATTTGAATTATGAATATCATGTAATGTCTACGTTTAATTTTTAGTTGTTTAATTCCGTATCGTTTCGTTTATGTAATGTTTACGTTTTATTAATAAAATTTGTGTTTGTGTTAAAAGATGTTTTTTTTTTTTTTAAATAAAATAAAGGAAGATGATACAATATGGGTTGCCACTGATCTGATAACCCACAAAAAAAAACCCTAATATCACACGAAAGAAACCCTAAAATTTTTTCAGACACGATAATTAAAAAACTTTATGCATGTCGCGTATATATATATATGTCGCGTATATATATACGCGACATGTATAATTTTTTTTTTTTTTTTTTTGTCCCGAGCTTCGTAACGTAACACGTGGATGTCAAGCATGTCGCGTATATGTTTAAGCGACATGTTGGGGTATATGAGAAAACGGCGGTATCTTGGGGTATATTGAGGAACAACGAGTTGAAATGGGTTATGTGGGTAATTTTCGCTTTTCTTTATCCAATCTATGACATCTATTTGCCCAACGGATATTTTTTTCTAATCTATTATGTTTCCATTGGATTTTTTTGTGTCTTAAATCTCACCTGATTTTACACTTATATGCTTTAAAATAAGGGTCTTTCTAACATGTGCCCTAGTACACAAAAGGACAAAAAAAAAAGGTACAAAAAGTACAAAAAAATACTTAGGCCCACATGTACTTTTTGTACTTTTTTTTTGTCCTTTTATGTACTTTATCATGTGCCCTTAGGGCACATGTTAGAAAAATCCTATTAATAATATTACTAAATAATAATATTACTAAATGTCGTCCCAAACGACACCGTATAAGGGCTAAAAAAAGCCTGCTCTACAGTTGACCAATCCCACATGCTACAGTGCACCATAGTTATTTGTACAATTCCTTATCAAACGACGTCGTTTTGATAGTTTGAAAAATGGCAGAAATTACCCCTGAAGTCGACCATCCTTTGCAAAAGAATTCCTTTTCCCAAAAAGTCTATTTCGAAAGTTTTGAAAAATGACACAAAGTACCCCTGAGGTCGACAACTCTTTGCAAAAAGAGTCCTTACGTACAAAATAAAAAAGTTTTTTTTTTTTTTTAAAATAAACATGGCTTTTTTTTTTTTTTACATAATGAACAAATTACGTACAAAATAAAAGGTTGTTTTTTTTTTTTTAAAATAAACATGGGTTTTTTTAAAAAAATAAATAAACTTAATGTATACACATAATGAACAAAAACATGGTTACCCCTGAAGTCGTGGCCTCTTTACATGGTTGCAAAAAACTGATGTTAATCATCCCGGCGCAACGCGCGGGATGCCCGACTTGTTGCGTACTAAAAAGCATTTGATCTTGGAATTTTGGCCGAAAATTTTAAACTTTTGTCTTTTTGGATATTTTGTACGTGGATATTTTGTGTTGTGTGTTTTCAATATTTGGCAAATTTTTGACTTGTTAGCTGGCTGCACGTACTCGTTCCATCGACAACGTACTGTTCGATGATGACAAAATACAAAACGAGATGCAAAGGGTTCCCAACATCGCAACAATGGCTTATGTACTTATGTTCACATTCGACCATTAGGTGTGGTGAGGAGAAAAAACTACTCATTCGGGCCCCACGGGGTGCCACGTCATCACAACAAACCACAACAAACAACCCCCTTATCACAACAAATCACAAACTCCTCATTTGGGCCCGACCAATATCTATTTTTTTTTCTTTTATTCCAATACTCAAATAAACTAAATTCATTTCATTTAATTAAAAATACAATACAACAATTTAAAAAACATACTAATAATAAAGTTACGATACGAAAAAAAAAATAATACGGGAATTAGAAATAACGATACAACAAATACTAATACGATACGATTTTTTATATAGAGTTGTAGTTGTCTATGAGATCCGACTTTTCCTCCCATACTTGTAAGACTTGCTCCCTAACCATCTTCAACGCTACATGAAGTTCCAGATCTGTTTCATTATTTCTTTGTAGAGTTTCTAGACCGACCCTGATAGCTGGATGATCTTGAGGCAACTCACGCAAACTGTTAATAAGTCTGAGTTCTTTTTCTTGTTCAGTTCGTAAACGGTTGAGGATAGCCCTTTGCACCTCTGCTGGTTCGTTAGCCATAGTGATACTTGCGTGTGAGAAAATGAAGTGTTGTGAAATTGAAGAGTTGTGAGAAAATGAAGTGTTGTGACAAATATTACAAGTGTATGGTATTTATACTTGAATGTAGCCGTTAAGATAGCCGTTGGAGAGTATTTTAAAAAGCATATTCACATTAAAAGTAACCGTACGAGTTTTATTCAAATTCAAAGTAACAGTAGAACATACTAAAATGGTTGCAAGCTGACGTGACGTGAAAGTGTGTTAAAGGTTAAAGATGAGTTATGGTTATATATATATATATATATATATATATATATATATATATATATATATATATATATATATATAGTGTTGTATTCTATGCAGTACCAATATTAGATACAGTATTTTACAGTACTATCATTGACCAATTAGAATTTAGTAAATTAGTTTCCATTTATTTAATTCATGTTATTATCCAAGGCTATTTATGGTCATTTACATTAGCATAAAATTCGCATCCTAACTCCTCCTCACTCACACACCTCTTCCACAAACCCTAACACTATATAAACATCTTATAATAAATTTTAGGGTTATAACATTTTCTTCCCCATTTCACAGCCGCTCTTTCTCTCTCTCATTTTCCGGCCGCCCCTCACCGCTCCTCCTCTTCCTACACCACCACCACCAAACTTCACCTATTAAACCCCTTGTTTCATTTCTCCACAGCACGCGCCTCTTCTCTCAGCCACCATATTCATGGAGTTGTTTTGGTTCGAGTTTTCCAGCCACCACGCGCCACCGTCTCCACCGCTTTGCTCTCCTCTCTTTCTCGTCATGGTAAAACCGAGAAAGCCCGTCTTAATATATATATTTTTTATATAATCGATTAGTATTGTTGTTGTTTTTCGTGGATTGTATGGATTTAAACAATGATATAAATATTAAATCGTGACGTGAAAACCCGTTATAAGACTTTGATTTTGCTTCCGTCAGTTAAAATCAGCATAAAAACGTTTTGTTTGTTGTTGTGTTTCGTGTGGTAAGAATTGAAAGGGCGTTTGTCGATTATTTTTGTCGCGGGCCAGTTTTGAAATTTGTTTTGTGTCAATGGGTTGGTCGAATGGTAACTCACTACTAGTTGTTTAAACCCATAGTCTCGGATAGTGGATTAGACCCGCAAGGGTTGTTGTTCTCGTTTGGATTGAGTCTCGGTTTAACAGCCTACGAGGGTGTTTGGTTGCTTCGACTTTGGTCTCGAGTTGTGTCTCAGTTGAGACTTGGTTTTGGTTATGGATAGTTAATAGTTTGATCTTGAAAAAGATGTCTCAGGTAAGATTGTTTTCGTTTTTTTTTTGTTTGAATTTTTTTGAACTTTATTGAAAGATCAATGATGGGTTGGAAATAGGGGTGTTCATTAAACGGGTTAACCCGAAAAACCACCCAATCCAAATAGATTTTGGTCGATTGGTTTTGGGTTATTTCGATTTGGTTATTGAAATTATATTACCCGAAACCCGATAATTTTCTGATGTAGAGGGTAATTTTATGGGTCAACAACACTTAATTGCAATGTATTGACAGTTTCGTTTCAGTTCATTATTACTTGTTAGCTCATTCATGTTTGGCAATAAGTTGTTCAAAAGAGGTTTGTGTTTAATATTAAACCACTAAACAAGAACTGTTGACTTCATTTGTTTTTCAAGCACAAAAAATTGTTGCTACTGATCTTGTATGGATCAGTTTGTTGTATTCTCGTAGAACACATTTGTTATAATAGTAGAACACATTTGTTGTAATAGTAGACGGACGTGTATTTTTTAAGCAAAATTAGTTTTGTGTTATTTGTTTGTAAGTTAAAAAATGATTAAAACATGTATGTTCAAAACATACATGTTCAAAACATATATGTGACGTTTTTTTAAAACATTTATTTTCAAAACATATATGTATGCTTAAAACATGTATGTTCAAAACAAACATGTTCAAAACATATATGTGACGCTTTCTTAAAACATTTATGTTCAAAACATATATGTATGCTTAAAAATATGATTAAAATGTTCATTTCCTATTTAGTTGACATTTAATTGTTTTCTGGTATGTTTGTAATAGATTAATGAAGATAGTGATAGCAATGAAGATCTAGAAGTGGATGCACACATAGATACATGATGATAATATGCGGCGTTTGAAGAAATACGATTATTGAACGCCCGCATATATGTTCGACTTCTAAAAATGTTGATAACACTGAGTTGCACATATGTCCGTTTGCGTTAAATATTATTAGTGCATTCATGTATAGATCGATTAGATTCAAGTATTTTTTTTCTTTTTAGAAATTTGTATTTTAATTGTACTTCAATCGATATCGATTTTTGTGTTTAACATATATGTTCTTGTTTGTTATAAATTTACATTATCAAAAAAAATACATATGCAATTTACTATTTGAAAAACATGCATGTTATAAAAATTATTGCACATATGCACACATGTTTTTTGAAAACTTGTTAGAAAAACACATATGTTTTTTGAAAACTTGTTTGCTAAAAAAAAAAAAAAAAAAAAAAAAAAAAAAACTACAAATAATTATTTTTTTTATTCCGAAAATTAATGGATTTAAAAAAAACATTTTTTTATTGAAAATATTAAATGAAAAGTAAATATATAGTTTTACTATTATGCCCTTTTGAATTAAATAAAATCCTTGAATATTAAAAAAAAATACATAAATGCCATCATGTATTATTAACCATTGATCAAATGATCCAAGGGTCTAGATTGCTCTAAAGTGGTACTGTAAAGTACTGTATCTAATATTGGTACTGCATAAAACGCACCCCTATATATATATATATATATATATATATATATATATAGGGGCACTTTCAAACGAGAACCATTTTAAGTGCAAGAACTGCGAAAACCACTTATGTACTACTAATAAAAGATAGTGTGCAACATTTTAATGCAAAATGGTTTTTTTGTAATTAAATGAAACTACATTCCCTGGAAACATTAATGAAAAGGGTAAAAGAGGTATTTTATTTTATACACTATCATTAACTGCATGCTACAATATAGGGATTTCTTCCAAAAATTTCTCGGTGATAATGATCAGTATCAACTTGCTGCATATAACACACACATACACACGGTATTCAATATATATTTATAATTCGTTGGAGCAATATAAAGATCCAGCGAGCCACTCAAGATACTATTTACCGAATTTTTATGTGGTAAGTTATTTAATTTACATGTACAAAATGTTTATTTCCATACTCAAGTTGTATCTTGAAAGTTAACATGTAAACAGGATAAGAAGGAATTTACTAGCGAAACAAGGGCAGGGTATATCGTGGTCGCTTATTTAGCTAATGTGGAGATGTTGGCTGCTCGTGCCGGGAAACCACATATGCTCAACGATGTGGACATTGTAAGTAAACTATTTATCGTGCTCGATAAATATTTTGCTAAGTAATTTGGTTTAAAAACAAGGGTGTTCTGGTTTAAAAACAGGGGTGGTGTTGTTTAAAAAACATGGGTGTTCTGGTTTAAAAACAGGGGTGTTATTGTTGCAAACAGTGGGGGTTAATAGGAACATGGGTGTTTAGGGGTGTCGGTTATACGTAAGGAAGTGTTTGTGTTGCTTAACTATTGTGGTATAGGGACATGGGTGTTTAGGTGTGTTTAGGTGTATTGGGTTATAGAAAATACTATGGATAACCTGTTTTGGTCAATCTTATAAAAAACATAGGTTTTATTGTTAAAAAAACATGGGTGTTCTGGTTTAAAAACAGGGGTGTTATTGTTAAAAAACAGTGGGGGTTAATAGGAACATGGGTGTTTAGGGGTGTTGGTTATACGTAAGGCAGTGTTTGTGTTTCTTAACTATTGTGGTATAGGGACATGAGTGTTTAGGTGTATTGGGTTATAGAAAATACTATGGATAACCTGTTTTTTTCAATCTTATTTAAAAAATAGGTTTTCATACCGGTTAGTAATGGTGAACATAAGTTTGTTGTCTGCTTGAATATAAAGAAACCGGCGGTTATGGTGTTTGATAACAAGAAAGTACAGAATCCTACAGATACAGAATGCATGAGAGTTGCGACAATCCTGGTATGTACATTAATGATTGACTAATTATCATACGTGTTGTTGATTTGTTTATGAAATTCAACTTATTGGAACGTTAATTATTGCAGCAAAAGAAATTTGGAAACTTCATGAAAAGCAGAAATCATGAAAAAGCCGATGAAATAGTGAAAAGTGAAATAACTCGTGGGGAGTTTCATTGGCAAACTGATAGAAGGCCAAATGATTGTGGCGTATTCGTTATGCGGCACATGGAGGATTACATGGGGATGAATATACTAAGGTGGGATTGCGGAATAGAGGGTGAAGGTAGGAAGCAAACAAACCAGTTGGGAAAATTGAGAAAGAAGTATGCCGCTAGACTATTGCTTTCAGATTGCAACTTGAAGAAGGATAAAATTGTGGCAGATATGATGAAATTTCGAGCTGCGATTGCTGATGCTAGGAAAAAGAAAGTCACAGTAAGGGGTGTTTGAATGGAAATATATGCATGAAACACTTTAATGCATATATTTTATTATTTGTTAGAAACATTTGTTTTCTGGTTGATTTTGTTAGAAACAGATATTCATGAACCATTTGAATGCATATACGTTATGACTTGTTTAGGAAGGTGTTTATGGGTTTATGGTTTATTTTGGTAGAAACATATATGAACAATAGATTTTATGGTTTATAAAATCATTGGTTTATGTTGGCAATTTTCGTCATGCATAAATGTTAGTGAATGAATGTGATTGATCTAATTAACATGTTTTTGTATCTAGTATGTATATAGTTAGCATGTGTAGTTATTATTTGAAAAACATACATGTTTTCTATAAACATGAATGTTTATATGGTATTCTTAATAAGTTGTATGGTAAGAAAACACATGTTTTTAAGTGATAGGGTTAAAACATACATGGTTTTTCTTAAAGGTTATTTTATAGGAATAATAACATATATGTTATAAGAATAATAACATATATGTTATTCATACAGGTTTTTTATATAGTACACATACATGATATTAATTCCATATTAGCGAGTTTATAGTATGAAAACATATATGTTTTATGTGAACATTCATGTTTACTAAGTAATAAAATGTATGTGTACTAAGTATGTGAAGTTCTGTTGTTAAAAACATCCGAGTGTTTTATTTTATAGGATTAAAAACATGTATGTTATCTGTGAACATGTATGTTTACTAATTAAGAACATGTATGTTTATTAAGAAAGAACATGGAATTAAAAAAACACAAGAACATATATGAATATAGAAAATATCCAAAAAGTATCAAAAATTAAATCCTAATATATTGTATTTGATGCATAATAAAATTACAAATTCCTAGCATATTACGCATCGAAAGAATATTCATTCATCCGTACTAGATGACTCAGGTTGATCATCTTCATCATGTTCCATATCTTGATCAACGTCTTGATGTTCATCAGACTCGTCTTCCGGGTCTTCATCAATATCTTGTTCATCTTCATTGTCTTCTTGGTCTTCCGAATCAGACTCGATTGCTAACTTGGCCTTCGGGTTTTTACATGTTGCTTTATTATGACCTAGTTGACCGCAGTTACTACACTGGCGTTTTCTGAAAGGTACTTTTCTGTTTGTTCTTGCTTTCTTCTGAGCTTTTGCTTTTTCAACTGCACTTTTAAATCGTGTAGAACCCTTAGGTCTACACTTTCTGGGATTTCTAATGATAACTTTTGAAGGAGCAATAACATCCAAAAGTTCCTCATACAATGCATCCTTGTTTTGAGGATCATTTTGTACGGGGACATCATAATCTATCTCCAAACCTTTTACCTTTGAAAGAAGATCAGATAACTTGTCGGTGTCATGTCTAATCAGATTGATTTTTTCTTCAAGTGTTGACATTATTTCAGATGCTATAACCTCCGTTTCTTCAATACACGGACCATAACGATGACGCTTATCACGTAAATGAGTAGGTAATACATTTTTTCGGAAACGGCTACTTATGTAGTTCTGTGGAATGGCGTCTATTCCATGAATACGAAAAACACAGAAAACATGTCTACACAAATAACCATGACGGTTAAAATGACCACAAGAACATTCAAAGGTACCGTCCGAATGATTAGCAGAAACCTGAAACGGTATAAAAGAGAAAAAAAATAATAATCAAAAAACGTAATAAACGACCCGAGTATTAAAAATTTACCTGTTAGTTATGGTTAAAGAACATTAATGTTTTACAAACATGTATGAATGTGCGTAAAGAATAAAAAAAATGTTATCCGAATAAGATACATACCGTTACGTTTACGACCGTATTATATATCTTATCCCTATGTTGTATAGAACAATATTCAACATTTCCTTGAACACGAGAACCAATCTGTGAACATCCATATAAGGATTTAAAAATTTCGTGTTGAACTTCCTTGAAAACAGAATGTGTGTACACCTCACGCGCATGACACTCGATAGATAAATTTGTCTTCACGACAGGAGTCTTTTCTTCCGATGAATTGTCTAACACACGTTGGGTATACCTCTGCTTTTCCATAGCCGATTCAAAGCACAACATAAAATGGACTAGCGAGTTGCCTGGGTTTGAATAACACTTGAAAAATGCGTTGGAACTCTCCGATCTAGAAGTTGTCTTCATCAAACCACACATAGGTATCGTGGAAAAGTAACCTGGAGCCCATCTTTCCCTTATGGCAAACATGTCAGTTAACCACTTGTTCTCACCAAGATTATTCCTAGCTATTAAATCATGCCAACGTTGTTCAAAGATTTGAGGACCAATGTACATATTCCAAACTAATTTGTGAAACTCTTTCCTAAATTGAGAGTCTTTATCGATATCACCCATTACCTGTAAGTATATCAATGGTTTTATATTATATTGGTCTGTTGGGCATACATGAATATATACTTGAATCTTTATTTAATGAACAAAAAATGAATATGTAAAACAGATATGCACATAATAATTATACCTTCCCGGGGAGTTTCTGGGTAATGTGCCACATGCATAACCTGTGATGCGATTCGGGAAACATCTTTACAACAGCCTTACGCACCGCACCGTCTTGGTCTGTAAGAGCCAGAGGTGGTTGCTTCCCATGAACCTTTAAAAATGCTTCAAGCATCCAACAATACGATTCATATTTTTCGTTAGACAATAAAGCTGCACCAAAAGTTACACATTTTTGGTGGTGGTCAACACCAGTAAAGGGAACGAATATCATGTCATGCCTAAAACAAACATGTTATACAGATATATTAGTTTATAACACGACAATATGATCGTATCCTTACAATGAAAACATAAAATAGTGATGGAACTCACTTATTAGTATGGTAAGTAGCATCAAAAGAAACAACATCACCAAATGCAACATAGTTGCACTTCATGGTTTCGTCTGCCCAAAACATACGGCAAAGCTCATTTTTTTTTGTGTGATGATGAAACGAGAAACCAGGTACATGTTCCTGCCTCTTTAGCATCTTGTCCACTAACATTTGAGCATCCCTTTCACCGATGAATGAATTCATACCCCGGTGAAAATTGTTCCAATCAACAGGCATGCCACGAACTTTATCAAAACCACCCAATAGTGCAACTCGTAGCTTATGTGCTTTCTGTGGACCAATGCTAGATAATGACGCACGATGAATGAAAACATGATCACCAAATTCCAACTGTCGTCTAGCTCGAGAAAGATCCATATTAGCCGGGTCAATGAGTTTGTGATTATGATTCTCCACAAACTTGAGTATCTTGTAGGAATTTGTTCCAACAATACGTTTTAAACTTAAATGTGCTTTGCAATCAGTAATGGACGTCGTCGTTCTACGTTTCCTTTTGCGTTTCCCATTTTCATTCTCAACCTCTTCAACATCCTGATTTTGACCATCAATAAGTGTATTTGTTTCAACATTCTTCCTAGGTTTACCATATTTATGACATACCAAGTGCTTGTGTGTTACTTGGCCATCCTTTTTTTTTGTTCCACCTTTACGAACACAAAACCTAGCCTTAGAAGCGTACACCTTGTACGCGTTATATGCTTCGTCAAAAGTTGCAAATTCATCACCCTCTTTAGGCTTCTCATCCACAGGAACATCAGGAACCCAATATCTACCACCTTGGGGTGTGGGAATACACTCCCGATCAAGGTCATAAATATCGACATCATTAGAATCTACACAAAAACAATAAATCAGTAACGGATGTTGTAATGGATAACAAAATAACATGCAACAACATAAAATAAAACAACAACACAACAGGTTTAAAAGAATAACGCAACAAAGGATCAAACCCTAAAACATGAAAAAATCTGATAAAAAACCAACATGGACACACTAAATAACATGCATGCACATACAACAATTAACTGGGAAAAACGATAAAACACAACTTATAATACCAATGTTCACGTCTAGATCATGTTCCATATAATCAGAATTAAATTCTTGATCAGGTAACACAAGTAATCGATTATTCTGGTCTTCAATGTCGTTAATTTCTTCATCTTGTCCTTGAAATATGTTTTCCATGATTAATTTTGCGAAATGTATAAAAAATTGTGTGTTTGATATGATGTTTAAATTTGATTTAGGGTTTGTTTCATCCAAATGGAAAAGAAGATCTGGAAAAAAAAATTAAACCGTATGGAACACAAAAAATAAAACCGTATATC
Organism: Artemisia tridentata subsp. tridentata; assembly: GCA_021014915.2. NCBI lineage: Eukaryota > Viridiplantae > Streptophyta > Magnoliopsida > Asterales > Asteraceae > Artemisia > Artemisia tridentata. The sequence goes on along the minus strand of CP139509.1, from coordinate 510,504,468 downwards.
AAATCAATTCCATGTTTGTAGGGAATTCTGAATTTGAAAAACATCAGGATTAATGAATAAAATCATGTTTAATGAAACATTTGGCAAATTACACATATACCCCTACGATTTTAATGAAATAAAATAAAAGGAAATCAATTTACTAAATTCTGATTGGACAATATTAGTTCTCGCAGTTCTTGCACTTAAAATGGTTCTCGTTTGAAAGTTACACTATATATATATATATATATATATATATATATATATAAATATACATATGCATATTATTATAGTGAAAATAACGTCGTTAACGTCGATTGACGAGTTTATAAAATAATTATATAAACTTATAATTATTTCTGAAATAACCTTTAAGTTTCACAAAGTTACACTTTTGACCCTAACGGCATAATATTTGCACCGTTAGTCCTCGGTTAAATTTTTATTACATTTTAGGTCCAAAACATTTAATATTTACATATTATACCCAAAAGTTTCTGAATTTACAGTTTTCATCACAATATTATCAAAATGACAGTTTTTACCGTAAGTTTCCAAATTTGACAATTTTAGTCCCTCGGTTAGCAATTCTTTGCAAATCAAGTCCAAAATTTATAAAAATTTAAGTTTATCATTTTTATTTCATAACTAAGTTTAAAATAGCTTTTGTAACTTATGTGAACAGCTTATTTTGCGAAAAGCTTATTTTTCAGCTTATGGGCTTTTAACGAGTTAAGGTTATGGCCCAATATGGGTTTGCGATCCAATGGGTTTAGAGGGGGTTTGGGCTTGGTTACGGGCTTTACTTTAGGGTTGTAAAAACATAACAAGATAGCTTATAAGACCAGCTTATACGATATGCTTAAATATAGCTTAGTGGGCTTTAAGCCCGTTCGTTATTTATTTAGTTTTGCAAAAGACTGGTTCGAGTTCGATTCACTTTGGGGTTTAATAAAGTTCAAAATGAGTTTTCTAAGTCGAAAGAAATATTTGACTTGTTAGTTTGGTAGCTCGACTATTAGGTCGAGCTATAAAACTTAGGTGTTGTGTGTCTCGTTTAACATATACGAGGTCAAAGTTATCGCGACTTGGCTATGTGTAAAACAGTTTTGAAAGTCTCTAAAATATTCTAAGTGTTTTAAAAAGAGTCGAGTAGGGCCAATGTGACTTAGAACGTGTAATTTTTAAGGTTAGCATGTTTATATAAGGTTCGAATAAATGTTACTCTCGTTAGTTAGTATAGCAAATATTTAAGGTGTCGATTTACTTATGTGTGTTGTTAGTATAAATGACAAAATATTGCATCGAAGCAAAGCATGATACGCGATAGAAATGAAAATAATAAAATGAGAATGGTTTGAGACGTGCTTACTTCACCTCAAAAGGTGGGGCGTATCACCAAGTCGAGACTGAGTTAGGCCAAAAGAATTGCGTAGCTAGATTCTTGATACACCAAAGACACAGGAACGAGTTTGTGAGATTCCTTAGCTCGACTAGAACTCCTTCAACTTGTGTCAAGTTATTCGACCATGGGACTAGTAAGACTTAGTTATATTTATGTGGGAAATGTGATATGTTTTTGTGTGAGTGTTTAGCCGAATGCATGCATGCATTTATAGTGAAGTTTTTAGGCTTAGCACATGCAATATGAAAGCATGAATCGTCCTTGTGATAGTTCGAACAAGAAGGAAAGAAACAAAGTAGAATCATGGAGTTTGTCTTGACTCTATTGGTGTATTCAGTGGTCAACCAAGTTCCAAATTATGATAGACCTAACTTGTGGGAATGGTTTGAGTGTGTAAGTAACACAAATGATGAGAATGGTTTGTGGTTTTTGATTGGCCGACGTTCACAACCAACCAACAAGGAGACAAAATGATTTTGAGTTTGATAAGTTGCTCGTTGGGGCTAAGATGGGTCAAGCAACGTTTTAAATGTGACCAAGTATTACTTGTGACTCGTTTGGGGTGTCATGCGAGATACTTCTTAACTAAAATATGGAATTTAAGTTGTGTTCATAATATGTCGAGTGCGTTGAGTTTTGGTATATTTTAAGTAGGTATATGATCGAATTAATATGTGAGGTTTGCTTCACTCGATTCTTGGTTAGGTTGAGAATTGAGTCATGTAAAATAATTACATGGTTGTTAAGTCGAATTGGGAGAAATCGTGGCAAAGTAAACGTCCCTCGTTGCGTTTTTATAAGTTAAAGTTTTGTAGAATTGGATTTGGGTTTGTGATTTGGGCTCGTTGGTGGGCTAGTCCAAGAAGCAAGAAAAGAAAAAAAAATAATAATGGTCCGATTTGTGTGTTTAGTTTACCGAATTATTGGGCTAAGGCCCAATGAGTTTAACAGTCCATTAGGGTGTTGGGTCGAGGCCCAATATAGTTACTGAGTATTCGTGATAATTTCTGGGAGTTCGGGAATGTATTTGATCACGTTCGGTTAATTAACGAAACGTATAAATGTTAAGTATTAAACGTTAATTGTTTTAAGTAATTCGCGATTTTTAGACTATCAAGGCTCGTGTGTAAGCATCGTTTTCAGGTAATTTGTAATCACAAGTATCGTTGTGATTTAAATAGTGTAGCATAAATAACAAAAAAAAAAATTTGTTACCAGTAGAAATGTTTATTAAATAACGTAATGATTTATTAATCATTTATTAGCATTTACTATTCATAGGGAAAACTACGAGAGGTTACAGTACCTACCACTTACACTGAATTCCGTCCCGGAATTCTAGTCTAAGTTAGGTAATAGGAGTGTCTACGAAAATAGGTGTGGGTATTTGGCTCGAATCTGGTCTTCGCGTTCCCAAGTATATTCCGGTCCTCGTTTAGAGTTCCATCGGACTCTGACAATGGGAATGCGGTTTCGTTTTAGTCGTTTGATCTCTCTGTCCATGATCTCCACGGGTTCTTCTGTAAAGACGAGTTTGTCGTCGAGTCGAATCTCTTTCAAAGGAATTACAAGAGATTCATCTGACAAACATTTCTTAAGATTTGATACGTGAAAGGTGTCGTGAACTCGACTAAGTTCTTCTGGTAGTTCGAGTTTGTAAGCCACTGGTCCTATCCTCTCTAGGATTTTGAATGGACCAATGTATCTAGGGTTAAGTTTTCCACATTTTCCGAAACGTACCATTCCCTTCCAGGGAGATACTTTCAACATGACCTTGTCTCCAATCTGGAATTCTATAGGTTTTCTCCTCACGTCGGCATAGCTCTTCTGTCTATCTCTTGCCGCTTGCAGTCGTTGCTTAATCTTAACTATCTTTTCTGTTGTCTCATGGATGAGATCGAGTCCGGTGAGTTGTATATCTCAATCTTCGGTCCAACAAACAGGCGATCTGCACTTTCGACCGTATAGTGCTTCGAATGGTGCTGCCTTAATGCTGGCGTGATAACTGTTGTTGTAGGAGAACTCGGCTAGAGGTAAGTGTTTGTCCCAACCTTTTCCGAAGTCAATAACACATGCTCGGAGCATATCTTCTAAGGTTTGGATTGTCCTCTCGCTTTGTCCGTCGGTTTGTGGATGATATGCAGTGCTCATATCCAATTTGGTTCCCAAGGCTTTTTGCAAAGACTTCCAAAAATGAGATGTGAAACGACTGTCACGATCTGAGATGATTGAGATCGGCAATCCATGTCGCGAAACTATTTCTTTTAGATATAGCGTTGCGAGTGTGTCCATCTCGTCAGTTTCTTTGATTGCTAAGAAGTGAGCGGATTTTGTGAGACGATCAACGATGACCCAGATGGTGTCAAGTCCAGTTGATGTCTTAGGAAGCTTAGTGATAAAGTCCATTGTAATACGTTCCCATTTCCATACAGGAATTTCGGGTTGTATGAGTAATCCTGACGGCTTTTGATATTCTGCTTTTACTCTTGAACAAGTCAAACATTTTCCGACATACTCGGCTATGTCGGCCTTCATGTTTGGCCACCAGTAAAGTTTCTTGAGATCTTGGTACATTTTGTCGGAACCTGGATGAATGGAGTACTTGGATTTATGAGACTCATTCATAATGAGATCACGTATACCTCCGTATAGAGGAATCCAACTTCTTTCTTTGAAACAAAGCATCCTGTCTGCTCTCTGCACAAAGCCATTCTTATTTTCTGGCATACCGTGAATCTTTTCACTAGTTCGGTTCTCTTCCTTAAGAGCTTCGGATTGAGCGGTGAGTATTTGTGAGGGCAGGGGTGAACGAATGGTTATTCCTAACGATCTGACTCTAAGAGGTTTCAATAGTTCCTTCCGACTTAATGCATCTGCCACAACGTTGGCTTTTCCTGGGTGATAACGGATTTCACAATCATAATCGCTAAGTAACTCTAACCAGCGACGTTGTCTCATGTTTAGTTCTTTCTGATCTAAGATGTGCTGAAGACTTTTGTGGTCGGTGAATACTGTGCACTTGGTACCATACAAGTAGTGTCTCCATAATTTAAGGGCGAATACTACTGCTCCTAACTCCAAATCATGAGTCATGTAATTTGCTTCATGTGGTTTGAGTTGTCGTGAGGCATAAGCTATCACTTTGTTTCGTTGCATCAGCACAGCTCCCAAACCATGATATGAGGCATCACAATACACTACGAAGTCTTCACTTCCTTCGGGTAGTGCTAATATTGGTGCTTCACAGAGCTTTTTCTTTAATAGCTGAAAAGCTGATTCTTCCTCTTTTCCCCAGATAAACTTCTTGTTCTTCTGAGTTAATTCGGTCAAAGGCTTTGAGATTTTTGAAAATCCTTCAATAAATCTTCTGTAGTAACCCGCTAGACCCAAAAATTGGCGTATCTCTATGGGGTTTGTCGGAGATGTCCAACCTTTGACGGCCTTAATCTTTGCAGGATCTATGTGAATGCCTTGACTGTTGATAACATGCCCAAGGAATTGTACAGTTCGAATCCAAAAGTCGCATTTGGAGAACTTGGCATACAACTGTTCCTTTTTGAGTAACTCTAAAATAATCTTTAGATGTTTGGCATGTTCCTGTTCGTTGCGGGAGTAGATTAGGATATCGTCTATGAATACAATCACGAACTTATCCAGATATGGTTTGCACACTCGGTTCATTAGGTCCATGAACACTGCAGGTGCATTGGTTAAACCAAATGGCATTACTTGGAATTCGTAGTGTCCGTAACGCGTCCTAAAAGCTGTTTTGGGAATATCCTCCTCTCGAACTCTTAACTGATGGTACCCTGACCTTAGGTCGATCTTCGAGTATACACTCGATCCTTGTAATTGATCAAACAAGTCGTCGATTCTAGGTAGTGGGTAACGATTCTTTACAGTGAGTTTGTTCAATTCCCGGTAATCAATACACATTCGGAAGGATCCGTCCTTCTTCTTAACGAATAGAACCGGAGCTCCCCAAGGTGATGAGCTGGGTCGGATAAAGCCTTTATCAGACAATTCTTTCAATTGTTCTGACAATTCCTTCATTTCAGATGGCGCTAACCTATAAGGTGCTTTCGCCACAGGTGCCGCTCCAGGCACTAGTTCAATCTGAAATTCTACTTGACGGGGTGGTGGAAGACCGGGTAGATCTTCGGGGAATACTTCTGGGAACTCTTTAACGATCGGAACGTCTTCAACTCGTTTATCTTTTGATTTGTTTTCCGTTACATGAACCATGAATGCTTGGCATCCTTCGTTCATATATTTCACCAATCTGATATATGAGATGATACCGTATCGCGTTTTATTCTTGTCACCAGGGACAATAAGAGTTTCACCATTTCTTGGAATATGCACGGCTTTCTCGTCACAGAGTATTCTAGCGCGGTGTTTGGATAACCAATCCATACCAATGACTACGTCAAAACTACCGAGCAGAATAGGCATGAGGTCGATGGGAAAAGGGTTGTCTTGTAGGATTATGGTACAACCACGAATTACGGAGTCGGTGCCAATTAGGTTTCCGTCCGCCATTTAAATTTCAAAAGTGGTGTTTAGTTTGGAAGGGGTAATGTTAAGCAAAGAAGCAAACGTAGTTGACACAAAACTTCTATCTGCTCCAGAATCAAATAATACTCTAGCATTATGTTGATTGAGTAAGAACGTACTCGTGACGACGTCAGAGTTCAGTGGGGCATCCTCCTCTTTTAACACATATGCTCTTCCTCGAGCGTTGTTTGGCTGACTGTTTCCTTTCAGACAGTGGCTCTTGAAGTGACCTACTTCTCCGTAGGAGTAGCAAGTCGGAGTTACAGGCTGTAAGTTTCTACCAGTAGTGGGATTCCTGCAATCCTTTGTCTGATGACCCACTTTCTGGCATTTCAAACATTTGATTGTGCAAGGTCCACTGTGGTGTAGTTTGCATCTATTACACTGGGATTTCTGACCTTGGTATCCCTTGCCTTCAGTAGCAACATAGGCCTTGGCGGTTTCTTGTCTTTGGTTTTGATGATGGTGACGATTGTTTCGGTTTTGATGGTACGGGTTATTGTTTCTATGGTTGTTATTGTTAAAGTTGTTGTTGCGGTGGTTATTGTTACTGTGGTGGTGAGTGGTTCTTTTGTCATCGAGCTTTCTCTTGAGCTCATTGTTGTACTTGACCTCTCGGTCCAGTAGTTTTTGAGCAAGTTCAATGGCTGCCTCTAGAGTTGGTGGGTTTGATGAAGTGACATTTCCCTCAATACTACGGGGAAGTCCTTCGATATACTTTTTCAGTTCTTTTTTGAAATTTGGTACAACAGTAGGGCATAGTATTTTAAGCTCTTGAAATCTCCTGTTGTATGTTTTAAGATCAATTCCTTTTACTACCAGTAGATGGAATTCATCCTCCAATTTTCTTAGTTCAGAACGGGGACAGTATTTCTTTAGCATCTTGGTCTTAAACTCAGTCCAAGTGAGCTGATAGGCTGCTGTCATTCCCATGGCTTTGACTGTAGCATTCCACCATGACAAAGCATCTTGCATGAGAGTTCCAGTAGCGAAAATGACTTTGTTGTCCTCGGTACAACCGCTTCTCTGAAAAACAGTTTCAGATCGTTCGAACCAGTGAGCCAGTTCAGTTATTCCTTCAGTACCTTTGTAGAAAGTTGGTTGACAACCCATGAAGTCTTTGTAGGTACACTTGCGGTTTGCAGCAGTTACACTTTCTCCTGTCGGTAGACTAGTGCCACTGTTGCGAGCATTTGCTGCTGCCTGTTCTGCCAAGACTGCATTTACACCGTCAGCGATTGCTTTTCGGATAGCTTCTGGAGTCATAGTAGGCGTAGCTGTTGAAATTTCATGATTTGCGGCGGAGGTTGCTTTCCTTGTACGTACCATAGTTCTATCAATATTGCAAAAGCATATTTTTAGAAATCTCATAATGATCACTTTAGGTTAGAATACTTTGGAAGGTAATTGAATATGGATTATAATAATATAATTTTAACCATAACAATTGAGTTTAATAATTCTGGTTTATCTCTGTAGGTACAGCAAATATCATATCATAAATACATTCACAACATGTCTGAATCAAATCACAACACACATGAGAACATAAATGATTGAATTGCACTGTATGAACCAAAATTTCGCGAGACAATATATGGCAAATCATAACGCATATGTAAGAAACAACCATGGAATACATAAATCAACATCAATATAATACATCCACACAACATAGGATTAATAACTTGTTCGATTTGTTTTACAAAATATAAAGATACAATATTATTTATTAATACAACATTGGTAGACTAAGACATCTCTTAGTTATACTGACGCATCTCTGATCTATGGTCCTCCTGGTGCACCATCTAAGCGGCGCTGAAGATCTGCAATCGCTGCCATCAAGGTCTTCACGGTCTGGTCTCGAGCTCTTTCCCTAGCCTGGGAATCCTCAACCATAAGTCTAAGAATCAGAACCTGAGAGCTAACTCGGTCAAGCTCAGAGTCTAGTGTCTCAATCACTGTCTGCATCGAAGTAGTGGCCTCTCCTAGTATAGAAATAGTCTCAATGGCTTCTTCTAAACTAGTACCTACTTGATCGAAGACTGTCTCCATCGCCAACTGACCAATCACAAGGTTCTCCACTTCTTCCCCAAGTGTGTCAATCTGCTCGAGTGGTAAGTCATCAAGAATCTCTGCAATGTCATCCAGACGATCCTCATGTTGGACTAATCTGGCTGCCAGTAGAGGTATGGTGTGATGGATGGGTTCTCCGGTAACCGGAAGAATCCTCGAAGTAGCTGTAGCCGAACTCTCTCCTAGTTCCATGGCTCTCGGTGCTCCTTCCTGGGATCTCCAGTGACGGATGATAGGTAGCAAGTAAGACCATCGGCGAGCGTCGACCCTCTTGTGGGTCCCGGTGCGAACTGTAGTCTCATCTCTAAGCTGGGCATAGGGGTCCGATAAAGATGGAACCAAGCGGTATGTCCTCTTGCAAGGTGGCAGAGGCTCACTGAGAGTAGCTGAGGGTGGAGAAGCAAGGGGTGGAATAGAAAATGGTAATGGAACAGTGGTGGTCTAATGATAGAAGATAGTAGGTGGTGGAGCTGAAGATAGTGGTGTAAGCGGTGGTGTCCTGGAATGCTCAGGAGCTGGGGGTGGTGATATTACGGGAGTCGAAGTTGGTATGAGTGGGGCTGGTGGTGGTATGATCAGTGCTGGTGGTGTACGTACCCGTTTTCGGGGAGTGTGTTTGCGAACATAACTTTCTCCGGGGCATCGGTAAAGTTGGTCAAAGGGTTCGGGTTCATATGGCTGGAGTTGTCGTACTCGTCCATGCCGGTGAATCGGGTCAGGTGATGGTATGGGTGATGCTGGAGGGGAAATCTCCAGGTCGGATGCCGGTAGAAATTGCTGGCTTTCCATGTACCGGTCAGTAGCAGGTGACATCGGTATAGCTGCCGTAGCAAAGTCTGAGGTAAATGGCATAGGATCCTCTTCTCTAAATCAAATGATACAGCGATGGGATGGGGTTTCGAAGACATAGTACTGTAATAATCCCGAATAGTAAATGTAAGCTATTAACATAATCGTAAATATTTTAAACTTTGTTAAAACTCGTATAGTAAGCAACATCTAAAAATGTTGGAAGTGTGTAGGCACGGAGGGCATAAGGTGGTTTTTCTTTACAATGGTCCGTTGATGAGTGTCTAAATACTCATCATTTCTATCACATTTAGACTGCAAAAACATTTAAAAACATGCAAATATGCTTCAAAATGCAGAAAATATCATTTGATTGTGTTTTTATGTGTTTCATGTGCAAAAGAATTAAAAAGAGTTGAAAAACGAACATATTTTGCATAATTGTCAATTCCAGTCCTTTAACTTTCAGAAATTGGCAAAAATAGTCCCTGGTGTTAAAAATGTGGAAAATTATCATTCAAGGTCCCTAAATTATTTAACTTTTACAATATTGGTCCTTGGATGAAAGTTTTAAAGTAATGGCAGTTTTGGTCCTTCAACTTTTAAAAATGACATAAAAGGTCCCTAAACCTAAAACTTATCTAAATAATAAATCCTAAACACTACCCTTTTAACCCAACCCAAAATAAATAAATACACTACCCAACCCACTACACTACCCCAAAGCCCAAAACATAACCCGACCCAACCCTCTTATTTAACCAGAGTTTGACTTCGGTCAAACTCATCCCTTCCAATACCGCCCCGCCAAAACCAATACCACCATCTCCACCGCCTCTCTGACAATCCCACCACCTTCCACCTTTCCCACTCACCTAACAAGCCAAATACATTAAATGCTTCTTCTCCAGTACACTCCATCAGAGATAGTGGATTTTTCCACTATCTCAATTTTGGCGCCAAAAGTAGTTTTAACGACTGAGATGATGTCAGAAGGATCCAAAGGTCAAGAAAGGATCAGAGAAGAAGAAGAGATAAATCCCACTTAGTTTTTGTATAAATAGAACCGTTTGTAAGCCTTTTATGGCAAGTAGATAAATTAGCATAAATCGTATTTCAATTTCAGTAGCTATAATTTGTAATCTCAAGTTTTAACAATCAATACAAGTTAAATTTAGTGTGTTTGTTGTTAATCTTTGTCCAATTTCCAGTAGTTAATGATAATTCCAAGTTTCTAAAATTCTATGTGTACTGAGAATTCGAACCTAGTTAAGTGATAATTGAAATAACTTCTTAGTTGTTTCTATAAGCTTATACAAGCTTATAATAGCTTGTGGTAAGTTTATATTAGTGTAAACCTGTTCTAATTCAAGAAATGGAGAAAAGTCAATATAAGCTCACAATAAGCTATTCAGAAGAGATAAGCTATCTAGGAAGGCTTTTCTGGGTTTTCTAGCTTGTGTGAACAAGCTAGAAGTGTTCTTGGTCCTTGTTCTCTGTTTCATAAGCTACTTCAGTTGTAAGCCTCATTTTCCTGTTTTGGCTTAATTTTCCATATTACTGTACCACTGCTTATTTTTAGCTTATTGCAATAGTTTTCTGCTTATTGATAGTTTCTAAACATATTTCATCAGTTATATTAGTCTTACATAGCCTTTTGCTCATTTTACTTAAAAACTCTAAAAAACCAAAAATAGCCATAAGTAGCATAGCTTAACATACTACTTAATTTTGTTTTAAAAGTTGTTTATTAGAGTTTAAATAAGTTAATTAATCAGTAAAATCAAGACTTCTAGTTTAAAATAGTGTGTTTCACTTTGAAAAATCATCACAGACCATATAAAAGGGGTGTTTGGTTTATGCAGTCAACAAGCTCACTCAAGCTTGTACTGTTCATTGACCATTTTCCCAACTTGGACCTAGCTTAAATAAGTCATAATAAGCTGTTTTTAAATTATTCTAAGTCCATTTGGTTGGATTTGTGATTTTGAGCCATCTGTGCAATTTTTAGAACCTCAAAAGTCCAAATAAGCCATTTTAAGCTATAAGCTCTTTTTGGCCTTTTTCTTGGCTCAACTGAGGTCTTTTGGATTCATTTAGAGTAAACACCAAAGTTGGTTTAAGGTCATTTGGATTTGTGCCCTCTGCACACCAACTCTGCACAACACAAGCTCAGTATATACTGAGCAGACATAGCCCTTTTTCTCAGCTTGTTATTGGCTTATCCAAATAAGCTGAGGCTTTGATTTTTGGTTTATAAATAGTTCATATAGTAGGCTTTAAGATTCTGTGCTTGGATTCCATTTCCTAGCTTATCAGATAGCTTAAATTTGGTCTGCTAATTTCCTCAGCAGTACCTTTTTCACTCTAGCAGTACCTTGCTTAGCTTATTTCAACTTTTCACCATCTGAACTAGGGCTTAATTGGAGTTCAATTGGTCAGTTTGAGATGGGGCTTTTTGCATTTTAGGATACCCAATAGTACTAGCTATCTTTTGCCCCCATTAGTTTGCATCTCAATAGCTTATTTAAGTGCTTAATCTGCCTTGCTAATTGGCCATTTTCCTGAGTTTTCTGTCTTAAATTCACAACTGCCAATCTGCTTATCAGCTTATTTCATTGTGTTTATTTGTGTTTTTAAGTTTTTTTAAGCTTCTTATAGTATATTAAACTTGTCCTGAGCTTTTGGTAAAGTTTTGAGCTTATTAGCTTATTTTTAGCTTATTTGGTAAACTGCTTATCTGCCCAACTGCTTATCAGGGTTTAGTGAACTTTTGATTTTAATTTTTCTAGCTTTTAAATAACATATTAGACTTATCCTGAATTTTTCAAATTTTTCCTAAGTCATTTGATATTTTTAATCTTTTTAATTATTTTATAATAGTAATTAAATCATAATAAATAGAATATTAATCAGAAAAATATAATTTTAATTTTCAAAATTTTCTTTTATTAATTAGAATCTAGGAAAAATATAATAATATTTTTAGACCTTAAGAAAAATAAAATAGAAAATAAGTGATAGCTTCTATTTAATAGATTTTATCTTTTTAAATTTTTAATTAAACACTTTTCATTTTTATAATTTTATTAGCTTCTTTTTACTTCATAATATTTATAGAAAAAGTTTTAGATTTTTCTTTGTTCATTTAGTATTTATTATAAATTTAAATAGTTTAAAAAGTAATTAAATAATAAATAATTAATAATAATTAGATAAAAAAGTGGAAAAATATAATTTTAGTTTTAAAATAAGTTTTAAGTAATTTTACACTTCTAGGATTAATTTTCTAATATTTCAGTTTTTATCCCGTTTTTAGATTTCTCGTTTCGCATTTTTAGTTTATTAATTCGCGTTTAATTTTCTTGTGTATATTTGTTTTTAATTAGATAATAAAAAAGCAAAATCCAAAATATCTAATTCATCAGTCACTCTAATCCAAATCTTTCCACAGTTTGCCCATTCACACCTCGTTGGGAAACGATCCGGGTAATCACTTACCTGGTTTCACACTACACACGAACGTGAGTTTTTGCAAGTATCCTTTTTCACAAAGGGGTGATTTGTATTTATTCACGTGTATCCGTCGTTGCATAGTATTTATATATACATTTTAGCACGGATCATCCGTTTTAAAAATGTAGTTACAGTCCAATGTTTAAAATACATCTGGTTCTCTATAACCATGAGCTCTGATGCCAATCTGTAACACCCCCAATTTCGGATAGCAACAGCGGAAGACTTAATTAGGAGTTACGTAGAGGATCTTTCGTCATAATCATAGAAAACGACTTTAGAAAGACGTTTTAAGTTTATCATTCAAAATACAAGCATTTAAAATACAAAGATGTTTCATAGTTAACACGTTTATTTAGATTTGAATGATAAAACATTTATTTAAACCACCCGTACAGGGTTTAATGCCCACTCCGTGCCTTGAGTTCCAGCCTTTAGTTACCTGAGATAACATGCTAAAAGTCAACAAAAGTTGAGTGATATTCATAGGTTTAAGTTGAATAGTTTGAACACAAGTATAAGTGTTAATTGCATCGAATTACAATTAAACAAGTTAAAATCAAGTTATTATTGCATTAAGCTCATGACACGCAACGTTTAACGGGCATCAAATATGATGTAAAGTATATAGGCCCTCGGGATGGGTATTTGCCAATAACCCATAAGTTTGTTCAAATAAAGTGCGCCTGGGTGGCTCATCCTAGCAGACCCAAACGGGGATTGTCAGTCCCTAATAGATCTATTCACAATGATTTACGTTCACTCGTAAGTGATTAAGGTTCATGATTGAGGGACTTTCGGCAATAGCTACTTAAGCAATAATAATAACAGTCATAGCATACAAAAAGTTTGTGTTCAGGTTTTGTAGCATGTATCTCCCCGCAAAAGATTTAAAAGTTTAAGTGTGGGCTATGAACTCACCTTGTAGTACAGTAGTGGTAGTAGTATCGTTATTCAAACGATGAAAGGAAACGGCTTCAACACACGACCTAAATAATATATGGCAAGTTTTAGTGGTTTGATAGTCTAAGTTTGGTTTATCGCGAATCATAACGTTTAGGGTTTTATTGATTTGATGATTTAATTCGTAACATTTAAAACATATGTGTTTATATATTTAAAGTTCAAAACTAAAGTTTATATATATATATATATATATATATATATATATATATATATATATATATATATATATATATATATATATATATATATATACTAGCTTTCATGACCCGGCCTCCAGGCCGGGCGAGTCTCATGTAATATATTGTTAATCACTTTTAATTTATATATATAATTTTGTTACATAATATGCATATTAAGTCCAAACATCATAAAACATTTGATAATTTTTTGCGATACTTTTATAAGCTTGAAACAGCTTAATCAACATTCTAAAATAATGCTTATAATCTGAAAAGAGCTTAATTGTAGCTTATTATGTTTTTAATTATTTAAAAAATGCCTAATAAACTTGTATAATCCATTGAGGCTTAATAAGTTTTGGGCTTGTTTTGGGCTTTATATATGGACTTACTACCATTTAGAATGGAATATGTAAAATTGTTTATGCTTAATAAGTTTTGGACTTGTCTGTGGTTACATATTTCGTGGTGTAAATTCATCTAAAATCATCTAAAGATGTAATCAAGGAAGTTTATTTGTTTGTGCTTATGGACAATTTGGTGGTGTAAGTTATTGGAATTGTAATATGTATAAAAATGAAGCAAATGGAAAATTATGTGAAAAACAAATCATCTTGTTCATTATAAAAGATAAATAAACATAAACGGATCAAAAGAAGATAAAGTTAACAATGAAACTTGTGAGTTTTCTCTTGATCGAATGCCAAATGGAGGTTGTCGTAATCTATTGTTTCCGGTTCCTCTTCGTCGGAAACAACTTGGTCTTCCTCAACCTCCATTTGTTTGTACCTTCTTCGGGCTGCCTGAAGCCTGCTGAGTTTATATTTTTTTGAGTTTAGTTTGTTGTTCATCCTTTCAAACTTGTCCCACTTTTTTTTCCTCAATTGTGCTAGCTTTTTAAAGTACCAGTGTGCCGGATGTATTTTTGAACTCATTGCTTCATCCTTTCCATCACCATGTATTCCATCTAGCAAAGATCCACATAATTTAAAGGTGAGTAATCGACAGGTTACAGAATATTATGATATAACTTCACATGGATTTACACACTATCTGTTATAATTAGTATGGATACAACAGTTTAATTTTACCTGTTGATCCAACCGATTCTTTAGTAGATAAGTCCTTTGGTGAGTCTTCTTGCTTCCTGTAAAATGAAGATGTTCTTTCATGCATGGCAAAACTAATGAAACAGAGCATGAAGCGTATGAAATAAAGCTTTTTAAACTTACTGGGCATGGTTTTCCTCATGTTGTTGGTTTTCCTTCATTGACGAATCCATGATTTGCAGGCTTATGAAAGTATAATTTGTTAGTGGAATGTGAAATTATATAACGTATAATAAGTTATATGGAGAAAAATAAGGCAATGCTATCTCAAGGATTTGATAATGCTGATCTTTCAAATTCAAAAATTAAATGTTTACATATTAATCATTCTAAATTATAGGTGATGACATCAAATAAGTATATTTTATTAGCATCATTTATCCTATGCTATTCGCTTGTTTTGTATTATTTTATATGGGAATCGATACTTAATCGCTTACTTTTGTGATTCTCAGTTATAAACAAGCATTTGGTGAAAGTTGACTATTTTGGACGTAAATTGGAGCAAAATGGATCAAGTTGGAAAAGTCTACTGAGCTGACGAAGAATACGCCGCATCATTCTTGATAGATGCGCCGTACATAAAGACTTAGATGAATCTGAGACCATTTCCTGACTTTGAAGAATGCGCCGCATGGATTTATCCCATGCGCCGCATATGAAACCTTGGTCAACGAGAAGAACCAACTTGTTTTACTCCAGATGCGCCGCATGAAGCTCCTGATATGCGGCGTATCAATCTCAAGACTTCACCAGATATCCAAGATATTGAAGAATATTCGCAAATATTATAATCTTGGGCCCCACGCGAAGTTACCTTGATACGCCGCATCGGACCAATCCGATGCGCCGTATCGGCCATATACAATCCTTACCGAGAATTCAAGAGATCAAGTGAAGATTAGAAGCTTAATGAAGAAGTCAAGATTACAAGTCGACACTTGAAGATGCTTTCGTATTTTGGCCATAAAATCTTCATCCGGACTCCGATTTAGTTGATTCAAGCGGCCACGCGAAGAGAAAAAGAAAATCTATCTGAATCTGAAGGAGATGCGGCGCATCTGGTCCTTAGATGCGCCGTATTGGGAGATGAGGCGCATCTGGTCTTTAGATGCGCCGTATTGGGTCAGTTTCAGACTTGGAGGCTACGTTTACTTATAGATGCGGCGCATCTAACTCTCTAGATGCGCCGTATCGACCCAGATTTCAGAATCTATAAATACCGAGCTCATTAACGAATTAGGGTATCATTGGGGACCCTTGGGGTCGTTCCCAGAAGACTAAAAACCCCTCCAAACAGTAGAAGACCTCCTTGAAGATCCAATCATCCTAGAAGATCATCTCAAGAACCTTATATTAAGTGTAATCGTTCGGTTAGCGTATCGTTTTCATTATGAATTCTTATTCATTTGCTTTGATTACAACTTTATGTATTGTTACTGAGATTATGGGCTAACACCCTTAGGTGTTAGCCAAGTTTATGAAGTCTATTTAGTTTATTTGTGTTCTTGATTACGTGTTTGCTTTGTTATTGGATTGGGTGCTTATCGATAAAAACTCGTTTATTGCTTATAACTAGTAAAAGTCTATGTAACTAGATTATGAACTTATTGGTTTAATGTGGTAACTTAACTATCTGTAATTGTGGTTACTTTAATTGATCATAAAGTGTAGTAATCCGAATCCTATTAGACGGCTTAGAGGGAACACACCGGAACCGTGCCTTATGCCACTATTAGGACTAGTAGCGCGTAATGCCAAACTAGGTTAGACGGTTTAAAGCGATAAGTTAGTATTGATGCTAGATAGGTCACTATGATCATGTCCTCTTTCCCACCACGATGGTAGGTTATTCAATTGTGACAGGATTAATAATCGGATTGAGGGCAAAACAATTGAATGAATTAAAACAAGTAGACATTAGCACATATATAACTATAAGATGGATTAGACTTGGCTAGCATGTTCTTCTATCATTGAATTCACATTTGCTTTTAATTAGTTTAATATTTATTTTCTCGTATTTAGTTTAATTAAACACACAAAATCGTGATAGCCTCTCAGGCTAAACCCCCATCTATCTTTAATTGCTTTCTAGTTTAGTTTAGTTAGATTAGAGACTAGAATACCTTTAGATCACTTTAGCTTCGCTCCTAGTGAACGACCCTTGCTTACCTAAAAACTATCTACATTGATCGGGTACACTGCTCGTGAGTGTTTAGAGTCTATAGGTTAGTTCGGCAATAAATAAATTTAAAACTTGGTAGTTTATTATAGACCTAAAAAAACACATCAAGTTTTTGGCGCCGCTGCCGGGGAGTGAATTGTTATTATCTGTTAATTTGATTAGTATTTTAATTAGGTTATTTTTCTTTTTATTAGATTAATTGCATCATTGTACTATTTTGCATATTTGTTGTATTGTGTGTTATTTGTTTGCTTTTGTTTTTATTTTTGTGTGTTTTATTTTTGTTTCGTGTGTTTTATTTTTATTTTTATTTTTCGTATTTTTCTGTTCTGCTATCGTTGTACTGTGCTAAATCAAACGATACGGCGCATCTGATCTCTCAGATACGGCGTATTGCGTTTAATTTTTTTTTAATACAACGCGTTTAATTAATTCGATACGACGCATCTTTTCCCCAAGATACGGCGTATCTGTTTTTAATAAGAAAATTTTTCTAAGCGATAAAATAATACGACGCATCTTCTTTTGAAGATACGGCGTATCTGATTTTGATAAAAATTTTTTTCTAAACGTTAACGCCATACGACGCATCTTCTTTTGAAGATACGGCGTATCTATTATTTTAATTAAAAACAGTTTGCGAATTATTAAACAAATACGGCGTATCGATTTCCGTCGATACGGCGCATCTTACTGAATCAAAAATCTTTTATTTTTAAACGTAACGAAAATACGGCGCATTAACTTTCGTTGATACGACGCATTTAATTTTAATTAGATAAATTGATTTTTGATTGATTAATTCGATACGGCGCATTCATAAATTCTAAGCGGCGTATCTATTTTCTGAATAAAAATCTGATTAAATTTTAACGTATTAAGATACGGCGTATCCAACTTTTTGGATACGGCGCATCGTCTGCAGATATCAGTAACTTTAAATTTTTCGTATTCCGTTTTCGTTGTTGATTTTCTGATATACTACTTTCTTGGGCATACCCTACTGATGCTTTTGTGATTGATTTCAGGAAGTGCATGACCAGGAGTTCTACGAGGAACTTGATTCAACCTTTCGAAGATCCTGAACGAGCCCTACATTCGCTTAAAAGGCTTTTCAACACAAGAAGCTTTGATCTTTCAAGTTCACTCGAGCTTGATTATTTTTCTGAAGAAAAAGAGGAAGTTGAAACAGAAACAATGGGCGAAAACACTACTATGGAGGAATACATGAACAATACCCGTGCTGATTACACTTCAGGAGTTGCTAGACCTAAGTTTGATGACAAGTCAAAATTTGAGTTGAAGGGACAATTTCTCAAAGAACTAAGAGAGAATGCTTTCAGTGGGACGGAACAAGAGGATGCTAATGAGCATGTTGAAAAGGTCCTGGAGATTGCAGATTTGTTTACTACAGAAAGTGTCAATACCGATCAACTCATGCTAAGAATCTTCCCAATCTCACTAAAAGGAGCTGCTAACAAGTGGCTAAGGAATGAACCTGCTAGTTCAATCACTACGTGGGAAGGTTTGAAGAGCAAATTCCTGAAGAGATATTGTCCACCTGCTAAGACTGCTAAGAAGATGGAGGCTATCAATAGTTTCAAGCAAGAGCCTGATGAAACCCTTTATCAAGCTTGGGAACGATTTAAAGATTTATTGATAAAATGTCCTCAACACTATCTAACCCCTATGCAGGAAATAATATTGTTTTATCAGGGATTGGACGTGCCTACAAGACAGATTTTGGATGCTAAGGGAGCTGTACCTCAGATGAGTGCAACTAATGCTAGGAAAGCGATCCAAGATGCTGCTGATCATTCTCAGAAATGGCACGATGGGACCTCTACTAGATCTAAGAGCAGCACTAATTTTGATGGAATTGCTGCTATTCAAGCTCAATTGGATAAAATTAGTAGAGAGATGAAGAAGCGAGATGAAAGAGCATATGCTGCCCAAGTTGGATGTGAAAAATGCGAAGGACCTCACTACACTAAAGATTGCCCGAGCAAGAATGAAAGTGAGACGTTTGAAGAAGCTTATTACACCCAATTTGGACAACCATTCCGACCTTCAGCAAGATTTAGGGAAGCTAGTCCGGGATTCTATCAAAAGAACAACTTCAATCCCGCTTATCAAGAGAGGAGGCAGACTTTAGATGATACTTTAAAGCAAATTATGGCCGATGCTGCTAAAAGACATGAAGAGAATACTGCTATGATCAAGGAAATTCGAGCTTCAACGGACACTACTACAAGAAATCAAGGAGCTTCGATCAAAGCATTAGAACAACAAATTGGTCAAATGAGCAAAGTTCTTCAAGAAAGGGGATATGGAAGTCTACCGAGCTCAACTGAAACCAACCCAAGGGATCATGTCAAGGCCATAAGCACTACTGAAGAAGTCACTCCTAATATACCTAGAAGATCGATGAATGGTAATGATGGTGCAAGACCCGAATTTTTCTTTAACTCTTCAATCAGCTTAAGGAGACTACTAAAAGAGAAGACAAAAATTGAAGAGGAGATCAAGGCAACAATGAAAGAAGAGAGCCCTGCAACCGATTCAAATGCCTTGCCTCATAAAGAAAGAGACCCAGGAAGTTTTACTCTACCTTGCTCTATTAATAATATATCTTTCAATAATGTGTTGGCTGACTTAGGAGCTAGTGTTAGTGTTATGCCTCTTAAGACATTCGCTACCCTAGGACTAGGAAAATTAGCACCAACTAAATTACTTATTGAATTGGCTGATAAAACAGTAAAACGACCTGAAGGGATTGCTAATAATGTGCTAGTTAAAATTGAGCAGTTTATTTTTCCCGTGGACTTTATTATACTAGACATGCCCGAGGATGTTAAGATTCCTTTAATCCTCGGAAGACCTTTCTTGTCTACTGCCCATGCTAAGATTGATGTGTTTAAGAGAAAAATTTCATTAAGGGTAGGGAATAATAAACTAGTCTATAAGTGCCAAGATCCAGTTAAAAGCATAATTAGAGGTGTTTATGTGCTAGGATTAAGAGAGCGTATGGACCTCGATCTTGAAGCTAGACTTATGGGAGAAACATTGATTCAAAACAACTCAACTAATCCTAATCATGAAGACTTTGAGGAATTCATTGACCTTAATGTACCTACCGAACTTAGACGCGATATTGTTAGTGATTCTGATGATGAGTGGTATGATTGTGTAGTAATTAATAAACGTAGGAGAATAGTTGAGAAAACGAATTTGAATAATGATATGTTTATTGAACTACCACCCCACCTTGCTTATTTGTGCCTGTATGATAATAAGAATTTCCCGTCTATCATTTTGTCATCTCTGCCCGAAAGGGACAGGACTTTGTTTATACAGATATTAAAGAAAAACGGCGTGGAAATTAAGGACGAGCAAGGAGTGTTCAATATTACTAAATTGGGGATGAAGGAGCGTGATGTTTCCGACTCCTTCAATGATCGATACTAAGGAGCTGAACGTGAGTCTAACTTGAAGACTCTGGAATAAAGACAAGTGCTGACCGGGAGACAACCCGGATTTATCATTTATTATTCTGTTTTCTGTGTCGAGTCAGTCCAGGCCGCACGAAGATACGGCGCATCTCAGTCCTGAGATGCGACGCATCCTCTGCAATGGTCATATCTTATTTTATTTTTCTGCATTTTTATTTTCGACTTTAAAACTATTTATCAGTTTATTTTAATGCGGCGCATCCCTGGTTAAGGATGCGGCGCATCTTTATTCTGATCCGTATTTATTCCAGGCTCGATACGGCGTATCTTCTTCAATAAGATACGGCGCATCGACTGACCTGATGATTTTCAGTTTTAATTTTTTTTAAGTTTTATTTTTCCTAACTACTAATGTATTATGCAAGTTGAACCTTTCTTATCTTAGGTGTGTTTTAAAGTGTTGGTGGTATTATAGTTTCCTGAATTTCCTGTGGATACATCAAGTATGAAGCTTTAACGTTCTAATCCACAAGAAGATGATTTTTGCTCTTACACTAATGGAGGATCATACCGAGCAAATCTCAGGGGAGTTTTTCTGTTCTAATTCTTTTTATTTTCCAGTTTTTAACCTTTTATACAAACAACGAGGACGTTGTTTAACTTAAGTGGGGGGATAGGAGAATTAGAACACTTAACAATTACTTGTCCTAAACTTTTTCAAAAATTATGCTTAAAATGTGCTTAATATATCAAACTTAAAAATTTTTAGCATGTTTTTGTTTAAGATCTAAGTTACATAACTGCACACATGACGTTATTTTCAAAAATTGTGATTTTTCAAAATTCACAAATCTATGAGTGTGCCGGTGACTTGTAAACTTTAGAACTTGGCTTGTATACTATTCGAGACCACCATAATGAGTATTATTTATTTAATTGGAATGACTTGTCTAACTTGGTAAAATTCTAGGATTACACCCAAATAGCCTATTATATGTTATGTGTTATTAACTAACTACACTGGTTAGTTAACCCCCGTATAAACCCTTTTGTTACTCTCATTTTTAGAGTAAGATACCCCTAGAAAAACCCTCAGAGCCATTCCTTTCGTTTCTTACACCTATGTTTAAAATGTTTCGTTACACCCTTAAACCTTAGCCTACCCTGTAGATTAAAGTCCGTGGTTGGTTAATTGCTATAGGCAGAGTGTGTTTCCTTACATTACCTGTGTTCGCGTGCGTAATTCATTATATATGGTTAGGTCGGGAAATTGCACAATGCAATTGGAGTGAAAGTAAATATTGTATATTTTTGAGTTTATTTTTCGTGTGTTTACTACTTTCACTATTAGCGTTATTTCTGAAAGTTATGAAAAGTATGAAAAAAATTATCCGGAAAGAAAGTTGTAGTGATGTGGTGAAATTTTACACATCTATGTTTATGTTTCAAAAAAAAAAAAAAAAAAGAAAAAAAAAATAGAAAAAGAAAAGAAAAAATGAAAAAGAAAAAAAATAAGAAAAGAAAAAGAAAGAAGAAAGTTGGAAGTTTGTTAAACCAACAATGTAAAGTTATGTAAGTGGTTCATATGGATACTATTTGTTGTATATTATATTTATGGATTGAATGGGAGTTGGCCGTTATGGGAACGCCAACTAAGGTTTATTCTTTGATTAAGATCTTATTGAGTATAATTCTTGTCTACCTAAAGCGTGTGTTTCAAGTGTTAAAGCGTGAGTTATTCAATGATATGAGTCTTATTCATGGGATGGTTGGGATAGTGATTAACCACACTTAGGATTTTAATTTATTTGTTTTGTTTATTTTTCATTTTTACACCAATTTATATCCCAAATATTATCCATACCCTATATTATTCTTTATCCAAACCTTTGATTTATTGAGATTAGGGATTTGAGCAATCTTAAGTATCGTAGTCGTGGATTCGGCTATGTATTTATGATTTTGTCGCCCTTTTTGATATAATATTATTGGTGAAGATTACTTGATCCTATCTTTAGCCTATTCGAGTTAAGGATTTGAGCAATTGCAAGTATCGTGTTCGTGGATTCGATCATGTATTTGTGATTTTGTCGCCTTTTCTGGAATTTGAGATCGATAGAGATTAAGAAGAATGATTAACCCTTAACCAACAAACCCTTTTTACCGCTTTAGACTTGTTATTCCTTAGCTTTAGTGGGGGAGATGCGTATACTTGCCAAGCTTATGATAGAATATTCGTCACGACTGGACAGTTAAACGATTAGATTTGCTTTTATCGAAATATTTTATTTTGTTTCTAATTCGTTAAGTGTTTGGTTGTGCAATTATGATAAAACGAATAAATGCTTAATTGTAAAAATACATCCTATTTAGGATACATTTTCATAAGTTTAAATCTAAGGTTTACTTGGGGACAAGTAAAGTTCAAGTGGGGGGATATTTGATGACATCAAATAAGTATATTTTATTAGCATCATTTATCCTATGCTATTCGCTTGTTTTGTATTATTTTATATGGGAATCGATACTTAATCGCTTACTTTTGTGATTCTCAGTTATAAACAAGCATTTGGTGAAAGTTGACTATTTTGGACGTAAATTGGAGCAAAATGGATCAAGTTGGAAAAGTCTACTGAGCTGACGAAGAATACGCCGCATCATTCTTGATAGATGCGCCGTACATAAAGACTTAGATGAATCTGAGACCATTTCCTGACTTTGAAGAATGCGCCGCATGGATTTATCCCATGCGCCGCATATGAAACCTTGGTCAACGAGAAGAACCAACTTGTTTTACTCCAGATGCGCCGCATGAAGCTCCTGATATGCGGCGTATCAATCTCAAGACTTCACCAGATATCCAAGATATTGAAGAATATTCGCAAATATTATAATCTTGGGCCCCACGCGAAGTTACCTTGATACGCCGCATCGGACCAATCCGATGCGCCGTATCGGCCATATACAATCCTTACCGAGAATTCAAGAGATCAAGTGAAGATTAGAAGCTTAATGAAGAAGTCAAGATTACAAGTCGACACTTGAAGATGCTTTCGTATTTTGGCCATAAAATCTTCATCCGGACTCCGATTTAGTTGATTCAAGCGGCCACGCGAAGAGAAAAAGAAAATCTATCTAAATCTGAAGGAGATGCGGCGCATCTGGTCCTTAGATGCGCCGTATTGGGAGATGAGGCGCATCTGGTCTTTAGATGCGCCGTATTGGGTCAGTTTCAGACTTGGAGGCTACGTTTACTTATAGATGCGGCGCATCTAACTCTCTAGATGCGCCGTATCGACCCAGATTTCAGAATCTATAAATACCGAGCTCATTAACGAATTAGGGTATCATTGGGGACCCTTGGGGTCGTTCCCAGAAGACTAAAAACCCCTCCAAACAGTAGAAGACCTCCTTGAAGATCCAATCATCCTAGAAGATCATCTCAAGAACCTTATATTAAGTGTAATCGTTTGGTTAGCGTATCGTTTTCATTATGAATTCTTATTCATTTGCTTTGATTACAACTTTATGTATTGTTACTGAGATTATGGGCTAACACCCTTAGGTGTTAGCCAAGTTTATGAAGTCTATTTAGTTTATTTGTGTTCTTGATTACGTGTTTGCTTTGTTATTGGATTGGGTGCTTATCGATAAAAACTCGTTTATTGCTTATAACTAGTAAAAGTCTATGTAACTAGATTATGAACTTATTGGTTTAATGTGGTAACTTAACTATCTGTAATTGTGGTTACTTTAATTGATCATAAAGTGTAGTAATCCGAATCCTATTAGACGGCTTAGAGGGAACACACCGGAACCGTGCCTTATGCCACTATTAGGACTAGTAGCGCGTAATGCCAAACTAGGTTAGACGGTTTAAAGCGATAAGTTAGTATTGATGCTAGATAGGTCACTATGATCATGTCCTCTTTCCCACCACGATGGTAGGTTATTCAATTGTGACAGGATTAATAATCGGATTGAGGGCAAAACAATTGAATGAATTAAAACAAGTAGACATTAGCACATATATAACTATAAGATGGATTAGACTTGGCTAGCATGTTCTTCTATCATTGAATTCACATTTGCTTTTAATTAGTTTAATATTTATTTTCTCGTATTTAGTTTAATTAAACACACAAAATCGTGATAGCCTCTCAGGCTAAACCCCCATCTATCTTTAATTGCTTTCTAGTTTAGTTTAGTTAGATTAGAGACTAGAATACCTTTAGATCACTTTAGCTTCGCTCCTAGTGAACGACCCTTGCTTACCTAAAAACTATCTACATTGATCGGGTACACTGCTCGTGAGTGTTTAGAGTCTATAGGTTAGTTCGGCAATAAATAAATTTAAAACTTGGTAGTTTATTATAGACCTAAAAAAACACATCAATAGGAATTTGTTACAATTTAATTAAAGATTGGTAATCCTTTCCTTAACATGTTTAATGTTATCTCAATAATATTATGTACGAATTTATTGTTTAAATAAAATGTTATTTGCATGTTTTTGAATTTATACACTTACGGTATGAAAAACGAAAATACATTTTTTGTAAGAATATAGAAGCATTGTTTTTTAATTTTATAGGTATGATAATGATAAAGAAATATCAATTATATAGATAAAATTTTATTTACCTTTAGTCACTTAATTGATTCCATATGATACTGTATATTTACGTTGCGAATGCTTTAAAACTTATTTTTATTTAATATTTTCTTGTGTAGATTTTTTTTTAATTTTTTTAGAAATGATAGACTTATATATATTCTATAGAATGTACATGTTCATTATTAGGGAAATCAAAAGTGTATGAATATAAATCATAAAAATATAGACGAAAAAATTACCATTGAATGTCTTTTCGTAACAAAAATTATCAAATTATTTTAGGAATTCATTTGTTCAACTTTATCCTTAAGTATTAAAATTATGTGTAGAGTATGGTACTTGTGAATTATATAAACTATAATGTGAAGAGGTAAAAAAATGAACAATTCATACGCATTTATACATAGAAAAACAATAGAGCTAAAATTAATGTTGATGACATTTAATTTGAATATTAGAAGAAGAAAAAAAAATAAATGTAAATCAAATATTGTTTGTGACTTCTTTTAAATAAAACATTTCATGTATTGTTGGTGTAGATTTTCAATCGGTGTATGATCACAATAACTTTAACCATATATTGTTATTTACTGTTTAAAGCGGAACAAACAATTGTCCGCGATACAATTTAGCTAAGTTTGTTGTCGTACATTTGAGAATTCGAGGTTCTTTATTCAATATGGTAAGGATTTTCCTAAAGTTGTTGACGTACATTTTATTGTTAAAATGATTTGGTAAGGTTAAAAAAATTGTTTGTATAAGAATGGAAAAAATTGTATGCGCCTGACGTTGAAAAATATGATCTACTCTTGTTTACTCATTGCGCATGTATACGACCGGTAACAAATCATACTTCACGTGGTTGGTTACTGTGAGGAAACAATTTAGTCCTTTTTATAAACTTTCAATAATTATTTTGATAATAATGTTTTGGTGGTTTAAGTAAACTAAAAACGCATGTGCCGTTTTTTTTTTAGTTACATAACTATACATGTTAGATGGTTTGACTCATTATACGTTTTAGTCGATTATAAGGTTTAGTTATGTGGCTTAGCATTTTACATATACTTAATTTATTTACTGTCACACCCTGAATTTACCTGTTAATGGCAGCGGATATGAATACCTTGGTGTGACTTTCATGGCGTCTCATACAATGGATATATTGAACGACCTAAAGTGTCGTTTTGAAAATACACGTTTGATCATAAATAAAATCAGAGTTTACAAAACATAGGTCCCAAATGATGTTGCAAGTTTATAACAAAACCATAGTAGATCAAACGTTACATAAGTGCATGAAAATAAGTGATGCAAGTCGACCCCGCGACTCCAAAATAGCCAAATGCATGTCCACACGCTAGCTAATTACCTGAAAATACATTGCTAAAAACGGTCAACATAAAGTTGGTGAGAGATCATAGGTTTAATAAAATGAAGGTATACGATAGCCACAAGTATAAAGTGTATGACATAAGTCACATAAAAATGGTGTACAATAGACTTAAGCTCATGACCCCGAAACTATGACTGAATCTATGGTGCCCCTCAGAGTGTTTTGCCAGGCACTCTAATAAAAAGACATGAAATGCATCCGCTATCGGTTGTTGGTCAAAGCCAACACGGATGGAGGCGTCACCCTCGATAGATCTATCCACTCACTCTCGCTTACAGGTAAATTAACGGTTCATGATATAGGGGACTTTCATATGGCAACAAGGTAACTTAATCTATGTACAAGGAATTTGATACTAGGGCTCGCATATAAAAATGGTTGCAATGTATTCTCCCCCGTGGGATTTGAAATGAAATAATAAATTGAAAAACGGGGCTATGAAAACTCACCTGAAGTGATGGTACAACAATGCTATGAGTATGCGATGAACGGGAACAACAAGGCGCGTACACTAGCCGCTACCTATCATGAATGAGCATAATCTACTTAGATTATGAGGCAATGTAGTGCATGTACATGTATATGTAACCTATACCACTCGTACTTTGAAAATAATAGTTATCGTTAATATGTAAAGTTTCTCCAAAACTTGATATAAATATGTTAACTTGTTTCGTCAAAACTAGTCGTGTAATAAAGTGTATAAAACGTTCGTGTTAGTATCGGCGTTTTGAAAAACATGAAATGTAATATGATAGTCGTGTTAATAAGTCTTTGATCGTACGTGTTCCAACGGGTAAGAATTACGGTTCTCCATAGTCGTCACGTGAAAAATATAGTTTCTAGTACGTAAACATTTTCTAGTTAAAAAGCTGTCAAAATAAAAGGTATATTATCGATGTTTAAACGCGTGTATCTTGTTCGTTATTAGCTCGTTTTCGACGTTCTTTATATCCGTGGTTTCGTAAAAACATGTACTAATATATTTTCAGTAGCTCGGGTCATCTAGGTCGCGTTAAACGCTTCAGTTTGTCCGTCGAAAGTTACCAAACAGCATGCAGTTTTTCCGGAAAATTAGTTTTCGTCGTTAAACTTTGGAAAATCATATCTCCTTCGTTATAAACTCGTTTTTATCCCCGTTTTCGGCCACGGCTTCGTCTCGGAATGTATTTTCTAAATATTTGGCCAAAAATTATCTCACACCTACTGATTTTCCCACGTTTCACTTTTAAAGACAGAATGTTTTATATACTTGTTAAAACTTGATTTTCTAGTTAGTAACTTGTCCAAAAATGTCACAAACAACAACCAATCTTTCTAAAACTTACCATATATCTTTTTAAAGTGTCAAGGGTCCTAAACATCATCATCCATGTAGATCTAACAAGGATCTAAGTATAAAACACTTCTAGGGCTCATAACTTGCAAAAAGATTTAAAAGGAGTGGTATAAACTAACATATACTTGTAAATCTTCTACAAAAATTATATAAACATGATATTAACTTGGAAAAATTATGAAAATGAGTTTTGACAACTTACTTGAAAGATTAGTGAGCAAATGAGGATGAAAACCTAAGAAACCCTTGAGTTTGTATTTCAAAACCCTTATAGGAATACTAATATGACTTGTTTATGCAATAATCTTGCAAAGTTGATGATCCTTTCTTGTTTTCTTGATGAGGCCGAGCACAAGAGGGGGGAGGGAGATGAGAGAAATCTTGCTAGTTTACTTGAAGATTATGTGTGAAATGAAGTGAGATAATGTGGTTAAGTATATATTATGGACAAGATTTGATGTGCATTAAATGAGAAGTGAAGTTAACGAATTTTGATGTGTTTGGGGTGCTAATGGGCGGCGCACAAGGAACAAGGGGGGGGGGGGGCATCTTGATTAAACCATGTGATGATTATGTATGCTTAAGTGTAATTAAATTAGTTTTAGGTGTAACCGGGTACCGCGTTTACTAGAAATAAAATTTAACGGAGTTAGTCGGGACTTGACGAAGTCATAAAAATTACAAAAATATGTTGGGTACAAATATTGGGTGTTCGGGTAATTATCGTTTAGTTTTTACGAAAACCGTCGTAATTATATTAAACGAACGATATAAATTAAATAAATTCGCAAAATACCGGGTAAATGAATTTTATAATTTTCTTGATGTTAAAATGAGTATAAAAATATATCGGGACCATCGTGGGGATTGTCGGACGTGTTAGTCACATTTATTGATCGCGCGTTAACGTTTTAATTAAAAGTAATTATACGTAAAACGTCAAATGTAACAAAAATATTAATTTGATAAACCTACGAGTGGAATAGTATGAAAATGTAAATATGATGATATGCAGACTATTATGGACATGAATGATGAATGATGGACATGAATGGTGATTTGTCGAGGTTAGGAAAGTGACCTGAAATTACGGGTTGTGACAGTCGCCCCTCCAAAAGGGAATTCAGTCCCTGAATTCAATTGTTGTTGGTTTCAGAAGCAGGCTCGGGAAAAAGGTGTGGATACTTGCGTCGCATTTGGTCTTCTCGTTCCCAAGTAAACTCGGGTCCTCTTCGAGAATTCCAGCGAACCTTCACGATAGGAATTCGACTCTGCTTCAATTGCTTGACCTCACGGTCCATGATTTCTACAGGTTCTTCCACAAAATTAAGCTTGTCATCTAGTTGAATTTCTTCAAGTGGAATAACGGACGACTCGTCGGAAAGACACTTCTTGAGGTTTGAAACATGAAATGTGTTATGAACGTTGCTGAGTTCTGGCGGAAGTTCAAGCTTGTAGGCTACCGGACCAATCTTTTCCAGAATCTTGAATGGCCCAATGTATCTCGGGTTCAGCTTCCCGCGTTTCCCAAATCGGATCACGCCCTTCCAAGGCGAAACCTTCAACATGACTTTATCTCCAACTTGAAATTCCAATGGTTTGCGTCGAACATCTGCATAGCTTTTCTGTCGACTTCTGGCTGTTTCGAGTCTTTCTCGAATTTTAACAATCTTCTCGGTTGTATCTCGTACCATCTCTGGACCGGTTAATTGTACATCACCGACTTCGGCCCAACACACTGGGGACCGACATTTACGACCGTACAATGCCTCAAATGGTGCGGCCTTTATGCTCGAATGATAACTGTTATTATTAGAAAACTCGATTAATGGCAAATGGTTAGCCCAACCATTTCCAAAATCAATCACGCACGCCCTGAGCATATCTTCTAATGTCTGAATCGTCCTCTCACTCTGACCATCGGTCTGAGGATGATAGGCAGTGCTCATGTCTAATTTGGTGTTGAATGCATTTTGTAGTGACTTCCAGAAATTTGAAGTAAAACGACTATCTCTGTCGGAAATGATGGAGACTGGTGCACCGTGCTTTGAGACTATTTCCTTGACATAAAGTCTAGCGAGTTGGTCCATGGAATAAGTCTCTCTAATCGGTATGAAATGGGCTGATTTGGTGAGACGATCTACTATAACCCAAATAGCGTCGAATCCACCTGAAGTCTTAGGAAGTTTAGTAACAAAGTCCATTGTAATACGCTCCCATTTCCATTGAGGAATCTCTGGCTGTTGAAGTAACCCTGACGGTTTCTGATTCTCGGCTTTCACTTTAGCACACGTAAGACATTTGCTAACATACCTCGCTATCTCTGCTTTCATATCGGGCCACCAATAAAGTTGCTTGAGATCCTGATACATCTTATCAGAACCTGGATGAATAGAGTACTTCGACTTGTGCGACTCATGCATAATCAACTCTCGTACTCCACCATAAAGGGGTATCCAACTTCTGTCCTTGAAGCATAACACTCCATCGGATCTCTTTACAAAACCATTCTTGTTCTCAGGCATACCATAAATCTTCTCGTGTGGTCGGTTTTCTTCTTTGAGTGCTTCAATCTGAGCCTCTAAGATCTTTGATGGTAAAGGTGAAATAATTGTCATTCCCAATGACCTGACCCTCAAAGGTTTGGGTCGTTCTTTCCTGCTAAGAGCGTCAGCTACAACATTAGCTTTTCCCGGGTGATATTGGATCTCACAATCGTAGTCACTAAGCAACTCTAGCCAACGACGTTGCCTCATATTGAGTTCCTTCTGATCAAGTATATGCTGTAAGCTCTTGTGATCGGTAAATACCACACACTTGGTGCCATAAAGATAGTGCCTCCAAATCTTGAGTGCGAAAACTACAGCACCCAATTCCAAATCGTGCGTAGTGTAATTCTTCTCGTGTTTCTTAAGCTGACGTGACGCATAAGCAATCACTTTCTCGTTCTGCATTAACACGGCTCCAAGCCCTTTGTGAGATGCATCACAATATACCACAAAATTTTCAATTCCTTCTGGTAGTGCTAAAATCGGCGCGCTACAAAGCTTCTGTTTCAACAACTGAAATGCGGACTCTTGCTTATCTCCCCATTCGTACTTCTGATTCTTCTGTGTCAACTTGGTCAGCGGCTTAGCTATCTTGGAAAACCCTTCAATGAACCTCCTGTAATATCCGGCAAGTCCTAAAAATTGGCGAATTTCTGTCGGAGACTTGGGCGTAGCCCAATCTTTAACTGCCTCAATCTTTGCTGGATCAACTTGTAGTCCTTGGCTATCAATGACATGACCAAGAAATTGAACCCTTCGTATCCAAAAATCACACTTAGAAAATTTGGCATACAATTGCTCCTTCTTGAGCAGTTCTAGAATCGTTCTGAGGTGTTCTTCATGCTCTTGCTTACTCTTGGAATAAATTAAGATGTCGTCGATGAATACAATCACAAACTTATCAAGATACGGCTTACATACCCTATTCATGAGGTCCATGAATATCGCAGGTGCGTTAGTTAATCCGAACGGCATCACTTGAAACTCATAGTGTCCATAACGTGTTCTAAATGCGGTCTTCGGGACATCCTCCTCCCGAACTCTAAGCTGATGGTAACCGGATCTCAAATCAATCTTGGAGTAATAACTAGAACCTTGCAACTGGTCGAACAAATCGTCAATCCTAGGGAGTGGATAACGATTCTTCACTGTCAACTTGTTCAGTTCTCGATAGTCAATGCACATCCTGAAAGATCCATCTTTCTTCTTCACAAACAAAACCGGTGCTCCCCAAGGCGAGGAACTCGGTCTAATGAATCCCTTGTCCAGTAATTCTTGTAATTGGTTCGACAACTCTTGCATTTCGGAAGGCGCTAAACGATACGGTGCTCTTGCAACAGGTGCGGCTCCTGGCACTAAGTCGATCTGAAACTCAACTTGACGCGTAGGTGGTAGTCCAGGTAATTCTTCCGGAAAAACCTCGGAAAAGTCCTTAACAATTGGCACATCCCCAAGTCGTTTCTCATCCGACTTCTTCTCAGTAATGTGAGCCAAAAATGCATAACAACCCTTCTTGATGTACTTCGCGGTCTTGATGCATGATATGATACTAAGTCTAGTTCCGCTTCGCTCTCCCCGAACAACTAATGTCTCCCCATCATAAGGAAGATGAACAACCTTCTCATCACAAATAATTTTTGCACGGTGACGGGACAACCAATCCATGCCGATGACAATGTCAAAACTACCAAGTTCTACGGGCATGAGATCTATGTTGAATGGATGATTAAGGAAATTGATGGTGCAATTACGGAGAACAGTATTTGTGCTAACTAAAGACCCATTAGCTAGTTCAACTTGAAATGAAATGTCTAGTGCGGTTGGTGTAGTGTTGAGTAAAGGTGCAAACGTAAGTGAAACAAAACTTCTATCGGCTCCCGAATCAAATAAAATAGAAGCATAACGATTATTGACAAGGAACGTACCCGTGACAACCTTCGGGTCTTCGTAGACATCATCTCCACCCATGACGTAAGCTCTCCCTCGAGCTATTCCGCCTTGATTCCTTACCTTCGGGCAATTGTTCCTAAAGTGTCCCACTTCTCCACAACCATAACACGTTGGCGGTGGATTCTGATTGTTTCCCCCAGGAGCAGACCTACATCCATTAGCTTGATGACCAACTTTCCCACAATTTTTACAAGGCCTAGGGCAATCTCCCGGGTTATGATGTGTTTGGCACTTGTTACACCTTGGTAGAGTACCGGAGTAACCTTTCTTTTCTGTCGGACCTGCAGCATAGGCCTTTGCGGTCTCTTGCCTCTTGGGTGGTGGTTGGTTGGCGTTGTTACCTTGGTTGTTATCCCATTTCCTTTTGTTGTTGTTGTTATGGTTGGTGTTGTTTCGGTTATTGGAGTAGTTGTTGTTGTTCCGGTAATTGTTGGTGTTATTGTTGTTGTTACGGTTTCGGTTGGAGTTATTGTTGTTGTTGTTGTTGTTGGCGGGTGTCACTTTCTTCAGAACTTGAGCTATGAGCTTTTGAGACATCCTGATTGCCTCATCAAGAGTTTGCGGATCAAAGAAATCACATCACCACGGATGTTTTCGGGCAATCCACCAATGAAATTCTCAACCAACTTTTCATTATCAGGCACCATAGATGGGCATAGAGCGGCTAACTCTTGGTACCTCCTAATATAAGTCTCGATATCATTCCCCACGGTTACCAGATCATAAAACTCTACCTCTAACTTCTTCACTTCAGTTCGGGGGCAAAACTTCTTAGTCACTAGCTTCTTGAATTCATCCCACGTGATCTTGTAAGCATTCTCCATCCCTATGGGCTTCGCGAAAGAGTTCCACCATGATAAGGCTTGATCACGGAGTGTACTAACGGCAAACTTTACCTTGGAATCATCCGGACAGTTGCATAAGATAAACACGGATTCGGTATGTTCGAACCATCGAACCATGGCAGTAGCCCCTTCAGTACCCTTATACAAAGTAGGATCTCCACTCTTGAAATCCTTATACGTACATTTCTTTCCATTAGTCCCGTTGCTAGCTTCTCCCGATGTCTCTAGCTGAGAAGCATCTTCGGCAGCTTTTGCGGCAACAGCGGCTCTTTCAATCTCTAGAGCTTCGGCTATACTATCCCTAACGAGCTTCCTGATAGCAGCTTGAGTCATATCTGGGGTAGCCGTTGCAGCGGCCTTGGATCTTGTTTTCCTAGGTGCCATAATTCTGGTACATCACAACAGAATACATCAACAACAATCATACTAGAAATGATTATCGCACAAAATATATACAACCACAAACCTGTATATATATTTCCACAACGAGAATAAATATAAACACAACATGTATAAATACAACCACGACATGTATAAATACAATGAAATCACGATGAGAACAACCACAACATGAAATTTCATAGAATAATCACAACACATGAATATCATACATGAAAATTTCGGCCTACGTGGACCGATATCATAATAGCACAACCAAATCCTACATAGTAGAGTCATACTTGATACATTTGTTTGTACTACAACCAAAAGACAACAAGTTCATAACTATGTCCCACACCCCGGGACTAGGATAATAACAGTACAAGCTACATGATAAAGTCTAACACTAAGCACTCCCTGGTGCTCCACCTGGTCCACCTGGTCCACGCTTCCAAGTCTTGACCACTTTGGCCATGGAAATAGCAACCTTCTCCAGCTGCTCCACTCGCAACTGAAGATCGGTCTCTCTGCTCTGTGATGCAGTCAAAGTAGCTCTAACTGATGCCAACTCAATAGCCTGGCGGCGTAGCTCCTCCTGAGTCTGCTCGGCTCTGTCCCGAATCTCTGGTAATTCATCCCTCAACTGGTCTATCAACTCCTGATGCGCTAGCTGACGTGTCTCCAGTCCATGATAAGACACATCAATAGAAACTCTACCCTGAACCAAATCCTCTACATCCCCTTCAACCACATCTAGTCGAGGCGCAAGGATCTCATCTACTCGGTAACTCAATCTAGCTAACTGCCCCTGCTGATCAGTCAGCTGGGCATCCAAGGTAAGAGCAGTGGGTACCCTCGCAGCAGCAGCCCGCGAGCTCTCTCCAATGTGGTAATGTGCAGGTGGTGGTAAATCTGAAATCTGAGTAGTGGGTAAGGCTGGGGTAGTGCATCTTGCACGCTTTTTAGGCGGCAAGGATAAAGCAGGTGAAGGAGTAGTAGCAGGTGTAGTAGTGGGTAAATCTGATGATGGTGGTAGTGTAGGAATGGCTGGTGTCCTGAATGTAGTGGTAACACGACGCACGCTCTTACGAGCACCAATGATCGTCTTGCGACGAGGAAACATAAGAACAGGTTCGGCTGGAACTGATGAAGTATGGTGATGAGTGAGTCTGTCAGAGGACGGGTAACAAGAGGTGGTGCAATGGGTGAAATCTGAGGAGTGGGAGCAACCTCATCCTCGTAGAAAGCCTCGGTATCCTGTGCCAAAGGTGATGAAAGTGGTGCAGGCTGAACAGGTGTAACCATGGGTATAGTGGAAGACATAGCGTCCTCAATGTCCACATCGGAAAGTATGATAATCGGGCGGGAGTTAGAAGACATATCTCTGGGGAAACAATGCAAAATGAAATGAATAACTCATGTAATGAAACTCATAAATAATAAATATGCACTTATGATGAAATGATGAGACGCTACCGTTGGGGTAGTTATAGTCTAGGGTATGAGGACAACCTAGTTCGCTATAACCATTGCTCTGGTACCAATCTGTCACACCCTGAATTTACCTGTTAATGGCAGCGGATATGAATACCTTGGTGTGACTTTCATGGCGTCTCATACAATGGATATATTGAACGACCTAAAGTGTCGTTTTGAAAATACACGTTTGATCATAAATAAAATCAGAGTTTACAAAACATAGGTCCCAAATGATGTTGCAAGTTTATAACAAAACCATAGTAGATCAAACGTTACATAAGTGCATGAAAATAAGTGATGCAAGTCGACCCCGCGACTCCAAAATAGCCAAATGCATGTCCACACGCTAGCTAATTACCTGAAAATACATTGCTAAAAACGGTCAACATAAAGTTGGTGAGAGATCATAGGTTTAATAAAATGAAGGTATACGATAGCCACAAGTATAAAGTGTATGACATAAGTCACATAAAAATGGTGTACAATAGACTTAAGCTCATGACCCCGAAACTATGACTGAATCTATGGTGCCCCTCAGAGTGTTTTGCCAGGCACTCTAATAAAAAGACATGAAATGCATCCGCTATCGGTTGTTGGTCAAAGCCAACACGGATGGAGGCGTCACCCTCGATAGATCTATCCACTCACTCTCGCTTACAGGTAAATTAACGGTTCATGATATAGGGGACTTTCATATGGCAACAAGGTAACTTAATCTATGTACAAGGAATTTGATACTAGGGCTCGCATATAAAAATGGTTGCAATGTATTCTCCCCCGTGGGATTTGAAATGAAATAATAAATTGAAAAACGGGGCTATGAAAACTCACCTGAAGTGATGGTACAACAATGCTATGAGTATGCGATGAACGGGAACAACAAGGCGCGTACACTAGCCGCTACCTATCATGAATGAGCATAATCTACTTAGATTATGAGGCAATGTAGTGCATGTACATGTATATGTAACCTATACCACTCGTACTTTGAAAATAATAGTTATCGTTAATATGTAAAGTTTCTCCAAAACTTGATATAAATATGTTAACTTGTTTCGTCAAAACTAGTCGTGTAATAAAGTGTATAAAACGTTCGTGTTAGTATCGGCGTTTTGAAAAACATGAAATGTAATATGATAGTCGTGTTAATAAGTCTTTGATCGTACGTGTTCCAACGGGTAAGAATTACGGTTCTCCATAGTCGTCACGTGAAAAATATAGTTTCTAGTACGTAAACATTTTCTAGTTAAAAAGCTGTCAAAATAAAAGGTATATTATCGATGTTTAAACGCGTGTATCTTGTTCGTTATTAGCTCGTTTTCGACGTTCTTTATATCCGTGGTTTCGTAAAAACATGTACTAATATATTTTCAGTAGCTCGGGTCATCTAGGTCGCGTTAAACGCTTCAGTTTGTCCGTCGAAAGTTACCAAACAGCATGCAGTTTTTCCGGAAAATTAGTTTTCGTCGTTAAACTTTGGAAAATCATATCTCCTTCGTTATAAACTCGTTTTTATCCCCGTTTTCGGCCACGGCTTCGTCTCGGAATGTATTTTCTAAATATTTGGCCAAAAATTATCTCACACCTACTGATTTTCCCACGTTTCACTTTTAAGGACAGAATGTTTTATATACTTGTTAAAACTTGATTTTCTAGTTAGTAACTTGTCCAAAAATGTCACAAACAACAACCAATCTTTCTAAAACTTACCATATATCTTTTTAAAGTGTCAAGGGTCCTAAACATCATCATCCATGTAGATCTAACAAGGATCTAAGTATAAAACACTTCTAGGGCTCATAACTTGCAAAAAGATTTAAAAGGAGTGGTATAACTAACATATACTTGTAAATCTTCTACAAAAATTATATAAACATGATATTAACTTGGAAAAATTATGAAAATGAGTTTTGACAACTTACTTGAAAGATTAGTGAGCAAATGAGGATGAAAACCTAAGAAACCCTTGAGTTTGTATTTCAAAACCCTTATAGGAATACTAATATGACTTGTTTATGTAATAATCTTGCAAAGTTGATGATCCTTTCTTGTTTTCTTGATGAGGCCGAGCACAAGAGGGGGGAGGGAGATGAGAGAAATCTTGCTAGTTACTTGAAGATTATGTGTAAAATGAAGTGAAATAATGTGGTTAAGTATATATTATGGACAAGATTTGATGTGCATTAAATGAGAAGTGAAGTTAACCACTTTTGATGTGTTTGGGGTGCTAATGGGCGGCGCACAAGGAACAAGGGGGGGGGGGGGGCATCTTGATTAAACCATGTGATGATTATGTATGCTTAAGTGTAATTAAATTAGTTTTAGGTGTAACCGGGTACCGCGTTTGCTAGAAATAAAATTTAACGGAGTTAGTCGGGACTTGACGAAGTCATAAAAATTACAAAAATATGTTGGGTACAAATATTGGGTGTTCGGGTAATTATTGTTTAGTTTTTACGTAAACCGTCGTAATTATATTAAATGTACGATATAAATTAAATAAATTCGCAAAATACCGGGTAATTGAATTTTATAATTTTCTTGATGTTAAAATGAGTATAAAAATATATCGGGACCATCGTGGGGATTGTCGGACGTGTTAGTCACATTTATCGATCGCGCGTTAACGTTTTAATTAAAAATAATTATACGTAAAACGTCAAATGTAACAAAAATATTAATTTGATAAACCTACGAGTGGAATAGTATGAAAATGTAAATATGATGATATGCAGACTATTATGGACATGAATGGTGAATGATGGACATGAATGGTGATTTGTCGAGGTTAGGAAAGTGACCTGAAATTACGGGTTGTGACATTTACCTATAACCATTTGTAGATGGATTAGTAAAAGAGTGAAAGAGGTTTTATAAAAAAAAATAGAGTAATAGAGTGTATGAGGAAGTATTCAATAGTGTAATCATCAAATTATATCAACTTGACTGCAAGCATTAAACATAAAAACTGCTCACACAT
Source organism: Artemisia tridentata subsp. tridentata (assembly GCA_021014915.2). Taxonomy (NCBI): domain Eukaryota; kingdom Viridiplantae; phylum Streptophyta; class Magnoliopsida; order Asterales; family Asteraceae; genus Artemisia; species Artemisia tridentata. The sequence goes on along the minus strand of CP139509.1, from coordinate 510,466,709 downwards.
AGCTCAATGCAACAAATCAACTTCTTCTACAGTGTTACATCTTCTTGATCGGCTTCAAGAAATTTCCAGGTACGCTTAATTTTTATTTATTTTTTTATTTTTTTTTAATGTTATGCATGTGTTTAGATGATCTATTATCTAATGATCCACTTACATTGTTACTTACTGATTCAATTATTAAGATGAATGTGTAATTGCATAAATACTTTGAACGATCTTGTTAAATTATGCTTTCATTTTTGCAATATTTGGAGCTTATGATTTACTATTCAGTCTGGTAACTATGATACATCATGAAGTTGTAGTTAGTTATTTATTTTTTTAAAAATGTGGAGAAATTGAAGTTGAGGGTTCATTTGGAGGTATATAAGTAGTTTAGATTTGCTTGGTAAAGAAAAATTGTGAATTATGAATTTTCATGTTGCTCATTTAGGTATATATGTTAAGGGGTTTATAAAAACCAAAAATACAGAGTATATTTGAATATCATACAAATATTATCTAATTTTGTTAGATTTATGTGTATTCTGACACGTATAGTGTTACTTTGTTAGTGTTATGACGCCTATGGAGTTTTTGGTAACCGTAAACCCCGACAGTTATGAATATTCACAGGTAATTCATAGTTTCAATTTAAGATGTAGGACAAAGGTAATGTTACTATACTTGGTAAAACTAATATTTTTGCAACATTTTTGAAGATACTACCCTCTGTTTACCTTAGAGAAGGCTACAATGGGAATCCCCATCTTTATTTGACTGGTCACGAAGGATATAAATTCAGGGTAGATTTAAGTTTAAGGGACGGCACAATAGAAGTTCATGGTGATAAGTGGAAGGAGTTTTTTTTTGGACATTTTGATGATGGAGCTAGAGTGTTGCATTTTGTTGAAGAAGGACAGGACAACTTTTATGTAGCAGGATATAATGCTAGAGGAATAGATTATGGTGGTTATGATAGAGTGACTGGAAGGATGGCAAGGTTTATGACACGTCATCACACTTACCCAAATGTACCACAGGTAGACCATATATAACGTATTTGAATGTACCTTAAAATTAGGCAATGTGTTTTATATAAAATTGTTTTTTTGTTCACAAAAACTCATTATTGTCTATTACTTGTAGACAATCGATGCATCCTTCTTGAATGGAGTATCGCAAAACGAAGAATTGTTTGTTGTGGCTAATGGGATTCTATTGCCTGTCCGTCTGCAACGTGTTAATGGGGGCATGTTTGAAGTAGACAGTGGTTCATGGAACAATATTGTTGAGACTCTAAAGCTTGAAATGGGAATGACAATAGTGTTTGCAAAAAAACCTTTTGGTCGGATCTTCTTAACTGCATTCGATGGTGAAGGAGAGGCACACACAGAGGTCGTTTTTCATGGTGCAAGTCGTTTGAAAAAGTCTCATCTTCCATTGGAATATCATGAACTTAGTAAGTTATACGACTAACACAATGACATATACACATTTTATTTGGCTTTAAGTAACGTATGTGTAAATTTAAATGCGTTTTGCCACTTGCAGATGATGATCGATTGAAGCATATATGCCAATGGGAGTGGCACATGGACCACTATGAAGAGGATGATGATACGTTCTATACGCCGTACGCGTTGACTGTGGACAAACAAAGATTGGTATCGAATATTCAATTTTATATTATTGTACTGCATAATGTTTCGCATATAATTATGTAATAAGAAATAACAAATTAAACATTTTGGTGCAGACAATACCTGCAAATTTCTGTGACAGACACAAATTGTACATGTATCATCATGCTGTGTTCAAGCACGAGGATTATCAAAAGACGATGAGACTGAAGGTGGTGCCGCACATTGGGAGAACGGGAAGGAAGACCCACATTGCAGTGTACGCGAAGTGGAAAGAGTTTGCAAGAGAATGCTCTTTCGGATACAACAAATTAATGAGGTTTCGGTTAATGCATTTTCTTAATGACGTCGATCTTGATGAACAAATCCCTGTCTTCCATGTCTGCTGATAATCCAGGTTCCTCTGTTTCAGTGGGTTCGTGTGTTTCTCTTCTTTTGATAAACAGTTGTTGGTCTTTTGAAACTTGTTGGTTATGATGTATTATGGTAACTCCTTTTGGGTAGGGTTGTCCACTTTAAAGTTTAATATGTAATGAAAATGTATTAGGGACAAAGTTCTGGTAATGGTCTAATGTTTAACAACTTATGCTGCTGTAGGACAATGAATGTTTAATGGTAGTGGTTTTTAATGGTAATGTTTTTAATTGCTTTTAGAATCCAGGTTTTTTTTCTTATTGCTTTGTGTAAACAAAATATGCTTGCAGCATTGTTAAAATGTATACGTTTCAACATAGACAATCGCGTTGAAGACAGCGCACAAGAATATGCATATGATGTAAAATATATATACAGTAACGATGAAGCACAAATGAAGAACATTTTATTCAACAGTTTCACTATATTCGGTACGAAATGTAACAACAAAGTTTAGGAAATATAAAAAAGATAGAAACAAAAACTTAAATTATAAAAAACTTTGACAAAAACTGCCAACATTGTTGAAAACACATTTTATTAATTAGGTGCACATGAAGCTATTTGAATAGGATTCTTGACCATCAAAAATCATCATCGGTATCATAATCAACATTGGTACCATCAGAATCTTGAGTATTGTCATCAATGAAACCGTCCAAATCATCTCCATCATCAACTGATCGGTCGCTATAGAGGTCAGAATATTGTAAATCCTCTTCGGCTTCATCATTAATGAATTTGTTAACATGATGGTAACCATCAAAACCTTTTGGAAGATCATTGATATTTACCCACACACCATCTTCACTTGGATTATTCTGTTTATCAAGATCCTCATCAGTTTCCTCGTCAATGAGAGAATAGTTTTTGTGATTAATTTTTGTAGGAGTAGTTTGTTCATCGTCAGTAACCTACGTTTGAAAACATAAAAAATAAAAAATAAACTATTATGTCGTATATAGTTTTTAGCATACACACAAAAAATATTAATAATTGAGTATACTTCATACCATTTTTCCAATCTTATGAGTTTGATCTTCAAATGTTATTGTATCCGAAACATTTGCTTCCTTGTCATCATCTGACGAACTAACAACGATCAAATTGCTTTTTACAACCTCTCCATTTTTGGTTAATCTTCTACGTTTTTTTGTTTTTTTAAGAGCCTGAAAATGATTATTTAAACAACACCTTGTAACTATAAGATACATATTTGTTTAGAGAAAAAAGAACATTTGCTAACCATACCATTTCATCGTCAGATGATATATCAATAACGGATATATCATTTTTAACAACATCATTAGTTGTTGATGAACAATGAATGCTATCTTCGTTGGATTTCTGCAAGGTTCAATTTATCGTACATTTTCAAAAAAATAAAAATATATATCGATCTATATATATACATATATATATATATAACACATATAACAAAAAGCAAATACTTACAATTGGAAAAACAAAATGCAAAACAATATTTATACCTTTGGTGTGTTTGACATCTCTAGAGAATGAATAAAAAAAATATGGTTAGCTCTAAATATTAGTAGGAGTTTATATACAGTTTTTTGGTCAGTGTATTTTTGTAGTGTATTTTCAAAATATTTAGATATTAATGACCAATAAATTATATGACAAATGATATCTTGTTATTTGAATTTCAATATTTCTCTCAACAACATTGGGATGATTTCCTAAAATATATGAAGTAATTGTGGATGATGGAAGACTACACAAAGTTTTACACGGTTTTTTTTTTTTTTTTTTTTTTTTTTTTTTTAAGAAGATAAAATTTCAAAAAGTTTTATTAGATTGTATTATTTTGTTTGTTAAGGCACACAATAGAATATGTTTTTAAGCCAAAATGTAAATCTAAGTTTGCAAAATAGAGTTATAGGAGTACATAAAATGTGCTTGGTTAGTATTGATGAAACATAACTTCGATAATACAATATTTTGAAATAAGCCAAATAAGATAGTATACGAACAATAAATTGAAGATGTAGTGAAAAATTGACAGGCATCTATAGAGTGGAAAAAAAAAGAGGTGAAGTTAATATTCATGAGATTTTATTGTTACAGTAAAAGAACAATATTAATGAGTGAAGATCAAAGCTTATGTAGGACCTCTTTGAATACAACATTTGTTGTACTGTTGCTGTAGAATCCGTCGTTGTCGCAACACAATACCTTTAACCCTCTCTTGTTCTTTACTCATGAAACGGCAACATACAATTGGCCGTGAGAGAAGACAGGTTTTTCTAAATACAATCCAACATGTGACAATGTTTGTCCCTGACTCTTGTTTATCGTCATTCCGAAACAAACTTGAACAGGAAACTGTCTTCTATTCAGTTTAAAAGGCATTTTGTTGTCACTTGGAGAGATAACCATACGTGGAATTGCACATATGATACCTAATTGACCTCCTGATATAATTTTTGCCTCTATAACATGCGTACCCAAACGAAGTATCTGCAGTCTTGTACCATTGCACAACCCAGCCGTCTGATCAATGTTCATCATCAGCATAACAGGAGTTCCTATTTTCAAATGAAGCTCATGATTAGGAACGCCAGACATTCGAATACTGTTTAAGAACTCTGGTGTGTAGGCGTGTTCAAAAAAATCCGAATCGTCATCGGCTGGTGAGACGCTGTCTGAACTTAAGTAGACTTTCTCCTCTCCATCTAATAGGTCCAGCATAGATTTGTTGATTGAATCAACCATCTCGTGCGTTGGTGCTAATATTGCTCTTTCTTGTAAATAAGCAGCATTCAATAAGTTTTTTTTCAAATCAGGGTATGTCTCTCCAATTATTGATCCAACATGGTCTTCCGAATCTGGTATGAGCATATCGTCTGGAAATTCAACTGTGGACTCACCATCATTTTTTCCTCCAATTACACCATTCCCAATAGCAAGTATCCAATCGGCAAATTCTCTAATTTCATCTATATCGTCGGCATTTGATCCAACTGTCAAACGCATATTAACTGTGAGCTTCATTACAGTACAATGCTGCCAAAGATAAGATGCGTTTATTGTTGCATGCACAACGTCTTGCCTTGTACCGTTTGGAATGACTGGTAAAATTTGTCGGAAATCACCACCAAAAACAACGACCTTACCTGAGAATATGATTTTGTTTCTTCAGTATACGTAACTCATGAATAGAAAAAAAGTTGTATGTGAATGTAACTTTTTAAATTATTGACAACTAAAATTTACCTCCAAATACTCTGTCAGAAGCTTCATTCATGTCTGTTCTACATATATCGCGCATAGTGCGGTCGAAAGCTTCAAAACAATGCCTATGAACCATTGGTGCCTCGTCCCATATAATGAGTTTGGTCTGGCGTAATAAGTCAGCCAAATCACTGTCCGCACTGATGGAACACATTGACTCCTCATTAACATTTATTGGTATTGCAAATCTAGAATGGGCTGTTCTGCCTCCATCTAAAAGAAGGGCTGCAATACCGCTGGATGCAACGTTCAACACAATGCTTCCTTCAGAACGTAACGCAGCTGTCATTGTTTTATACAGGTATGTTTTACCTGTGCCTCCGTAACCGTAAACAAAAAACATACCACCTTTATCTTGTTCCACAGCATCCAATATGTTAGCGTATATACACTTTTGCTCATCAGTTAGGGTCCGGTACATTTTTAGGTGCAACTCAGCCAATTCAGGCCTGTTGTATTTGATTTCATCGTTAACCAATCTGTTGTACCCATCCATTGTATACATTTCATTAGGATAAGGCATGTTCGCAATCGACCTTAATGACCTGTTGTTGCACCTTAACATGTGCTCGATGTAAGTAAGGCAAATGTTGTACCTTTGTTGGTCGGTTAACTCCAAATCTGATAAGAAGTACAATACAAATTATATGGTATTCTGTTGCAATACTACAGGAGTAACTGAATTATTTGACATGGGGGATACAAAGTCTAAATTATTCGTTATTCCACATTTACGTGGCCGTCCGCCACGCATTATAGTAAAATCATCACTTCTGGCTGCAGACAAATTTCCTATTATGTTCTGAGATATGGTATTCTTTTGCAATGCTGCAGGAGTAACCACATTATTTGAAATTGAGGATAGCAAATCTATATTAGTGGTTATACTACGTTTACGTGGCCGACCAGGACACCTTACATTCAAATCCTCACTTGTTGTTTCAGACAAACTTCCTCTTATTGGTTGAGATATGGTATTATTTTGCACTGCCCAAGGAGTAACCACATTATTTGAAATTGAGGATGGTAAATCTATATTAGTGGTTATACTATGTTTACGTGGCCGACCGGGACGCCTTACATTCAAATCCTCACTTGTGGTTTCAGACAAACTTCCTCTTATGGGTTGAGATACGGTATTATTTTGCACTGCCGAAGGAGTAACCACATGGTTTGAAATTGAGGATAGTAAATCAAGATTATTTGTTATAGAACGTGTAGGTGGCCGTCCCCTTCTTCGAATAGGAGACACTGATGTTAAGTTGTTCTTTAAAATGGAGCTGGCTCTTGCATTTGGGCTTAACGACAAAGGCAAAGTTGGTGATGTAAGAACTGAAATCATTTAAACTATTGTTAAATATTATGCATATAAGTAAAACTACATTTGTTAGACGAAAAAAAAAAACTACTTGTACGTACCTGGTATCGAGGAATTGTTGCTTGATCTAACTATTGGGGTTGCTGTCACTGAAAATAACATATTCATAACTTATATATACCATTCTACTATTTTAATCATTTAAAAAGTTGTTTATGTTTATTCAGGAAGTGCAAATGTAACGCAACCTAAAATTTCATATCTAAAGATGCGTAGTGAACTTACCGTTAGTAATATCTTTAAGTGGAGTTTTCACTGAAACTTTCGTTTTAAGATTATTAACAATATCTCCAGCATGTGATGGACCTTCAACAGCAAGGGATTGAGAACGCGTAACTGGGATTTTTCGATGGATTGGTTGACACAGACTATCATGTATGCTATTTATATTGTTTGTGTTCTCTTTGCCAACTGGTTTCCTACTGTTGTAGGCGTTAGTTTTCCTCTTCTTATTGGAATCCATGCCTGCATTTGGACAGCAAGGTTTAAAAATTACAGTTATGAAGGGTTATATTGTAAGGATTATGTGTAACCATGAATGTTGAATAACAGTGTGTTAATAAAAATAAAAACATTCATACCTGTACTTAGAGTTTTTGGTGTAGTGCTTTATTTATATGTAAACAAATGATGAATACTATGAACAAAACTTATCTCTTCTTTGTGAGTTTGATGATAACTGCAATTGTAGTTGATCTATAATTTTAATTGAATGTAAACTTTGTGAAGTATGAATTGTGGAAAAATAAGATGTTTTGAATACCACTATAAACGTTTTTTGAATTCAAAATGAGTCAAAAGTTAATTTAGGTATTAAGATAAATTAAGTATGTTGTTAAAACGTTTTTAAATTTGCTAATTATTAGGGATGTTATACATTTAAAAGGTCAATTAGTTATAAATACATATGTTTATGAAATACATTCTAATTAAATTGTTGTATTTCAAAATTAGTCAAAAGTTAAATAAGGTATTAAGAAAAATAAGGTAGGTTGTTAAGATTATTAAAAGTTGTTGAAATTCATTTACACTTTAATTTGATGAATAACTAATAAATAGTTATGAAATTCGTGTATATTTATTAGAAGATATAATTATTTATATAAGATATATGTATGTGGTGGACTAATTTTTTACACAAATATGTTATACAATTATTTGGGAGAATAAGAGAACATGATTTGCAGTATATGGTGGACTAATCTTTGACACAAAATATCATGGTTAGTATCAACAATCAAATATATGTTGCACCTGTTGTAGTGTATCTGCCAGGCGAATAACGTAAATGTAAAAAAAAAGAGTAAGTAACGAATAATTGTTGCGATAATTACGAATAATAAACTGAAAATAGTAATCATTGATAATCCAAATCTCCATGTTTACATAAACTGATAACCATGACTTTGCAAATATTGCAAATGCCAACTTATTATGCAGAAAAATGTGAACAAAAGCTAATAACGAAATGGCAAATGAGGTACCAAATGTCTCAAAACATAATGAACCATAAAATAAAAATCAAATAAACATGGAGAGGATAATGGAGATATGGGATTACTCCTTCTCTATTTTTGGTTCCAAAAGAGGCTTCTTGTTGTCAGGGACAATTTCTTCCACATCAGCATATTCATCCAAATCGATGACTTGACGTTTCCCGTTGACTGAACCACCACCTGAACCACTTCGGGAAGCACTTGTAGAAGACGCTGCTTGTGATGGAGGTGTTTCAAGGAGAAACTTCTTAACATGTACATCAGATTTAGGAGTACCAGACATTTGATTAATCTCCGGAGTGTTGAATGCATCATCAGGACCCTGTGATAACAATAAATAACATTGCTATCAGTGTTTCATAAAAATAACTTGGCAGCATAAATTTATGGATGGGGCTGTTAGAACAAAAGGAGTACGTATGATTTGTTTGGATATATTACCTCATTTTCAGACAGAATCATAGATTTAAAATGAGCAATCAACTCATAATCATCAGAAACCGACTTGCACGTGTAAACATGGCTGTTTGAATTAACATTGTGTTGTGTAAACAACACTTTAAACAGGATCTTTTTACCAACCATAGTGTTCAATTCAGCAGGAAAGAAGTCAGCTGGGTCCTTGCCAATTGAGGTAATGATATCACACGCAGAAATCCCAGTGCACAACTTATTGACGTTTGTATCAAACATGACCAATGGAGCTGAGCCGGTCTCATCAATGACCCTCACTATAACTTTAAACCTTTTAATGGTGAAAATACAGGGTTGTGTTATACATCAGTAATAATACTAAATTAAAAGTAACAAATTACCAATGTGTATTAATAAGTATTACCTTGGTATCACCTGGTAAATAGTACCATGTGCGTCACACTGGTATGCCTGCTTCTTATTCTTACCATAGCTCCCTTGTGAACCTACTAAATTAAAAGTAACAAATTACCAATGTGTATTAATAAGTATTACCTTGGTATCACCTGGTAAATAGTACCATGTGCGTCACACTGGTATGCCTGCTTCTTATTCTTACCATAGTTTCCTTGTGAACCAGCAGTTTTGATAGGCTTGGCAATCCTGTTGCACTTTTTGCATGCCTCATAACACCAACCGTGCTCTTTGTGTATGCGATGAATCTTGGCATAAAAAACTACTTCAGAATCCTGTATTTATAAAATGACAGTTAGTAAGTATAACTTTTTAACTTTTGTTATTATAAATGATTATACATTAAGTATAAAAGAATTGTTAAAATGCATACCGAAACAACATCACGGATGCCACCAACCTTGACAGCAATAGTACCTTTAAAGAATACTTCAGCTGTAATCTTGAATTTTTCTGGAGTGAACAGCTCTATCTTGTGCTGACTGTCAACGTAGCCGTCTTTCGCTGTGTACCTATAAATTATAAAGGTTTATATGTATTTAGGTTTTTCTAAACGGATCTGTAACAAAATATTTTTTAATAATTATTTTAAATACCTCTGTTTGAAAGATGAAAGTGCAGGCAGGTCTTTGTTGATAAAGATTCTGGAACCAAACAAAGCATTGTGTACTGCAAGATCATCTGAAAATAAAAAAATGTCGTGTAAATAAAGAGTGAAAAGTATGCATACATGAATGTTGTATAAAATATTATTGTAATAACGTGTTTAAAAGTCTAAACAATCTTACTGTTGAAATATTTCACTTTTCCCAATTGCAGCACAAACGTTACTGGACCAACGGATTCATCAGTCGTAGCATACTGGGTGAACATGTGTGCCCAGTTATCCCAAAAGGTACATTTCACTCTAGTCCCTCTGATATGTCAAGAAGAGTGAGTTGGTATTTAGATGAAAACATGGTTGTTATTAAAAATACATAACAAAGTGTTTAATAAGCTATGATGAATATAAAGTTACTTACTCAGTGTCCTCAACTACCACGGTCCTTCTTACTTTTTTGACAAGTGTGTTTGTAACTGGAACAATATCGCCTATCGCCACCACGGCTCCTACAATATCTGAATGAATTTGTTTTGTGTAAGTTTAAGAACACAAATATTAAAGTCAAAAGCCACTAATAAGTTTATTATTGGGAAAAACTTACCAACAGAATCCGTTTCATGATATTTTTTTGTTAAAATATCGCTGAATGGTTCAAGCTTGAACCCGAATACATCATCATCAAACGGGTCAATCCTGGTAACAACAGTAGACCTGAAAAAGGTAATCTTGTATTTGTGCGGAAGCAACGGTAGTTTACCATTGTTTTCACCAACACTGAAGTCAGAAATGATGTAACACTGTCCTTCTTTAAGCAATGGTTCAAAACGGTACATGTCATCATGCCTTATTGTGCATTGGATCCGGTTGGTCTGCATTTAAATTAATAAGTTAAATATGCAATAATGTGTACATTCTTTGTATAAGAAAATAAGAAAGTTGAATACATACATGCTCATCTTGAATAACCATATCCAAGCTGTAAGGATCATTCGGTTTACCAGCAGGATGGGTATGCCATAAAGAGATGCACCTGGCCTTCACTTTGATTTCATCTAACATAGGGTCAACCTTTGCCAGGGCAGTGAATTGATCATTGGTCCCATAAATAGAGGCTTTTGCTTTTCCACCGGCTGTAGTGGTATTCAATAAGACTGCATCATCAACGTCAGATAAAACGCCTTTTCCTTTCAAATTGGTTGAGATTGACTTAAGCAAGGCTGCATCATCTACATACAAAAATGATTAACATTTTAGAATAATTAATCAATGATTTATATAAAAATTTACAACAATATTATTTATCTAATTACTATTATCAATAACACTATTGAATGTCATAGTTATAAATTATATAAACCACATGAGAAATGAAATAAAGAATTCCTGTTGAATGTGATAATGAAAGAACTTAACATACATCATCAATGTGACAAACATGTTAACCATAGAATTTAATAATTCCTGATCCAAATATATAAATCATACACAAAATTAAAGATTTTATACAACACATAACATACATCATCAAAGTGACAAACATGTTAACCATGGAATTTAATAATTCCTGTTTCGAATATATAAACACAAATAATGAATTGGTAATATACGAATCAAAGGTAAAAACAAATTAATTGTGACAATGCTGTTTTAGTTTCCTTTTTGTTGTGATAAAAAAAACACTTATCATACATCATCAAAGTCAGAAACATAGCAAACATTAAGTTTAATCTTAATCGACTAAACACAAATCATTAAACGATTGATAAAAAAAATGATTATTATAAATCTACGAATCAAAATTATTATCATACATGATCAAAGTCAAAAACATATTAAACATGAACTTTAATCTTAATCGAGTAAACACAAATCATTAAACGATTCAAAACAAAAAAGGATTATCATAAATATACGAATCAAAGCTTAAAAACAAAAATGATTATGATTGGAACTAACCTGAGTATTGAAGGCGTGAATCAGACATTGTGAAATACTTTTGTTAGTCGGAAATGTTGATGGGTTGATGCCATGAAGACTGCAAATCCTCCCGTATATATAGATGAAGATGAAAGTATACATCGATTTGAATTAGGGAAATCAAATCAATTGGAGTTTTATCACAAATTATTTGGCAAAAAATAAGGGAAAGCAGTGTGATTTGATAAGAATTGGTGTTATGAATTCAATCATTATAAAAAATAAGATGATTTTGTGAGATTTTTTAGTAAAGTTTTAAATGTTATTGACCATTTCACGGTAGAATTGAATGAGAGGAGAGAAATCCGGTGTTGTGTGTGTGAAAAGAGTGTGTGAAAAATGCCAGGTGGTATTTTTTTTGCCAAGTGGCATTTTTTTTTGCCAAGTGACTTTTTTTTTTGCCAAGTGGCTTTTCCTAGTTGTCAGGTATTGCTAATATATATAGAGATCGATATAACTCTTGAGTAAGTTTTCGTTTGTCGGGAGTATATAAGATTGATGAGGAAATCGTCGTTGGTAAATCAAAGTTGGTTGATGTTATGTTACGTTATAGGTTTAATGTTTCGTTAAGCGGTTATGTTTTATATATATATATATATATATATATATATATATATATATATATATATATATATATATATATATATATATATATATATATATATATATATTTATTTATTTATTTATTTATTTATAAATATACATATGCATATAATTATAGTGAAAATAACGTCGTTAACGTCGATTGACGAGTTTATAAAATAATTATATAAACTTATAATTATTTCTGAAATAACCTTTAAGTTTCACAAAGTTACACTTTTGACCCTAACGGCATAATATTTGCACCGTTAGTCCTCGGTTAATTTTTTATTACATTTTAGGTCCAAAACATTTAATATTTACATATTATACCCAAAAGTTTCTGAATTTACAGTTTTCATCACAATATTATCAAAATGACAGTTCTTACCGTAAGTTTCCAAATTTGACAATTTTAGTCCCTCGGTTAGCCATTCTTTGCAAATCGAGTCCAAAATTTATAAAAATTTAAGTTTATCATTTTTATTTCATAACTAAGTTTAAAATAGCTTTTGTAACTTATGTGAACAACTTATTTTGCGAAAAGCTTATTTTTCAGCTTATGGGCTTTTAACGAGTTAAGGTTATGGCCCAATATGGGTTTGCGATCCAATGGGTTTAGAGGGGGTTTGGGCTTGGTTACGGGCTTACTTTAGGGTTGTAAAAACATAACAAGATAGCTTATAAGACCAGCTTATACGATATGCTTAAATATAGCTTAGTGGGCTTCAAGCCCGTTCGTTATTTGTTTAGTTTTGCAAAAGACTGGTTCGAGTTCGATTCACTTTGGGGTTTAATAAAGTTCAAAATGAGTTTTCTAAGTCGAAAGTAATATTTGACTTGTTAGTTTGGTAGCTCGACTATTAGGTCGAGCTATAAAACTTAGGTGTTGTGTGTCTCGTTTAACATATACGAGGTCAAAGTTATCGCGACTTGGCTATGTGTAAAACAGTTTTGAAAGTCTCTAAAATATTCTAAGTGTTTTAAAAAGAGTCGAGTAGGGCCAATGTGACTTAGAACGTGTAATTTTTAAGGTTAGCATGTTTATATAAGGTTCGAATAAATGTTACTCTCGTTAGTTAGTATAGCAAATATTTAAGGTGTCGATTTACTTATGTGTGTTGTTAGTATAAATGACAAAATATTGCATCGAAGCAAAGCATGATACGCGATAGAAATGAAAATAATAAAATGAGAATGGTTTGAGACGTGCTTACTTCACCTCAAAAGGTGGGGCGTATCACCAAGTCGAGACTGAGTTAGGCCAAAAGAATTGCATAGCTAGATTCTTGATACACCAAAGACACAGGAACGAGTTTGTGAGATTCCTTAGCTCGACTAGAACTCCTTCAACTTGTGTCAAGTTATTCGACCATGGGACTAGTAAGACTTAGTTATATTTATGTGGGAAATGTGATATGTTTTTGTGTGAGTGTTTAGCCGAATGCATGCATGCATTTATAGTGAAGTTTTTAGGCTTAGCACATGCAATATGAAAGCATGAATCGTCCTTGTGATAGTTCGAACAAGAAGGAAAGAAACAAAGTAGAATCATGGAGTTTGTCTTGACTCTATTGGTGTATTCAGTGGTCAACCAAGTTCCAAATTATGATAGACCTAACTTGTGGGAATGGTTTGAGTGTGTAAGTAACACAAATGATGAGAATGGTTTGTGGTTTTTGCTTGGCCGACGTTCACAACCAACCAACAAGGAGACAAAATGATTTTGAGTTTGATAAGTTGCTCGTTGGGGCTAAGATGGGTCAAGCAACGTTTTAAATGTGACCAAGTATTACTTGTGACTCGTTTAGGGTGTCATGCGAGATACTTCTTAACTAAAATATGGAATTTAAGTTGTGTTCATAATATGTCGAGTGCGTTGAGTTTTGGTATATTTTAAGTAGGTATATGATCGAATTAATATGTGAGGTTTGCTTCACTCGATTCTTGGTTAGGTTGAGAATTGAGTCATGTAAAATAATTACATGGTTGTTAAGTCGTGTAACACCACAACTTCCTTCTTTATCATACAAACTAACACTTGATGACACTCACTAACATGTAAGAACAATAAGAGTATATGGATCGTATGGTAGAATATTGGTCAAATGATTATTAACTTTAAAGGATAATAATACAAGAGACTTGAGAGAACTTGGCACACACACACACTCTTATCTTATCTTGAATGAGGCACACTGTGAAGAGTGTGTGTGTGGCGTAGATAAACAACAAACAGCCAACCTAAATGGGCTTTAGGTGGGCTTTAACACTTGACTTGGAGTGGGCTAGTAAATATGTTACACTTATACATTGAATACTAATAGTCCTAACACTACAAGCCCACTTTTAAGATACAAATTATACATGACACATTAATTCAAAGTAGCCAAATGACCATCTCTTTCAAATAGCATAAATTAAATGCTAACAATCTCCCCCTAAGGGATGGTCATTTCAATGATGCTCCTGAGATTGGTCTTTTGCATTTGCCGTCTTGAACTACGTGTGTCAATGTATAGAATTCTTCGTTCAATGTTCCTTCATGCGCTATGATCTTCATAGTGTCGTCTTGTGGTCTTCCTCGCCTTGATCTACATCTTCAGTTCAGCTGCATCGCCGTTGTAGATGATGATGGTGAATGGACTTTCGTCGGTACCTGCATAAAACAGTTAGCAATAAATCGTCCTTCGGCCATCATGACGTGAGGCAAGATCTTTTAGATCTCATTAAGACTCATACAACTTGTATCCTCTGAGGTGAACACAAGTGTATTGCATAGGAAGTGTTCCTAAGAGATCTTTTGATGAATCTCATGTCTCTAGACTCAATAATGTGCGTTTTGTTTTTAGTCGTCGGAGGCATGGAGCAGAGTGCCACCTTTTCAATATCAACACATCTCGGAGTGAGAGGTCGATAGATTATGAAGTGTTCTCCGTGAGAAATGAAACAAATATCTTTTAAGAGATATCTGAGTGGCAAGGAGGGGTGATGCAAATGCGTCACTGGGTCCATGACGTCTTGTCTTCAATACCAGTATCACCTTAGTGAGTACCGATAGCAGATGTATTGACCCGGTTTCTTTCCTAAGTTTTCATGGAGGGCTATTTCTTTTCACCCTTACAAAAACTTTTCTTTTTCATTCTTCAACCCCTTCTTTCTCCTTTCTCATTATACTCCTTTTTTCAATCTATCCTAAGGACTTCTAATGCTAAGCTATTGGAATAGTCCTTGGGTAGATCCCTCCGGTTCTGGCGGATCATTGGACATAACCTAACCATAATCACCTTATTACTCCATGATTATCCTAGATTATTTGTCACATGCCATTAAACCTTGTGAAAAATCTCTCAACGTGTTTATGAGAAAACACATTTTGTTAACACATCAAGAGTTTTGCATTTATGAAACACTCCCCCTTCACATGTGCTCATGCATTTTTAATAAATTGCACATGTTGGGTAGAGTTCGCACATTTGAAATGATCGACTTTCAATGAATCACGACCTTCGCGAGACACGCTTACATCACTAGTTAGACTAGCTTGAAGTTATTACCCGTCCTGGTCATATTCAAAGATCATCTCTCGAATTGGTACATTCTACTCAGACAAGTCCTTTGCGAGACACGCTTGCATCACTGGTAAACCAGCTTGAAATTATTACCCGTCCAGGACATGTCTTTTCGAGAACAGACATTTAGTTTCGTCAATTCGAGGGTTCATGCTGAGCCTTTTTGAAGAACTCGTTTTGAGATTCAAACGATAAAACTTCTTTTAGATCACATTTTAATCACGTCCTCTCCCCCATATATTTAAACACTTAATCTCCCCCTCAAAAATAGCATGAAGTGTTATTTTTGAAAACAGTTGATTAAAATGAAACTTTTTGTGGAGAGACGGACTGATTTTAGCATGAAAAATGGAACATTTTTCTTTTTATACTCCCCCTTAATCAGAGCAAATGGTTAAACTTTTGAGTTTAAAAGCAGTTAAGGGTGTTAGAGGGAGTGATCTTGAGCACAAAATGCATTTTAAAGACTTTGAAAAAAATCTCTTAGAAATCATTTTGATTAAGTGCTCAAGGTATTTGCTTTTCGCCATTAACATTGCGAGTCCTGATCGGAAATAATCAGAAGTCATTCAATGTAGCGCGGGTTTCGTACTGAAATGCACGAAAGCCTTAATGAAGAAAAATTTGAGAAACGACATGTTTTAGAAAAACATAAAAAAATAACTCTCGCTCAAGCATCTGTAAATACCCGTATCATTGTTGAATGACATTTCTAAGTACGTACAGAATATTGATTAGACGAGAGACATGTCGTGAGAAGAATATTTTTGATTTTTGTTGTTTTATATTTTTTATGACTTTTTGAAATTTTCTATTTTTATATTTTGTTTTTGAAAAAGTATATATATATATTTACCAAAAATATATATACGTAACTATTTACAAACATATTTACACATATATCGTTACATGCGAAGCTTTATGAAGTAAATCAATAAGATTCGAGAAGACTTTCTAACTCTTCAGGAGTTAGGCTTCGCATTCCAATTCGACGAACTAAGTTTTCAAACCGCTCTTTTGGGAGGGCCTTAGTAAATAGATCGGCGAGCTGGTATTCAGTCTTAACGAAAAACAATTCAACAGTACCCTCTTCAACGTGCTCTTTTATGAAGTGGTAGCGGACTCTAATATGCTTGGTCTTCGAGTGTTGCACTGGGTTGCACGAGATGGCTATGGCACTTTTTGAATCGCAATACAAAGGTATGCGGTTGAAAGAGAAACCATAATCCGTGAGTTGTGTTCTCATCCATAGGACTTGAGCACAACACGCAGATAGGGACACATACTCGGCCTCTGCTGTTGATAAAGCAGTGCAATCTTGTTTTCTTGACGACCAGCCTACTAGCTTTTCTCCCAGAAATTGTGCTCCGCCTGATGTACTTTTTGCTGTAACTTGGCATCCAGCATGATCGGCATCTGAAAAGGCAATTAGTGTAAACTCCGAATCCTTCGGATACCAAAGTCCCATGTTAATGGTTCTTCGAAGGTATCGAAAGATCCGTTTAACCTCTTGGAGGTGAAGTTCGGTAGGCCTTGCCTGAAACCGTGCTAATAAACACACAGCAAAATGAATATCTGGTCGGCTTGCAGTTAGGTACATGAGAGAACCAATCATGCTCCGATATTTCTTCGGATCCATGGGTTTCCCATATAGGTCAGCGCCAATCTTGGGTGAAGTGACCATTGGGGTTCCAACAGAGTCACAATTATCCATACCATGTTTTTTCAAAATCTCAATGGTATATTTAGCCTGATTAAGAAAAATTCCACGCGGGGATTGATGAATTTGTAAACCCAAAAAGAATTTTAATTCTCCCATCATGGACATTTCAAATTTGCTTTTCATGAGATTTTCAAAATGTTTTGAATGTGTCGGATTAGTGGACCCAAAAATTATGTCGTCCACATAAATCTGAACAATCAAAATATCATTTTTGTATTTTCTTGTAAACAAGGTTGGATCAATTGTTCCCTTGGTGAAATTATTTGACAACAAGAAAGATGATAACTCGTCATACCACGCCCGTGGGGCTTGTTTCAAACCATAGATTGCCTTCTTTAGCCTGTAGACGTATTCCGGATGATCTTTGTCAACGAAACCGTCTGGTTGACTCACATACACTTCTTCTTTCAGAGTTCCATTCAAGAACGCCGTCTTGATGTCCATCTGATAAACCGTGATGTTCTTGTGAGCGGCATAAGCTAAGAAAATCCTGACAGCTTCAAGCCTTGCAACCGGTGCGAATGACTCTTCAAAATCTATCCCTTCTTCTTGTCTGAATCCCTTTGCCACCAGACGAGCCTTGTTGCGAATCACAGTCATTTCTTCATCCTTTTTGTTTTTCCATAACCACTTAAGATCAATGACTAGTTTGTCAATTGGTCGAGGAACTAAATCCCAGGTGTCATGGATTTGAAATTGAAGAAGTTCTTCCTGCATCGCTTCAATCCAGGCATTATCTGCCATTGCTTCCCGAATGTTCTTAGGTTCTATGAGACTGACTGAGCAGACATAGATGCACATGTCGAAATCGGTATGAAGTTGTTTTCTCGTCTGAATTGGTCTTGAGGGTTCACCAATAACCTGTTCAATCGGATGGTCTTTTGTCCACTGTAATGTTGAAGGATACCTTGGACTGAATAACTGCGTGTTAGTCGGTTCATGTAATCTGGAAGATGATTCACCAGATTCCGTTCCAAACGGGTTTTCAAAGACTTCTTCGTCTAACACAACATTATTTGGTTCTTGCTCATCAATTCTTGGTAGAACAATTTCAATGAATGGAGTTGCTGGAGTAGATGTAGATGATGTTGATGCCGAGGGAGTTGGTGCATCAGCTTCGAATGTTGTGGATGCATCTGGATTTGGTGGAATTGGTGGTGGTTGTTGATGTTGAGTGGTTGCAGCGGAATGTTGGTCAGATGCATTTTTCGAAGTGCCACCATAGTATTCATCATACATGAACTCGAAGAAATTATCCAGTTCTTGAGTTGTGGGTTGTTCTGAATGAATTGATTGAGCTCCTTGAGGTGCGAGTCCCGAACTGATATGTCCGGAAGTCATCGGGTTAAGCGCGGGTTCTAGAGCGAGTCTCTCAGAAGCCATTTGTGAAATTTCATCAAACTTCACATTCATCGTCTCCATTATCTTTTTCGATCTCCTGTTATACACCCTGAATGCCCTCGAGTTTTCAGAATACCCAATAAAGATTCCAATATCACCCTTAGCCTTCAACTTTCCCAGATCTTCCCTGTCATTTGTTGGATAGCATAAAGCGCCAAATACATGAAGATAAGAAATATCCGGTTTTCGGTTGTTGACAAGTTCGTATGGGGTTTTATTGAATCTTGGATGGATTAGGGATCGGTTTTGAGTAAAACAAGCAGTAGAAACAGCATCAGCCCATAGGAATAACGGTGCACTAGAATAAATCAGCATAGTGCGAGCAGCTTCAACAAGGGTTCGATTCCTTCTTTCAACTACCCCATTCTGCTGTGGAGTTCTGACAGCTGATGTCTGGTGAGTAATACCAGTTTCTTCAAAGAATGTTCTTAACTCCTGATTAACGAATTCCGTGCCGTTATCCGTTCTTACTATCCTAACTGGAGCTTGAAGTAGAACTTGAATCCGCTTCAGAAAGGTGATGATGGTGCTTGGTGCTTCATCTTTTGATCTCAAAAACTTTACCCATGTATATCTTGAGTAGTCGTCAACAATTACAAGAATATACTTCTTCCCATTTATGCTTTGAACTCTCATCGGGCCACATAAGTCCATGTGCAGCAAATGCAACCTATCAACCGAACTAGGTACGGGTTTAGGTTTGAATGTTGCTCTTTTGCTCTTTCCCTGCTCACATGATGGACATAGGTGTTCTTTGGTGTATTTGAATTTAGGAAGACCGGAGACGATGTTGTCTTTGGCAAGCTTGTTTATCGTGTCAAAGTTCAGATGGGACAAACGTCTGTGCCATAACCAGGATTTTGTTTCACCTGCCCTGGTCATGAGACAAATCGGTGATGAAGAGGCCATTTGGTTTATGTCAATTGCATAGAGATTGGTGCCACGATTCCCAATTAAGAGATCATTCCCCACCAAATTCCTGACAAAACAAGTGTTTCTCCTAAAAGCAACCTCTAAATCTGCATCACAAAACTGTCCGACAGAGAACAGATTGTGTCCCAGCCCTTCGACATAGTAAACCCGAGTGATCAGATAATTTCCAAACCGAAGATCTCCATAACCCAGAATAGCTGCAACATGATCATTCCCAAACCGTACAGTCCCCATGAACTGCCACACAAAATTGATCAGCAGCTTCAGATTCCCGGTCATGTGCTTGGAGCAACCCGAGTCGACGATCCAAAGACAGATTTCAATGACCTGAGAAGAACAGAAGAATTTGTATATGGAAACCGTGTAACATTTGGTTCCAAGGGGTTAGATGTAACAGGAGAATTACACTTAGAACTGGTTTCCTGAGATGCATTGGGAACTATTTCTAATGTGCCATTCTTAAGTGTGAACATTCTACCCGTTGGTTTCCATGCACAAAACTTAGAGTGATCCTTAGGCAATAGGCTGCTAGTGGTTTTTCTAGCTTTTGCAATAAGTCTTCGAATAAATCTAGACTTAGCCTTAGTCACTAAAGGAACCTTTTTCTGTTCAGGCAAATCATTCTTTTTCACAGCATTAGAAACATTATCATCACAAGCATTTACAGACAAATTTTTCTTTTGCATTAAACAATCAGAATCATTACATGCATTAGAAACAGGAGTCTTAGCATTACAACTAGATGATACATGTTTCTTCTTGGAAAGCGATAAATTCCTAGGGTGTTCTTCTACTTTCTTGCTTGCACTCTCAGAAACAGGCGAGACACTAGGTTTCTTGTTATGGCTCCTAGACTGTCTTTTGCTCCTAGAGTTGCTTTCTATTCCTGTAGAAGGTAAGGCACACTCATTAGAATTTTTGTTGTTGTCCTGAGATGTTGTAGTAGCATTCCTAGACTCATTTGGAGTATCTTTCTTACTTTTGTCTATCGCCCTATATGTTTTAGATGTAGAGGCAGACGCAGTAGTGGGACTAATCCTATAGAGGCCAGGTGCTATAACGTTAGTGTTCTTGACAACAGCTTTCTCTTTTTGTATCTCATTAGGCAAGGGGGTTGATGGTGCAATACCCGTAGTTTCCTCACCCTTCCCTTTTTGACATTCAAGCTGAGACTTCAAAATATTAATTTGTTTTTTCAACTGTTTGTAAGAACGCTCATACGACAGTTTGTCATACTTGCATTCTTCCTTTTTCGTATCAAGTTGTTTAAAATATGTGCAATTTTGTTTTTCAAGTTTCAAAAGCGCCTTTTCATATTTTTCAACAATTTGAGAAGTCTCAGCTCGAAGTGTTTCATCATCCTCAATAGAATATGTTTGGAAAATAATAGACATGATATCGGTCGATAGAGCTTCGAATGAGAGAGAGTCATTTTGATGTTCCAAAACCTTTATTCGTTCCAAGTATTCATTTGCTTCCTTCACTAAGGATTTGTGGTCCTTAACAAATTCTGCAGATTCTTTTAAAAGATTATTTTCCACATTTTGAACAACCGCATAGATTGCAGCAACATGTGGATTAATTTCCTTTTCAAAAATCTTTTTGAGTTCATCCTGAACACCCGGAAACCATTCAAACTTGTTATTGTTAATTTTGGAAGCCACAATACGTTGAAGAGTCTCAATTCTCTGCTTAAGATCAACCAAATATAGTCTAGCTGCACTTGAATCATAAGTGTTTTTAGATGCCATTTGTTCGATGTTAGACAGATGTTTTGAAACTGCTTTTTGTTTTGTGAAGACCACTGGTCTTTGAAAAAACAATTGTGACTCTTTTTTAATAAGATGAACACCAGAATCTTTATTAAGCTTGTTATAATCAATTGGTTTAATTTCTGGGTTCATTTGTCTCATTTTGACTCGTCTCTTTTCAGTACGCTCAATCGTTTCATCCGAATCATAAATTTCAATCGGATCATGTTTATCATTTAGCACACTACCATCATATAACACATTCTGTACACTCTGAGCTTTCTTGAGATTACAAGGGTTTTCATAACCGATAGCCACTTTCTTTATTGTATGTAAAATCGGGTTTGGATCGTTTATTAACAAGTTAACTGTTTGTGCAGAATGACCCGTTTTTACAAGCAACTCATCCAACTTTGCAATGGTTTCCTTTTTGTCAGAGATCTCTTTAAGAAGATCCTTTTCACGTTTTAAAAACCTTTCATTCAACTCCTTCTTTTCTTTTTCAAGATTGGAATAAGTTGATTTTTGTTTTGAAAGCTGGTTGGTTAGTTCAGAAATTTCCTTGTTTAGAGATTTGATTTTATTATTCAAATTCACATCTAGAGTGTTAAATTTGATTTGTAAACGTTTTTCTCTTAACTCAGAATCTTTTAAGCTAACCTCAAGTTCCAACTGTTTTTTGTTATGAAAATCATAAGCTCTTGCATTCTCCTTATAACTCTCAAGCTCAGTGGTCAATTTTTCATTCGCGGCCTTAACATCGCGATTGACCTTTTTGACCTTTTCTATTTCAACACTACAATTTTGCAATAATGATTCAAACATAGCACGTGTTTCCTCATCATTATCAGTATGCTGTGACTCGAATTCTTCATTATGATCCATATCTGGAGGTTCCAAATTAGTATTACTACAACTTGGTTCGTCCATGTATGTGTCATAAATGAGATTAGGAGTCTCAGGATGCTGTTCATTTTGAGGTGACATATCAAACATTTCATTATTGTGACATGTAGCATATGGTTGTACCTCAGAAACCGCATTAGTGTCAAAAGCAGGAGGTGCTTCTGAGTCTGTGTCGTACTTTGCCTCCTGGAGATTTGCCATAAAAATGCAGTTTGCATCGATGTCCTCTTGATCTTCTGAAGCATCCATAATAGCCATGAAGTCATTCTCTTCTGCACTCAACTGAAGCCCAGCCGTTTCCTTGTTTGCCAACATTAATGCTTTCTGCAAATACGCTGGATCCCTCTTATTCGGCTTGTCTGGACAGTTCCTAGCCATGTGACCAATACCCTGACAGTTGAAGCACTTCATCATATTTCCCTGATTTCTATTCCCAGCTCCCTGAGCAACATTCCCAAACTGATTCCCAGCATTCGGTACCCTTTGATTACCAACAGCTGTACCCATCTGATTTCCTGCAAACTGACCCATCTGATTACCAACATACTGCCCTGCATTCTGATTACCCATCTGAAATCTTGGAGCATAACCCTGCTGATTCCCATATCCCCCAACTATCTGTCCTTGCTGTCCCATGTTGAAACTCGGCTGTGCAATCTGCTTGTTGCGAGTGTTCGATGAGATTCGTTGATTGTTGTTGGTGGGTGTGGAGTAACGTCCTTGGAATGCTTTTGATAGGTAAGCAAAAGCTTGAGTCAAAGCAGCAGTTGACTCATCCTGATCGTCTTGATCTGGGTATTGTGGGTATTGTTGTTGTGGGATTACATGTTGTTGTTGTGGGTAGAATGGTGATTGAGGAATATACTGTTGTTGCATGAATTGCTGAGGGGATGATGATGATGATGATGGTTGTGCATTGACTGTTGCAGGTGTAGGTGATTGGACTATGAGTGCAAGAGGATCTTGTTGTTTTGCTTGCTTCTCTTTTCTGACTTCATTTGCCTCTGCTTGGTTTTGTTTGAGAAAGTCATAGAGTTGATCATAGTTCACATCATGAAGATTCTTAGTTTGGTTGACAATAGTAACATATCGTCCCCATTCCTCTGGAAGGTTGTTGATGAACTTGATGTTTTGAACAATTGGTTTAGGTGCCAAATTGTTTCTGATCAACTCATTCATTAGAGTACAAAACCGTGTGTAGTAAGTTTCAATCTGTTCAGCTGGTGTTGCTGTGAACTTCTCCCATTCTGTCAGAAGCTTGTTTTCCATTTCTTGAATGCCAATTTCTGTACCATGACAAAGACGTCTAACTCGATCCCACATTTCTTTGGCAGTTTCACAGCTATCTACAGCACAAAATATTTCTTGTGGTAGACCGAGTTGGATTAGATGCATTGCTAGGTGATCAGCTTCAATTTGCTTCCAATCTGCTTCAGTGTAATCCGATTCCTCTTTGGGTCGGTACGTTGGATCGACGGGAGGTTCTGCAGTAGGGTTTCCAGCTGTTTCTTCAATCTCACCAGGCTGGAATGGACCTTTTTTGACGGAATTAACCAAGAGTATACCTTGTCCATTGGGTTTGGATCTCATATATCGAAGCATACGACTCGTCCATGGAAGGTAACCACCCTTTTCTAACATTGGAGGTCGGTTTTCTGAACCTGCGGCATGAATGTCTTGTTGTGTAGTCATCTTTAAAATATAATGTATGATAAAGTGGATTGAGGATCGTGTCAACAAAATAGAAGATGTTGTTGTGAAGCCTTGGTTTGTTGTTGAAGATCGTTGATGTTGTCAGATATGTAAACGAAGCAGATTAAATAACGTTACGAAACTTGATTCAAGTATAATTAAGACAAAGTCAAAAGTTTATAATGAATGTAAACTTTTGAGTTGACGAAATTACGTTCGAATCAAATCCTTAAAAGTTATTTAACTTTGAACTTAATTCACACAAGTACGATGGAATTTTGGTCTCGAAACTTAAAACCTCAATAACTTCATTTTGGAGCGTTTTCAGGCCTCGAAAGTTGGGTTGAATGAATAAATTTATTCAACGTGTCCTTCTCCTCGGTCTCACGGTCGTTTTGACAGGTAATTCGCTGAAAACGGAGTTACGGTTCAAAAGTTATGGCCGTTTGAAGTTTCACAGAAGTACGAGGGCCAAAACTGCCAAATCTGAAAGTACTATAGGGCTGCTGGAAGGTACAGGGACTGAAAATGTCAATTCTGAAATTTCTGAAAATCCTTCTTTGTCCGATATCGCAATTGCTTCTTTGTCCGATATCGCTATTGGCTCAAAGATGTCGGATAACACTGGGATTTGTCAACTGCGATAAGTCTGATTAGATGTGAAATGCGATAGAAATGTCAAATGCGATAACGCATGAACTGCGATAAGCACCCAATTGCGATAAAGTCTAACAGACCTCAATTGCGATAAGATGTGTCAAATGCGATAAAACCCTTGCAGTTTCCAAATGCGATAAACAAACTGAATAGCGATAAGACGCTGGTTTCACTGCAATTGCGATAAAACGCTACAAATCCCCAATTGCGATAAAACGATGAGTCACACCACTTTTTGACTTTCTTCCACTTGCAACCTTATCGCTTAAGATTTTCTCTTACAACTTTTCACCAACTAGCTAAAATTCCTGACACAATTCAACAACTTGTACCAATAATATCTAAGATATTACAATATAATAATCAAGAACACAAAAAGTGAATAACTTTTCCTGTGGTTCGATCAAAACACTTAGAATAAATAAATATTCCACACAAGAACACAAGATTCAAGTGAGAAAATATTCACAGATTCATAGGCCCAATCGTATAACCATTAACACATCCAACCTTACACATTAATCTTGCTCTTCTATTTCCAGTAACAACCACTTCGTGCCTTTTTGAGAAGCCAAAGACCACGACAGTGAATGGTATGAAGCAAAAACCGAACAAACAAATCTTCTACCTTGTTGATAGGCTCATGTATACCACTTGTAACACCACAACTTCCTTCTTTATCATACAAACTAACACTTGATGACACTCACTAACATGTAAGAACAATAAGAGTATATGGATCGTATGGTAGAATGTTGGTCAAATGATTATTAACTTTAAAGGATAATAATACAAGAGACTTGAGAGAACTTGGCACACACACACACTCTTATCTTATCTTGAATGAGGCACACTGTGAAGAGTGTGTGTGTGGCGTAGATAAGCAACAAACAGCCAACCTAAATGGGCTTTAGGTGGGCTTTAACACTTGACTTGGAGTGGGCTAGTAAATATGTTACACTTATACATTGAATACTAATAGTCCTAACACTACAAGCCCACTTTTAAGATACAAATTATACATGACACATTAATTCAAAGTAGCCAAATGACCATCTCTTTCAAATAGCATAAATTAAATGCTAACAAGTCGAATTGGGAGAAATCGTGGCAAAGTAAACGTCCCTCGTTGCGTTTTTATAAGTTAAAGTTTTGTAGAATTGGATTTGGGTTTGTGATTTGGGCTCGTTGGTGGGCTAGTCCAAGAAGCAAGAAAAGAAAAAAAATAATAATGGTCCGATTTGTGTGTTTAGTTTACCGAATTATTGGGCTAAGGCCCAATGAGTTTAACAGTCCATTAGGGTGTTGGGTCGAGGCCCAATATAGTTACTGAGTATTCGTGATAATTTCCGGGAGTTCGGGAATGTATTTGATCACGTTCGGTTAATTAACGAAACGTATAAATGTTAAGTATTAAACGTTAATTGTTTTAAGTAATTCACGATTTTTAGACTATCAAGGCTCGTGTGTAAGCATCGTTTTCAGGTAATTGGTAATCACAAGTATCGTTGTGATTTAAATAGTGTAGCATAAATAACAAAAAAAAAAAAAAAAAAAAAAAATTGTTACCAGTAGAAATGTTTATTAAATAACGTAATGATTTATTAATCATTTATTAGCATTTACTATTCATAGGGAAAACTACGAGAGGTTACAATGGCTCTTGGCGGTCTTGAACGCTTTGGTAGGTTGCTTTATCCTACTAGTGATCTTGATGAGATCATGTATCGCGTTCAAGGTTACCTTCCTCCCTTTTTTTTATTATATATATCATTTATCAATAATTTATTAACCACACAATATTATAAACGCTATGTTTGTTTCTCAGGTATCGCATGTGGTGGTGACTTGCACTTTCTAAAAGGGATCTTGTGTGCCCAGATGTTTTTTATGCGTCAACAACCAAATGTTCAAAAAAGGATCCTTATCTTTACTGGAGGGTTCGTCTTTTTAGATCTTTCACCCTTCTTTTATTTATTAGTAATAGTTTGCCAGCTCTTATTTTTATCTGATTAATAGTTGATTAATGTTGTCTGCGTGTGTTTCTTGGCTGCCAGTCCTACAAAGATGGGGTTTGATTCTGCGAAGGTGTGTGGAAACGACTTTAAAGAAATGGGTATAGCTGTTGATCTTGTCAACTTCTGTCTAGAGGAAGAGCACAAATGTAAAAGGCGTGCGCTTAATTTGTTTGTTGCTAGTGTCAATAATAATGAAAACAGCCACATCAAACATGTTCTACCTGGATCTTCTATTCGTGATGTCCTATCTAGGTTTATAATATTACCTTCTTTTTTTTTATTATTTTTTTAATTTTTTAATTTTTATTTTTACAATTTAACCTTATTGGATTCTTCTGTTTTGGCTCAGTTAATAATTACTAGTTTTTGTAAACATCTACTATTAGCACTCCCCCAATCATCACTCGTGAGGAGATAGCTGCTGCTGGAGATCTAAAATGGATTCCTTGTCTCCCCATGAAGAATAAAGTCATAAAGACGGTAGACATGAAACTATTTTTGGAAGAGGTTAGAAAGATTCAAGCTGCTGCAGATGATGAATATGTTAAAGCACGGGAACATTGTCCCCTAGAACTTCTGAACAAATTTGAACCATTAATTCGAGAGAATGAGGAGATAGCTGCAGCAGATTATGAACATGTTGGAGTTCAGAGACGGAATAACAAGGATCATCGGTTGTTAATTAATTCATATCTAAAAAAGACTCAGAAAAATCATAAAAGAGCCAAAGAGAATGTAAACTTGATACAAGAGTTGGTACCATATCGCGATGCCAAGAATAATCAAGCTGCTGCAGATTCTGAACATGTGGAAGCACGGGGAATGAAATATTGTAAACATGTTCCCCCGGAAATTCTGTATCAACTTGAAGCATTAACTCGAGAGAATGAGAAGCTGAAGTTGGAAAATGAGAAGCTGAAATTGGAGAATGAGAAGCTGAAGTTGGATGATGAGTGAAATATATTCCAGCGGCAACACCGGTGACAACAAGTTCTGGTGGCGGCAGCGTACATTCCAGCGGCGGCAGCGAATATTCTGGCAAAGGTAATGAAATATTCTGTCAACAGCGGCGATAGCTGCAAAAAATATTAAGATTTTTTTTTTCTTTTTTTTTAGTAAATATAGATCTATAAAACAATGATTTAGATCTATAAAAAAATCTTCAAAACTAAAAAGAAAAACCTCTAAATATGAAAAAAAAAAAAAAAAAAAAAAAAACCTTTCGTGGAGGTGGTGGAGTTTTCTATGGTCGTTTGTCTTGGTGATGGTGCGGATTTCGTTGGTGGTAGTGGAGGTGGTGGTGGATGAGAAGGGGTGGTTTCGGTGGTGGTTTATTTCGGTGGTGAGGATCTGTGGTGGTGACGTTCCGGAGGCCGAGTGGTCCGGCAGTGGAGGGTCCGACGGTGAAGAGTGTCGGTGCTGGAGGTTACCGGTGGTGGACGGGTGTGGGCGTTTTCTTTTTTTTTTTCTTTTCTTTTTTTTTTTTTTTGGAGAATTCATAAAAAGAGTTGTGTATTTTTTTTTAGAGAGAGAGCCGAGTGTCAGAATGAGGAGGATGATAGAGTTTCAAATTAAGTTTTAAGTTTTAAAAGGTAATTTAGGCAATACCTTAATTTCAGTTTTTTCACTTTTCACTTCTTGACTTTTTGACCATTTTCTCATTATAGATAGTATAGAAGTAGTTTTTCATTTCTTTGTTTCCTCTTACTTAATACCTAGTTCGACTTTTTGATCGTTGTAAGGCAAAATTTAAATATAGCAAAAAGAAATAAATTAAGTAAGATAGGCAAGAAACTTAGCACATATATAAGAGAAAATTCCCAAAATAGGCAAAAACTTTTCCACTATTTCAAGACTTGGCCACAAACCACACCATTTTTCCATTTTGTCCACGCTCGACTGCTCGACTCCATTATTTTTTTGACATGTGTCTTTGCAAGTACAAGTGTTCGGTGGGGATATTTTTTTGGTTTTGGCTTAAATGACAAATATGCCCTCAAACCCATATATAAATAGACACATCTCACTAAACTAACTATCTTCTCTCTCTCTTTTCCCCCATCGCTGGCCACCGCCAACTTCCGGCCACCGAAAAATTTTCAGGCGAGCTACTTTTCTAGCCAAATCGATAGATGGTGCACCCTCTTCGTTTCTAGAGCGTTTTAGCTCGTGACACCCACCGCAACACCACCCACGCGCCACCCACCGCCACTGCCACCACGCCGCCGCCATCACCACCTTTCCCTTCCTCTTTTCTTCTCGGTAAACCCCGTCACGACCTCTCGCTGTTTTGTGGTACTTTTTACCACTAGACCAATATGTCCTTTGTTTTCCTTTTTTAAAGGATGTTTTACCATCAAACGTAAAGGTTGCATATATCGTCCCTATCACCTCCAAAGAATAACACTCGTGGTCATTTTTTTAAGTTTGAGGGACGATAGGTGAATTTTTTTTAAGTTGCATATATCGTCCCTATCACCTCAAAAAAGTACTACGAGTGTTATTCTTTGGAGGCGATAGGGATGATATATGCAACTTTTAAGTTTGAGGGATGATAGGTGAAATTTTTGACAAACCACAGGGACCATTTATGTGATTTACTCTAATAATAATAATAATAATAATAATAATAATAATAATAATAATAATAATAATAATAATAATAATAATAATAATAATAAATTGTGGATCTTTATGTTTTTCCTAATGGAAAAACACGCCCCGTTTGTTTGGAAGGTTCTTTGGGGGTTAAAGTTTTAATTAGAACCAACTTTCGTTTTCTCATCTTTTATTTTTATGTTAGTGCATGAGTTTTCGTTGTATTTTCCTTTGTTTTGGTGTAGGGGATACTTTGGGTTATCCCGTTTGTTATAGTTGTAGGGGATAATTTGGGTTATCCCGTTTGTTTTAGTTGTAGGGGATACTTTGGGTTATCCCGTTTGGTCATGATACTTTGGTTTATCCTGTTTGGTAAGGGATACTTTGATTTATCCCATTTGGTCAGGATACTTTGGTTTATCCTGTTTGGTACGGATACTTTGGTTTGTCCGGTTTGTTGCGTGTTTATATCTGCCGTTGCTTGAAGATGTGCTTCCGCTTGCTGTCGAATGTCTTCTTCATCAATTATTTATTAATTTTACTTTATTGTTTATTAGCTTTTAATCTTCAGTCCGAGTTTTCGCGATTTCGCCGTTCGTACTGCGGAGGAGTGTTAGCCCGTATTGTATTGTTGTAACGGGCTCAAGCCCGAGTCTAGAATATTCTCTATATTACTCTATATATGTACAATGTAACTGAGAATCAATCAAGGAAATCAATCATTATCATTAACCTTCTACAGGTAGTTCTTTTGAACGACGACAATTACATTAGAAACTCTATAGCAAGAAACTATCTATAAGCAATAAAAGAAATAATTGTTAAAAGCAGATCTTGGATCTCAGATCCGATCATTATAAACATGACGTTTTTTCCTACTTCTGTCTTAATTTTTTAAAAGTGCAGTAGAGTTTTTACTTCCTCCACAAGTGCATCTTTCCTGGGTGGTTTGTATTGAAGCAAAGCTACGTATTATCCATGCATCGAAGAATTTTTGAGTGGTCGCATCTTTGCAAATTGGCCTCAAGTCGAATGTAAGATTATCAAATGTGTAATTTCTTTACACAATAAGAAAAATACCAAGTCATACATGTATATTTATTAAGAAACTCATATAATTCACGTCATAATGTCTTGATTGGTATAGTAAAGGAGCAGGCCATACTTATTACTACTATATAAGCTTTCAAAATTTACAGGTTAAGGCATTTACTACTCTCCAACTACCGCTTTTTTCCCTTTATTTACTCCTCTTTGTCAACTTTTGTGAATACCAAGTTCACTTTCATTTTCTCACACAAAAAAACTAACACAATCTATCAATATGGCTCGCAATGATATACCAATGACAATGATTGCTAGGTTTTCTTGTCTATTTCTAGTCTTGGTGGCTGTGGTTGTCTATGGACAAGATTATGGAAACGATGGTGGTGGTGTTTTTGGTGCATTTACACTACCTGAAGCCGCTGATGCTGCAGCTACTTTGGAGTTGGTGCCAGCAAAGTTTATTTTCGGGGACTCTCTTATTGATAATGGAATTAATAATGAGTTAGCTTCTTTAGCTAAAGCAAACTATTTCCCTTATGGTATTGATTTTAATGGAGGTCCTACTGGTCGATTTTCTAATGGTTACACTATGGTTGATACAATAGGTAACGTATCTTTTCTAATCTAAATTACAACCATATATATGGGTTTTTTTTGTTAGCTTATTAACAGGGTTTATGAACCTAAAAATTTGGAAAAGCTAGCTTCTTTTTTTTTTTTTTTTTTATTATTTTTTTTTTTTTTTTTTTTTTTTATTTTTGACTTATGAGCTTATCAAGTTAATGTTATGCATGTCTATTGTGATTTTTGAGTATAGATCTAAATAAAAAATGTTTTGAACATGGCTGCAGCGGAACAACTAGGACTACAGATAATATGCTGCATGGTGTCAATTTTGCTTCAGCTGCTGTTGGAATACTTGATATCACTGGAAGAAATTTTGTAAGTTTTCATGATCTCATTTATTGTTTGAGCTGAATAAGATGGTAAATTTTATTGTAAACAACTATATAAGGTTACTTATATGATAGTGTTTTAATTTGACTAGTTTCCTAATCTGAGTATGCACTCTATTTAGGTAAAGACCAAATGAGGCCACTAATTATTTCTTTTTATTATTATTTTATTTTTTTAAAAATATTTCTAAAGTTAAATAACTTAATTACTCCATTAATCCCTAATCAACTGAATAATCTACCCGGTAAGCAAAGACACAATTAGCACAATAAATATCTTAAAGCTTTGTGAACATCTCACGTAGCTCATATCCGTTAATTATGAAGATGTACACCATTTTAAACTGTTTTATGCCAAGTTATCATAAAATAAATGTCTATTATGGTTAACAAAGATCTGTGTACCTTTTCATGTTTTTATAAACTTTTTAGAAATTAATATAGAGGATGCTTTTATATAATAATAGCTTTTATTGCAATTTTGAATTTTTACGGTAAATAAACTTTGAAATGTTGACCATTTTTCTTATCAGAGATTACAACTGGACCCCGAAAGAATTACTTGATTTTTAGGACGTACTTACGGTGTTAATTTCACCTTTAACCCTCTAGAAGAAACACCATATAATATTGACTACAGAAGCGGCCTTCCAGATAGAGATTTCTCGAATGTTTTTCGTATAAAAAAGTTTGATTACAAGATTACAGGGATTACACGGACTTTAGAATTTTCCAGTTACGAGGAATGGTCCCCCCCCCCCCAACCTTGGATGGAAGATGATGATCGTCCGCCATGTCGTGTCTATCACACATTTAATCTGCCTGGGTTCCTAACTACTTGTAAACTTTTGAATGTAACGACATTTCCTAATGGTCAAACCACCCAAGATTTGACTTCTTTTGAAAGCCTAAACAATAATAAGATAAGCTTACTCAACCCTCTAGAAGTCCTTGGTGTAGGACCAGGATCGACAATGGTGTATAGAGGGACCATTGTGAGTTTGAATGTCGCAGTAAAAGTGATACATAGAACGGGTGCCTTTTCAGAGATGTACAATGATCTTTGGCTTGCGAACGCATGTGACAACATCGTGAGGTTCTATGGAGCAGAACTTCATGAATCTAGTTGCCTACTTGCGTTTGAGGAGTGCGAGCAAACTTTAGATGATTATGTGTACACAAAAGAATTTCAGGATTCGTTAAAAGCCACGACATGGTCGACTGTAATGAGGTATTTGTATGATGTCCCATGAATAATATGATTTTTTGGATATTTATAAAATAATTAAATTTTAGGTTTTTTGTAACTGCAGAGGAATAGTTATGGGACTTCATCATTTACACAGACCAGGTATGGCTCATGGGAATCTTAACCCACATAATATTTTGCTTACTGAAGATTATGTCCCAAGAATTTCTGGGATGAGCAATAGCCAAAGTCTCAACTACGAATCTCAAGGCAAGTATCTATCTCAAGCAATTATATTATTTGTTACTCAGGGGGTGTTGGAGATTGCTTATTTCTTTTTTATTTTTTTGCTTACATGCATGCTTGCGATAAATAAGCAATTTGTAATAATAAGAAAAGCATGTAAGAATTTATTATAAGGTCGGGATGGAGAAAACATCAATCAATCAGCTGGAACATCATCATCATTCACATCAGCTGAAGTTCTGGCAGTTTTGTTATGTTGTTGTGGAGAAGGAGGATCTGGATAAATCTTCGTTATTTCATCATAAGGTTAATGGAAAGACTTGCTAATTTTCTCAATATAAGGATACTCCTTCGTGAACAATTCGTCATAAAGTTGCTCGTACTTCAACACTACACTACTACACAAATCACAACCTTCATTGCACCCAATCACAAGCATAAACTTTAACCCCAAACCACGTTTTGGATACCACCACCATCAAAGCATGAACCATAAACCACATGCTGCACTACTACACTTATCACGACCTCGACCATGACCCGAAACATGAACCTACACAACAAAACACAACCTCTACGAAAACCCAGAAACATGACTCAAGTGTCTATGACCCCGAAAAACTCGTCGAGATACAAACTTGACCCTTAAACGAGGCAAAAAGCTACTAATGAAAGAACTATTTACAGAAATCTGGTGAGCAGACTAAATGTCATCCTGCATCTAATAATATCCTGGTACCCTAGATGATGGTGGTAGATAGCCTACCAACGGTTTCACTACGTTGTAAACCTCTATTAGGAGTGCTGAAAATATTGCACGCAACGTTGGCTCCAAAACATCATCATCCACACCAAGATACAGAAGCTCAACG
Organism: Artemisia tridentata subsp. tridentata; assembly: GCA_021014915.2. NCBI lineage: Eukaryota > Viridiplantae > Streptophyta > Magnoliopsida > Asterales > Asteraceae > Artemisia > Artemisia tridentata. The sequence continues at coordinate 510,432,932 of CP139509.1, read as the reverse complement.
TCCTCTATTGAGCCTACGTGTTTCATATATTTTCTAATTAAGCGTAACAGGTGGTAAACACTATGGGTATCATATTTTGTATTCGCATACCTATTACCCTCCATATGTTTAACAAGTTTCTCCTTGAAACGCGCTTTCCATCTCCGTCTTCCTTTGCGGTCCTGGGGATAACCTTTGCCTTAATGGTTTCCAATTTTTGTGTAAGAAAGTTGAATTTTGTGTCATTTATCAAGGCTTGTTAAGTACCACTGACTTCTCTCAAAAATTGTAGGCGTTTTGTACAATCCCAAAGCCAAGGATGATAGTAAACTTCTAAGTGGAGGTCTTGTATGCATAGAATTAAATTATCGATTAGACGTTATCTTCAATAAAAAATTATAAATCCAGATTAAAAGCAATGAATTTTTGTATGTATATAATTATCTAAACTCTTTGTTGTTGTTTAGCAACATCTCTATCACCTCATAAACTTCGACGAATTCTACTGGTTCTTCGGCTCCAAAACCGTTCAAGTGGACATTATAATCATCATTTAGATCTGGATCTGAGTCATTGAAGTTGTATTCACCAAGAGTAAAATGATATCGCAACACTTCCCCCAGAGGCAAACTGTTGATTTTTATTTATTTATGCCACACCTTGAAGGTAAAATGCATTGAAGCTTGTCAATTATTTGATATTTATTTGGTATTAGGACCCGATACAACTGTTTCAAGCAAGCAGTCAACAAGATCCATAAAACCATGTCATGGCTCTTGTATTAACCAGAATTGAGTAAACCATAACCACCAAATATTTTTGCTCTCATTTCAAATGAGAACCATCCCTACAACTTTTCTAATCACCAGGAAACAAAGGGCATAACCAAAATTTGAGCCATTAGTGATTATTTCTACACCTCTATTCAATAACAAAGTCTTCCTCACTCGATCAAATTAAATGATTGCACTCGACGACAATTCAATATATGTTCATTAGAACATTGATGAGGTTAGCATTCAACATATCGCACCAGAATACAATGAATACTTGACATCTATAGTTAAATGTGTGTGTTTTTGCGAGTGAAAACATACAGGCAGAGGTTCACAACTCTCCAAATGAACAATTGGCGACAAGTGATGTAATGAATGAATTTTGCCAAGTGTGCGATATGAACATTTGTAGGCGGAAGTTTAGGGCATGTTAAACATTATTCACTCTCCAGTTCCCTAATTTACGCTACCTAACTCTGAATGTTGTCATGAATTGTCGCATAGGGCTGTAAACAAACACTTCGATTTTAATGGAACACGGTAGCATAAAGAGACGATAACTCTATTCATGTTCGCTTATTAAAATTTGAATTTGTTCATATGATAGTAACAAATTACAAAACTATATATAACAAAAGCCAACATGATTAATACCAAGGATAGAGCCCAAGGTATTAGAAGGCCTAAAACAACCGTTCTCTAAGAGCAAGCTGATACGAGTATATTTCAAACACTACTATTATGAAAAACACAAAACCATACTACAACCATCCGTAAACGGACATAATCCAAGCAAGAACTACACCATTGCATACTTTGTTTATTGAAGGTTTTGACATTAAACTGTCAAATCTTAGTCATGTAAACGCAGAGCAGGAAACATCAGTAAACTCACATCCAAACAGTCCCAGATTATGGTAAACACGAGAACATTGAACCTATACAACAACTGCTTGGACATTGGTACTTCATGTGATGGATTTGACTATTTAATAGCATGTCATGTAAACGCAAATAAACAAGCATAAACAAACATGAACAGACATAAATGAACATAAAGAGTCATAAACAAGTGGATATTAAGGATCTCAACGTTCATAAATATATGCATCATTATCCTAAGTTTTTGAAAATAACTTCTAAACAACATCATTCTCCTAATTGATGTTTACAAAATAACGTCTTCTCTAGACGTCCCTAAAAAAGTTGCTTTAGAAGTCATCCAAAAGCTTCTCCACCAGCAAAACCCAAAAAGCTTCCAATATCACAGCATCAACATTCAAAATCCTGAGAATTTTAGATTTCTTCAGAGAAGGCATCATTTTATTCAAAGCAGAAACAGGAAAAGTACAAATACACCCAAACGATGCTTGACCGAAACACATGACTAAAGCTCAAAAGTGCATGCCTGATTTATAAACTTCACTAGCAGTCACGAAACAGTAGCAAACTGAAAAGAAAAAAAACACTAAACATAAGCATGGCAGTAACCATTAATTAAACGATTAAGAGGGTTAAAATTAAAATGTTAAATAATTAGCTAGATACCCCCTTACGACTACAAACACACAAAACGAAAATATCAAAAACATCAAACGGAACACTTACTTTCATTTTCCTCCCTTCTTCTTCTTCTTCTTCTTCTTCTTCTTCTTCTTCTCCTTCTCCTCCTCTACCTCTTGTGCACATATCTCCAATAGCGAGTTGTAAAAGATGCTATATCTTTTAATAATGTTTCTCCAGTCTGGAAAAACTTTCTCAACTTGTTCTTTCTTGTACGATCGAGTAAACCTAACAAACCTCATCATTCTTGCATCTCTCAACCCTTCTGAGTGTTTTTTTTCTTATTTCCTCTTCCCCTCCTTCTTCTTCAACTGCTTCTCCTTCTCCTTCTCCCTCTCCCTCTCCTTCCCCTTCTCCTTCCCCTTCTCCTTCTCCTTCTCCCTCCCCTATTCCAATTTTTTTTTTAAATCCTCAGGTTTTGCAAGGGTTTTCTTGCATTCTCTGACTTCCTCAAGGATGCTTCTAATCGGCATACCGGTACAAGACACGGTTTTGTACAGCCCCATTCGAACGATTTTTTCAATCGGTTCGAGCTCCAACACTTTGAACACGGGTACATATGACGTTTTTATTGTCTCCTTACATAGAGACATGCATGCCTTAAGTTTTTCTAAGACGACTTCCTTAGAAATTTTGAGGTCCGTGGCCATCTCTGCCACGATTTTCTTTTTATCTAACAAAGCACCAATTTCTTGAAACTTTGTTGACATTTTAAGGTATATGCTAGAGCTTGGAGGTTCTAAGGTATATGCTAGAGCTTTGAGGTTCTTAGGGTTTTAAGGTATATGCTAGAGCTCGGAGGTTCTAAGGGTTTTATTGTTTTAAAGGTTTTAAGGTACTGTATATGTTAGACCTTGGAGGTTGAAGTTGATGGGAGTAGGTGCTAAGTACTCTTGTGATTATAACATATACAGTACCTTAAAACCTACTCCCTTCAACTTCAACCTCCAAGGTCTAACATATACAGTACCTTAAAATCCTTAGAACCCTTAAAACCTACTCCCTTCAACTTCAACCTCCAAGGTCTAACATATACAGTACATTAAAACCCTTAAAACCATAAAACCCTTAGAACCTCCGAGCTCTAACATATACCTTAAAACCCTTAGAACCTCAAAGCTCTAGCATATACCTTAGAACCTCCAAGCTCTAGCATATACCTTAAAATGTCAACAAAGTTTCAAGAAATTGGTGCTTTGTTAGACAAAAAGAAAACCGTGGCAGAGATGGCCACGGACCTCAAAATTTTTAAGGAAGCCGTCTTAGAAAAACTTAAGGCATGCATGTCTCTATGTAAGGAGACAATAAAAACATCATATGTACCCGTGTTTAAAGTGTTAGAACTCGAACCGATTGAAAAAATCGTTCGAATGGGGCTGTACAAAACCATGTCTTGTACCGGTATGCCGATTAGAAGCATCCTTGAGGAAGTCAGAGAATGCAAGAAAACCCTTGCAAAACCTGAGGATTTAAAAAAAAATTGGAATAGGGGAGGGAGAAGGAGAAGGAGAAGGGGAAGGAGAGGGGGAAGGAGAAGGAGAGGGAGAGGGAGAAGGAGAAGGAGAAGCAGTTGAAGAAGAAGGAGGGGAAGAGGAAATAAGAAAAAAAACACTCAGAAGAGTTGAGAGATGCAAGAATGATGAGGTTTGTTAGGTTTACTCGATTGTACAAGAAAGAACAAGTTGAGAAAGTTTTTCCAGACTGGAGAAACATTATTAAAAGATATAGCATCTTTTACAACTCGCTATTGGAGATATGTGCACAAGAGGTAGAGGATGAGGAGAAGAAGAAGGGAGGAAAATGAAAGTAAGTGTTCCGTTTGATGTTTTTGATATTTTTGTTTTGTGTGTTTGTAGTCGTAAGGGGGTATCTAGCTAATTATTTAACATTTTAATTTTAACCCTCTTAATCGTTTAATTAATGGTTACTGCCATGCTTATGTTTAGTGTTTTTTTTTCCAGTTTGCTACTGTTTCGTGACCGCTAGTGAAGTTTATAAATCAGGCATGCACTTTTGAGCTTTAGTCATGTGTTTCGGTCAAGCATCGTTTGGGTGTATTTGTACTTTTCCTGTTTATGCTTTGAATAAAATGATGCCTTCTCTGAAGAAATCTAAAATTCTCAGGATTTTGAATGTTGATGCTGTGATATTGGAAGCTTTTTGGGTTTTGCTGGTGGAGAAGCTTTTGGATGACTTCTAAAGCAATTTTTTTGGGGACGTCTAGAGAAGACGTTATTTTGTAAACATCAATTAGGAGAATGATGTTGTTTAGAAGTTATTTTCAAAAACTTAGGATAATGATGCATATATTTATGAACGTTGAGATCCTTAATATCCACTTGTTTATGACTCTTTATGTTCATTTATGTCTGTTCATGTTTGTTTATGCTTGTTTATTTGCGTTTACATGACATGCTATTAAATAGTCAAATCCTTCACATGAAGTACCAATGTCCAAGCAGTTGTTGTATAGGTTGAATGTTCTCGTGTTTACCATAATCTGGGACTGTTTGGATATGAGTTTACTGATGTTTCCTGCTCTGCGTTTACATGACTAAGATTTGACTGTTTAATGTCAAAACCTTCAATAAACAAAGTATGCAATGGTGTAGTTCTTGCTTGGATTATGTCCGTTTACGGATGGTTGTAGTATGGTTTTGAGTTTTTCATAATAGTAGTGTTTGAAATATACTCGTATCAGCTTGCTCTTAGAGAACGGTTGTTTTAGGCCTTTTAATACCTTGGGCTCTGTCCTTGGTATTAATCATGTTGGCTTTTGTTATATATAGTTTTGTAATTTGTAACTATCATATGAATAAATTCAAATTTTAATAAGCGAACATGAATAGAGTTATCGTCTCTTTATGCTTCCGTGTTCCATTAAAATCGAAGTGTTTGTTTACAGCCCTATGCGACAATTCATGACAACATTCAGAGTTAGGTAGCGTAAATTAGGGAACTGGAGAGTGAATAATGTTTAACATGCCCTAAACTTCCGCCTACAAATGTTCATATCGCACACTTGGCAAAATTCATTCATTACATCACTTGTCGCCAATTGTTCATTTGGAGAGTTGTGAACCTCTTCCTGTATGTTTTCACTCACAAAAACACACACATTTAACTACAGATGTCAAGTATTCATTGTATTCTGGTGCGATATGTTGAAAGCTAACCGCATCAATGTTCTAATGAACATATATTGAATTGTCGTCGAGTGCAATCATTTAATTTGATCGAGTGAGGAAGACTTTGTTATTGAATAGAGGTGTAGAAATAATCACTAATGGCTCAAATTTTGGTTATGCCCTTTGTTTCCTGGTGATTAGAAAAGTTGTAGGGATGGTTCTCATTTGAAATGAGAGCAAAAATATTTGGTGGTTATGGTTTACTCAATTCTGGTTAATACAAGAGCCATGACATGGTTTTATGGATCTTGTTGACTGCTTGCTTGAAACAGTTGTATCGGGTCCTAATACCAAATAAATATCAAATAATTGACAAGCTTCAATGCATTTTACCTTCAAGGTGTGGCATAAATAAATAAAAATCAGCAGTTTGCTTCTGGGGGAAGTGTTGCGATATCATTTTACTCTTGGTGAATACAACTTCAATGACTCAGATCCAGATCTAAATGATGATTATAATGTCCACTTGAACGGTTTTGGAGCCGAAGAACCGGTAGAATTCGTCGAAGTTTATGAGGTGATAGATATGTTGCTAAACAACAACAAAGAGTTTAGATAATTATATACATACAAAAATTCATTGCTTTTAATCTGGATTTATAATTTTTTAGTGAAGATAACGTCTAATCGATAATTTAATTCTATGCATACAAGACCTCCACTTAGAAGTTTACTATCATCCTTGGCTTTGGGATTGTACAAAACGCCTACAATTTTTGAGAGAAGTCAGTGGTACTTAACAAGCCGTGATAAATGACACAAATTTAAACTTTCTTACACAGAAATTGGAAACCATTAAGGCAAAGGTTATCCCCTAGGACCGCAAAGGAAGACGGAGATGGAAAGCGCGTTTCAAGGAGAAACTTGCTAAACATATGGAGGGTAATAGGTATGCGAATACAAAATACGATACCCATAGTGTTTACCACCTGTTACGCTTAATTAGAAAATATATGAAACACGTAGGCTCAATAGAGGACGTTGAGCTTCTGTATCTTGGTGTGGATGATGATGTTTTGGAGCCAACGTTGCGTGCAATATTTTCAGCACTCCTAATAGAGGTTTACAACGTAGTGAAACCGTTGGTAGGCTATCTACCACCATCATCTAGGGTACCAGGATATTATTAGATGCAGGATGACATTTAGTCTGCTCACCGGATTTCTATAAATACTTCTTTCATTAGTAGCTTTTTGCCTCGTTTAAGGGTCAAGTTTGTATCTCGGCGAGTTTTTCGGGGTCATAGACACTGGAGTCATGTTTCTGGGTTTTCGTAGATGTTGTGTTTTGTTGTGTAGGTTTGTGTTTCGGGTCATGGTGGAGGTCGTGATAAGTGTAGTAGTGCAGCATGTGGTTTATGGTTCATACTTTGATCGTGGTGGTATCCAAAACGTGGTTTGTGGTTAAAGTTTATGCTTGTGATTAGGTGCAATGGAGGTTGTGATTTGTGTAGTAGTGTAGTGTTGAAGTACGAGCAACTTTATGAAGAATTGTTCACGAAGGAGTATCCTTATACTGAGAAAATTAGCAAGTCTTTCCATCAACCTTATGATGAAATAACGAAGATTTATCCAGATCCTCCTTCTCCACAACAACATAACAAAACTGCCAGACCTTCAGCTGATGTGAATGCTGATGATGTTCTGGCTGCTTGATTGATGTTTTCTCCATCCCGACCTTATAATAAATTCTTACATGCTTTTCTTATTATTACAAATTGCTTATTTATCGCAAGCATGCATGTAAGCAAAAAAATAAAAAAGAAATAAGCAATCTCCAACACCCCCTGAGTAACAAATAATATAATTGCTTGAGATAGATACTTGCCTTGAGATTCGTAGTCGAGACTTTGGCTATTGCTCATCCTAGAAATTCTTGGGACATAATATTCAGTAAGCAAAATATTATGTGGGTTAAGATTCCCATGAGCCATACCTAGTCTGTGTAAATGATGAAGTCGCATAACTATTCCTCTGCAGTTACAAAAAACCTAAAATTTAATTATTTTATAAATATCCAAAAAATCATATTATTCATGGGACATCATACAAATACCTCATTACAGTCGACCATGTCGTGGCTTTTAACGAATCCTGAAATTCTTTTGTGTACACATAATCATGTAAAGTTTGCTCGCACTCCTCAAACGCAAGTAGGCAACTAGATTCATGAAGTTCTGCTCCATAGAACCTCACGATGTTGTCACATGCGTTCGCAAGCCAAAGATCATTGTACATCTCTGAAAAGGCACCCATCTTTGTATCACTTTTACTGCGACATTCAAACTCACAATTGTCCCTCTATACACCATTGTCGATCCTGGTCCTACACCAAGGACTTCTAGAGGGTTGAGTAAGCTTATCTTATTATTGTTTAGGCTTTCAAAAGAAGTCAAATCTTGGGTGGTTTGACCATTAGGAAATGTCGTTACATTCCAAAGTTTACAAGTAGTTAGGAACCCAGGCAGATCAAATGTGTGATAGACACGACATGGCGGACGATCATCATCTTCCATCCAAGGTTGGGGGGAGGGGGGACCATGCCTCGTAACTGGAAAATTCTAAAGTCCATGTAATCCCTGTAATCTTGTAATCAAACTTTTTTATACGAAAAACATTCGAGAAATCTCTATCTGGAAGGCCGCTTCTGTAGTCAATATTATATGGTGTTTCTTCCGGAGGGTTAAAAGTGAAATTAACACCGTAAGTACGTCCTAAAAATCAAGTAATTCTTTCGGGGTCCAGTTGTACTCTCTGATAAGAAAAATGGTCAACACTTCAAAGTTTATTTACCGTAAAAATTCAAAATTGCAATAAAAGCTATTATTATATAAAAGCATCATCTATATTAATTTATAAAAAGTTTATAAAAACATGAAAAGGTACACATATCTTTGTTAACCATAATAGACATTTATTTTATGATAACTTGGCATAAAATAGTTTAAAATGGTGTACATCTTCATAATTAACGGATATGAGCTACGTGAGATGTTCACAAAGCTTTAAGATATTTATGTGTGGTGAAGCTAAGTTTATGCAATGGTTTATAAGTTAGTAAAATGATTCAATCATTCAATTATAAGCCTTTGCAAAGATGATGTATAATAATTTTGTATTGTGACAATTAGATTATTTGGTTGTATTAATTTTTATCACATATTTTGAAACATAAAATAAATTAGAATTTTGGTATTTATTAATGAGTTTTGCTAACAACATTATTTAAGATTGCTCGTTAACAATTAAATATAAAAATTTATGGTAAGACAATACATAATGTCTAACTAAATCAATCAAAATCGTTCAAATTTCAAATGAAGTATTAACATTGTTGTGAAAGATAAATTAATAAAAGCTTTATAAGATGTATATTATGAATAAATAATTGTAATTTTTTTAAAAACATATTCATCTTAAAAGAATTAGGAGATAAAGTGGTTAACGTAATTGTATTATAAATATAAATATAGATACATATTTGTCTAATGAGTATATATTTTTTCCTTCAGGCTTTCAATACCAGCTCAAATTTGTAATCATTTAAAGAAATGTCGTAAAAATGAGTAAGAAACTCAAACAAAATCCATTTTAAACCAGTTTTAGAATAAAAAAAGTCAATCCAAACTAAATAAGTTGTTTATTACCTTCTATTTTATGAATAGCAAAAGCTTGAGACAGTAACTTTAATTATGTAATAATAATAATAATAATAATAATAATAATAATAATAATAATAATAATAATAATAATAATAATAATAATAATATGTGTGTAATTTCAATCACACAAGTTGAATAAATAAACCGGTCTAAATGACGAAATTATAACATGGTTATATTGCGTAGGATATTGAATCCAAATTAGTAATATACTATTGCGTACATTCATCAGCCAAGATATACTATTTCATAAAAAAAAATTATTGATATTTTCGCAAACTATGTTGATGTAAAGATTAAACACATTACAACTCTAGCTCAAACAAATCTTATCCCAATTCAAAGTCTTTCTTTTTCTTTCTTTGACAATTTTTTGATAACTCTTAATTACTTTGCATGGCACCTCCTTTATTTAAGTATTACATCAACTAACGAACATTAATATTTTGACAACTTTATTCATTTCTATCACTATTAAAAAACATTGTATACAAGGACGAATCCATAAATTTTGCACGGGCGTTGCATAAAGTTTTTGGAACAGTCTTGCACACATGTTTTAATTTTATTTCATCCTATGTAATAAAACATGCACTGTAAAGACTTTTTGGGCTAAACTCAAGTTTCACTGATAAAGAAATAAAGTAACGATATATATTATCAGGGAATGCGCATACTAAAAACGACATTTTTTTGGCAAAAAAAATTACACTTCGTGACTCAAAATCACGGGCCGCACCCGGCTCTCAAGTGAGTCCGTCTTTGATTGTATATTTAAATAATAACAATTACCAAGTAATTGTTATCGTTTACTTGTTATAATGCCCATGCACGCGCGGGGTTTTTTATAAAATTTTCAATAATGTATTTTTATTTTTTGTATTAATTACGATTCTTATTTTTTATTTATAATTATATTTGATGTACGTGGTAAAAGTTCATACATAGTACTTTCATAAATACTGGTAATTTTTATATACAAATTTGTTTAACTACAACATGTTGAAACCATTTAAACTGTTAATTGAAAATCCTAATTCACATTTAAAATACAAGTATATCGTTTGATAGTTCATCTTATTGAAACATATCATCCAATTAATGTGATAAGCAATTAATTAAGTTAACTATACAGAAAGGTGGCACTTTGTCTTTTGTAAAAAAATGATCCGCTAATTGATGGGCGTGATAGTATACTCTAGAAGCAATGCAAAACCGCGCCTTTATGAGCTTTACTAAGCAACACCCAAACAACCCTTCTGGGCGTAGTCCCACGAAGAAAACCTCTTTGACTATTAAAAAAACCATTGCTTAAATGCTTAGAAAAGAAATACAATGAAATTGCATTTAAATTTCTATCTCGAATCAAACATGTTGCTTATCGATTTTGTAAGTCTGAAGGGGCAATAATCATACCAAAAGAGATGAGATACAGTCATGAGAACAACTGAGGGTATTATAATTTAATTTCTATTGGTTTCTCGACTAATATAAAACATCACAACCATAATTTAACTTCTATTGGTTTCTCGAACACATACATGTCCAAGCGGCAATAGCATCGAAGCATGCTCGATCAGACGTGAACTGCAACATGACCTTTGATTCCAAATAGAGATAGACAAAATGGTCCGTCGCGTGAGTCAAGTATGACCCTGTAAAAGTTGCAAGCTTTATATTGTCTCATTTTATAGAACTAATAAAAATAATATATACTCAAGTTGCGGCTAAGGTACTTACATAACCAAATCTGACCCATTGCATTAAATGCACATTCGAATTCATCAACGCCTTCAATAGCAGCTTTAGGCCTACATAAAAACGAACAAAAAATAATCTTAAAGAAGCATGTTAATCATCTCATGCACACACACACACAAACAAAGAGAGAGATACCATATTCGTCTATGAACATGGGAAGAATTCCTAAAGAATTATCAAAAGGCATTACAATTTACTTATAAATATGTGGGTTAATACATCCGGAGGTCACTAAAGTTTTACAAAATTCTGAAAAAAGTTACTATATTTTTTTTTGTTGAATTAGGTTACTATAGTTTCCCAAAATTTGAACTAAGTTACTATAGTTTCTCAAAGATGAACTAAGTTACTATAGTTTCTAAAAAATTTGAATTAAGTTACTTTGTCGTATGTGAAAATCAGTAAAGTTTGAAGGGAAAAGACGAACTGGGAAACTTTAGTAACCTAATTCAACAACAAAAAAACTATAGTAACTTTTTTCAAATTTTTGGGAAACTTTAGTAACCTCCGAATGTATTAACCCTAAATATGTTGGACCTTAAAGTCTTTTTTTTTTTTTTTTTTTTTTTTTTTTTTTCGTGCAAGCACCTGATTATTGAGATAACTAATTCCAAATATCAAAACTTGGCGGAATAGCTACAATCAAAACCCTCCCTGGTATGTACATATTCATGAACTTATTATATAATAAAAGCATCACACATACGAAAAATGGTCGAAGAATATGATAAACGTATTCATGCTGCTCTAAACATGTATTTACCTCAACACCACTGCATAAATTTTGGCCGCTGAAAGAATATGTCTATGGAAAATGGGTTAATTGTCTGTTTGACCTCAACAGGTCAAATGTATTGTCATGGTAAATTACTGGATTCTGGTTCCAGCATGGCCATTGCTTTTGTAGACAATGAAGAGAATTATATCATAGTCGCCTGGTAATATAACCGATGTATATTGTGGCCGCAACATCATCAACCAAAATCCCATCATCTCCTTTCACTAAATATTGCATAGTAACTCCATCGGGATTATTAGAAGACGTTCCCGTTAAACCCATTCCATATTAACCAAATACAGAGCTTTACCCATTTGATCGGTTATAGTAAAGTATAACCCAGATTGACCCGTTCACAAATACACAGGCTAAAATTGCCACCTTTAACCTATAATCTGCACAGATAAACTATTGTTTAGGATAAGTATTAGGTTCTATTTTATTATGAAATATTTTGCATTTTGCTAATCATATATAGTCATATAAACGACGCCATGACGTAGATGAAGAAACATACTTAAAAAAACCAAGTATGTGCCTGAATGAAATAAAGGTCGAATGACAGAGATTCCACATGAGATATATTAGCTAACAAATCACAAAAGATTTTTTCTACTGTAGGTGACACTTTTGGCTCCGAGATGACTTCAGGGAATATCATAGGTTGTTACCCTTTCACCAGCTCCTAGCCCCTGCAAAACACAAAAGAAAGAATCATAAGCACAATAACATCACCATCACAATTGTTAGTTAAAAGCAAACCATATTTGAAATTTACTGTATTATTGTAGTAGCCAACCACTAAAGACTTGAAATACAGAGCTCAAAATTTTACTATTTCAAAATCAGCAAAAGTTATGACAACTTCTGCAAATATAAACAAAACCATCAAAAAGTACATATACATACATGCTACTATAATAAGATGTAAAAAAGTGAATTATAAGCAAACTAAACTAAGTTTCTAATCACGTTTTAACATACAACTTATGCTTCACATATTTATCAAACAAATCATTTTTTGAGCATATCATTCTTGGTTATACAACTAAGTGGGGTTAGAAACCAATAAGACAAATGTTCATTTGTTAAAACTGGTTATGCTTTTTATAAGGTGCTTGTCTAAGCTTATTTTTGAGCATATGAGCTCATGTGGTTTTAGTTTATGTTTCATAACCTGTTGGCTTATATAAGTTATATATAAGCCCACAAATATCACAATAAGCTTGAAAAAATAGTCTTATGAAACATAAGCCGAAACCACATAAGCTCATAAGCCTCAAAATAAGCTTAAACAGTTTTAATCACAAAAAATAAACCAATTAGAGTTTTAATCAGCAATCCAACAACCCCTATATTAACTTTAAAAGCGACACAATGTTCATAGATTTCACTACTCGTAATGACACATACCCTTGATCTTCACACACCTTGAAAGCAGATCTCAATCACTCTAATTCAATATCCAAACTCCAAAACATTAGATTTTCATATAAAATTTAGATTATCAAAAATAAATAAATAAATAAAAAATAAAATAAAAATCGGTAAATCTAAACAACACACATCCTTGATCTTTACAAATTTGGATAATAAACGAAAAAAAAAAAAAAAAAAAAAAAGCAACTATACCTTGGATCGAACGTTTGCTCTAATTAACCATAGTTACGGATACTTCATCAAAGCATGAAATATACTTATAGGTTCTTTTAGAAAATTTATATAATATTTTAGAAAATCTTACCGAATGATTGATTGTAGTTTTTATCGATCTTTTATGTGTGTATGTCGTCATGGTGTAGTCGTTTTTTTTTTTGTGCGTTATGAAGGTTTGCTTGTATAGAATGCAAATAACTGCGCTTTTTTTAATTTACATTTTTGGCTAAAACTATGAACAAATAGCTATAAGGTACATGCGTATTTTTTATTTTTCAAAACATCTTAGTGTACAAAAACGAATTTTAAGAATTTTGGTCGAATAAGGAAGTACTTAGACTTAATTATTTTTCAAAACCCAAAAAAAATCAAATTAAAAAAAATATATTACTAAATAAGGTATGATTTGATTTTTTTTAAATGGAAAAGGATGTTAACAAGGCTAGAGAAACTAGTTCAAGCACTCGGAACATGGCCTTTGTGTCATCTCCTAGTAATTCAATTCCAGTTGAAGAAGCAAAGGTTGTTGTGGGAGTTAGTACTGCTAATCCCAATGTTAGTCCTACTAGTTCATCAAGCAGTACTAGTGGTATTCTGGAAGATAAAACCTATTGTGCTTTCCTGACAAGCTGGAATGATGGATCAATACTGACTCATGAAGACCTCCAGGAGATCAATGATGATGATTTGGAGGAGATGGACCTCAAATGGCAAATCCCACTTCTTAGCATGAGGGCTAAAAAATTCTACCAAAGAACTGGGAAGAAAATCACCATCAGCAGCAATGATACTATTGCTTTTGACAAATCAAGGGTAGAATGCTACAACTGCCACAAGATGGGCCACTTTTCAAGGGAATGCAGGAAGCATAGGCAGCACGATAGCAAGAACAAGGGCTATGGACATGATTTGCATGAAGCTCTAATAGAGCCTTAATGATATATATATATATATATATATATATATATATATATATATATATATATATATATATATATATATATATATATATATATACATACATATATATACATATATATACATACATATATATATATATATATCACGATCCTATAAAGATTACTATATAAACAAAAATAAATAGATTATTTTCGCATACCTCAACAAACCTATTCATAATTCTCTAAACAATCCTATAAGTCCTTGCCCCAGAGTGAAAGTAGCCAAATTACATTGGAAACCTTCAAAAGCAAAATAGTTGAAATCCCCAACACTCTCAAAGAGTAACAGTTCGACAACACTCAAAACCTTACTAGACTTTTCGTATACTTTTCTAACCCTTGATAACTCCTCTTTACTTTGTGACACTTTTACAAAAACATCCTTTTTGTTAAGACGTCCATAGAAATAACGAATTACGTCACCATTGCCAACTACTTGTACCAAACAAGTTTTCAAGCTGACCTGCCTCATTGCATTTCACTGTCTGCAAAGAAAACATAAGTATTATTCGAATTTTTTATGCGATACTTCAACATGAAAATTCTTCAGTGATCGAGATACGGATGTGGGTCTGAACTACTATTGTATTTACATGGTATGTACACTCAACGTTCGTAGTTTGTCAGTATTTTCATACTAACTGTATTTATATAAATAATTTATTGATATTTTTCTATCGTTCAGCTTTGCGCGGTTACGTACGGCAATAAGCAGAAGTTAAGTATTGCTAAAATTTACTGACTTAAATGATTGTATTCCATGGATCTACATATACTCTTCTATTTTTTTGCGTGCTAACAAATTTTATATATCCACCAGCCTATGTCAAAAATAGCTGAAATATATGGTAATTTTGAAGGTGGCAACACACAGGTAGCAAATGTATTCGAAATATATTAAATTTTTTACTACGTTTAAAATTTCATATCGTACTGTTACGTTTTCCATTCAAATTTTGCCTAAAACTTACTGAAAAATTATAACTGTCAATTCTATAAAAGTGTTTCAAAGAGAAGTTGAAAATACCAAGTTATGTATCAGATCACTACATCATTTTGTGGATGAATGGTTTGATTAAATAAATCAGCTTGGAACTTCAACATAGCTACTTACATACTCTTCTAGAATAGGCTTTTTTTCAACCAGTAAATGCCTATTTAAAAATGATCTTTAATCCTGTTCTATACTATATTTTTATCATTCAAAGATGGTACACACCGGGTCAGTTCTGAATCAGGAGCCAAGGTTTCAGTACCTGTTTCATCTACTGAAATCCTTATTAGTTCACGTTCCAACGAGAAAGGAAAAAGTTCACGACAGGCACTACTGTAAAGGGACTTCTGCAAGTTGTCCCGTCTGTTCCCTCACTTGGAGATTGTGTAGTTTGGAATGGGGAGACTGCAGCAGCTTTACCTGCCCCAGCTTGGTCCACTGATTCAGGAAAGCTTGATAAGTGCTCATTTTTTTGGGACATCTTGAAGGAACAAGAGAAAAAGGTTTCTTCTGGCCAGCATCAAACACCTGTCCCAATTCCTTAAAAGTCTGTATATGTTCAGTCTACACATGGAAATGGTCCATCGTGGTCATCCTCAATGCCATCTCCTGCCATGGCTGCTCCCGATGTGACTATTTTTTATGCATGTTTTAATCATGGAGCGCGTAGGTGTATATTTCACAGTTATATTGCATGCACTAGTGTCATTTCATAATGTCTATGGACACTGATTAAAGGATTTTCCTTGTATTTTGGGAACATATCCTTCATTCAGGTAACCAGGATAGTTTGGTAAAGAAGACCCTGTCAAAGGAGTTTCTGGTGGTGGCAGACGTGCTGAAACATCCTTTTCTTCATCTCCTGCATTGAAGGGGAAAGGTTTCAGGTATACTGGCTCAACACTAGATAAGATAACCCATTATATCATATTATAATATGAATGCTCACTGTGATATTGCAGAAGCAATGGACTTCACAGATGAATGTGTAAGGATTATTGGAACAAAAGGTATTGCAAAATCTGGATTTAATGGGCCAAGGTCAGATTTTATTCAAAGCGACTAATGATCCTATCTGACCTGTTACCCAACTAAATGGATTGCGGTTGAACTATCTAATCTAAGTAGATAGACCCCGAATAAAAGTGTATTATGTTCTTTTTCACTTGAAATTAAGCCTCCTTTCTTCATGCACCTTTTTCGTGTCCCTCCCCTGTTCTGTTTTTTGGTTAAATTTTGTTTACGTATCGTAAACTTGTCATTTTAGAATAGGACAGTATGTTTCCAGACTGACTATATAAAACAGCTTAAAGGCAGCTTGTTGTCATGTGAAACATGGTTCACTTTAATTAAATTGTCACTTAATCACTTGTATTTTAGAAAATTGGTTGTTGTAGTCAATTGCTCAAGAGTTCATATCATACCATCTATATACCTCCTATATAAAGCAAGCATTTGGGAGATTTTTTCTCCCCCAAATTTCTTAAAAAATGCAATGTGTATAATCAATTGATGCAGCCCTACATTATTTTTTTCCCCTACTCCCTTGGAGCTAGCTGCCTGGTAAAAAAAATTCCGAACCATTCGGGTCACTCACACCAAAACAATATACCTTAGAGTTAAATAAATTGACGGTAGTTTTTTAGATATAATTGTATTGATTTATGAGTTAGTGAGTAATTAGATACCATTATGAGGGGGAGTGATTATATAATAAACGCAAAGTTGCAAATAATCAGAAGATAGTGTTTGAACAACCTTAGAAAAAAGAGGTTATTTGTGTGTTGTTGTGAAAAAAGCAGGGCGGGGCTTATTTTTGATAGGGCAGTCCTGCAAAACCAGTCCCAAACACCCGGTATATAGTTCCTTTCTGCTATCGTTTTAAAAAAAACTTTAGTTGCTGTCTGGATTTCACTTTTGCTAAGTTTTGTCAACAACTTGGTGTTTGGATGTGTATCTGTGTGATTCCACTTACTCCGTATTATTTTGTACTTTAGTCATTCGCGCTTTCTAAATACAGCCATCCGTAAACAGACTTTGTTTGAACAATATCAGGACCCCCTTTGTGGTACTGTATGCAATTAGAAACAGAACTTTGTTTGATTCTCATTTGGTGACAACAAATGTAGATGCATCCGTTTGTGATGGCCATTTTCTGCTCTTTTTTGTGCTCTTCATGTAATTACACCTAATCTTTTGAGCTGTATAAATATGACATTACAAGCATTCTATTATGCCGCATTTTGTCTTATATTAGTTTTTTCACACGTTTTCCGAATCTCCTCTTTTTTTCAGATACAAGTTTCTTGGAATTTTGTTTAAAGCAGTCTAGATCACAAGCAGAGATGCCACTGAAGGAAAATCTTGGCTCTTATGACCGTGATCACGGCTTCATGACAAGTTTCTTAACTTAAATGATTTTTTGCCTTGTGATGCTCTTGAAATGGCCTTCCGAAGTCAGGATGACCAGAAGTTTTCCAGAGACACAAACCGTGTCCCCCATGATCCTGAGCTAGGTAGCAGCAATTCAGATGGTGGGTCCATCAAGGGTGGAGGCGAGAAGAAGGGAAAGATATAGCTATGCGGTTTTAGGGTTCAATGTTGTTAGCAACAGGATCACGAGCTGACAGCGGCGGCTGTGTATGTAATTATGGTTCGCTTAAAGTGTTAACCCAAAAGCAAACTGCTGATTTTTATTTATTTATGCCACACCTTGAAGGTAAAATGCATTGAAAGTTGTCAATTATTTGATATTTATTTGAAGTTAACTAATCATCATTTTTAGTGGTGTTAAGAAGGTTAGCCGAGTGCTACTGGAAAGTGATATTTGGCTCGATTTGGATGCCCGTTTGATGAAATTGTCTTTTTAGTTTGAACACACTGTTTCTAGAGCCCGAATTGGAAACTGGAATATCGAATCAGGAGTGGTGAATTTTGTCTGTACATTTCACACCATAAAACGAATGGTGGTAAAAGTTGGTGTCAAGTAAGGTTGGTTAGGTTGTCAGTAATGCAAATATTGTCGGTATTAGGACCCGACACAACTGTTTCAAGCAAGCAGTCAACAAGATCCATAAAACCATGTCATGGCTCTTGTATTAACCAGAATTGAGTAAACCACGGCCACCAAATATTTTTGCTCTCATTTCAAATCAGAACCATCCCTACAACTTTTCTAATCACCAGGAAACAAAGGGCATAGCCAAAATTTGAGCCATTAGTGATTATTTCTACACCTCTATTCAATTTTCTTGCTCTTGCTTCTCCAAACAAAGTCTTCCTCACTCAATCAAATGGTTGCACTCGACGACAATTCAATATATATTCATTAGAACATTGATGAGGTTAGCATTCAAACACTACTATTATGAAAAACTCAAAACCATACTACAACCATCCGTAAACGGACATAATCCAAGCAAGAACTACACCATTGCATACTTTGTTTATTGAAGGTTTTGACATTAAACAGTCAAACCTTAGTCATAAATGCAAGAGACTACTTTTTAGACTTGATATGACCCATTCAAACCCAGAGCAGGAAACATCTGTAAACTCATATCCAAACAGTCCCAGATTATGATAAATACGAGAACATTCAACCTATACAACAAGACATCGATACTTCATGTGAAGGATTTGACTATTTAATATCATGTCATGTAAACGCAAATAAACAAGCACAAACAAACATGAACAGACATAAATGAACATAAAGAGTCATAAACAAGTGGATATTAAGGATCTCAACGTTCATAAATATATGCGTCATTATCCTAAGTTTTTGAAAATAACTTCTAAACAACATCATTCTCCTAATTGATGTTTACAAAATAACGACTTCTCTAGACGTCACCAAAAAAATTGCTTTAGAAGTCATCCAAAAGCTTCTCCACCAGCAAAACCTAAAAAGCTTCCAATATCACAGCATCAACTGATTTTTTTTTTTTTTTTAAGAAAAAAAAATAAATAAAAATTGTTCTTTTTTTTTGACACTAAACATAAGCATGGCAGTAACCATTAATTAAACGATTAAGAGGGTTAAATTAAAATGTTAAATAATTAGCTAGATACCCCCTTCCGACTACAAACACACAAAACGAAAATATCAAAAACATCAAACGGAACACTTGCTTTCATTTTCCTCCCTTCTTCTTCTTATTCTTCTTCTTCTTTTTCTTTTTTCTTCTCCTCTACCTCTTGTGCACATAAACAATAGCGAGTTGTAAAAGATGTTATACCTTTTAACAATGTTTCTCCAGTCGGGAAACACTTTCTCAACTTGTTCTTTCTTGTACGATCGAGTAAACCTAACAAACCTCATCATTCTTGCATCTCTCAACTTTTCTGTGAGTTTTTTTCTTTCTTCCTCATACCCTCCATCTTCTTCAACTGCTTCTCCTTCTCCTTCCCCCTCTCCCTCTCCTTCTCCTTCTCCTTCCCCCTCTCCCTCTCCTTCTCCTTCTCCTTCCCCTTCTCCCTCCCCTATTCCAATTTTTTTTTTTATATCCTCAGGTTTTGCAAGGGTTTTCTTGCATTCTCTGACTTCCTCAAGGATGCTTCTAATCAGCATACCGGTACAAGACACGATTTTGTACAGCCCCATTCGAACGATTTTTTCAATCGGTTCGAGCTCCAACACTTTGAACACATGTACATATGACGTTTTTATTGTCTCGTTACATAGAGACATGCATGCCTTAAGTTTTTCTAAGACGGTTTCCTTAGAAATTTTGAGGTCCGTGGCCATCTCTCCCACGGTTTTCATTTTGTCTAACAAAGCACCAATTTCTTGAAACTCTGTTGACATTTTAAGGTATATGCTAGAGCTTGGAGGTTCTAAGGGTTTTAAGTTTTTAAGGTATATGTTAGAGCTCGGAGGTTCTAAGGGTTTTATGGTTTTAAGGTACTGTATATGTTAGAGCTTGGAGGTTCAAGGGAGTAGGTGGGTTCTCTTGTGATTATAAGTTTTTTTTTTTTTTTTTTTTTTTTTTTTTTTTTTTTTTTTAATATAACAGTTATAATTATATTGAAATCCAAAGGCAACAACACAACAAATATACATTAAACTATAAAACATATGTTGGGCCGAGCCGAACAAAATGTTTTGCCCATTTTTTTATTTTTTTTCATTTTTTTTTCAACTTTAAACTTAAATATTTTATTTTGTGTTATATATTATTTGATGTAAAATATATAAATGAATTGATTTTTAAATGCATTTTCATTGGTATAATTTTCAACAGGTATTATATAATACAAACAAAAAAATTTAATGTCATAATTAATAAAAAAAGCTTCAAAAAATCAAAACATGACACTTACGGAGAGAGTAAAATAAATTGATTTGATCAAAAAAGAGTAAAACACTAAAAAAAAAATACACATTTTTAAATGATAGTTGAAAAATCAACCCTGCTTCATGTGATTTGAGAATTGTTGGGAAAAATCTTAGCGAGGATGGCTGGAAAATTGCTGGGAGAAATCTTTTTTAAAAGACATTCGCAGTGATTAAAGGTTGAGTTTCGATCTTGAATATGTAAAGTTTGAATGTGTTTGTGTGTGAGAAAACTGTAATAAGTGTGGGGTATTTATAGGCTAGACATTTGCCCCTTTTTTAAATTTGAATTTGAATTTATAAATTTTAAAATTTAAATATCCAGCTCGTTTTGTTAATTCGAATTTTGAATTTGAAAGTTAGCTGTTAAATGAGGTATTACTTATAGGGGTGGCAATTTCTGACCCGACACGAAACCCGACCTAAAATCGACACAAAAATTAACAGGTTTGGGTTGAGCTATATAGATTTCGGTTCAGGTTTGGGTCGACATATCTAACCCGTTTATTAAACAGGTCAGGTTCGGGTTGGGAATAAAATAAACGGGTCGACCCGCCAACCCGTTTAAGATTTTTTTCTTAAATTAAAAATTATTTATATTTAATTATACGGGTTAAATGGGTTAAATTGGTCAACCCGCTAACCCGTTTAACCTGTTTAACTAGTGTAATGTGCTAACTTTTGTATATAAAATGGGTTAAATGGGTCAACCCGAAACCCGTTTAACATATTCAACCTGTGTAACCTATTTAACCCCTCAACCCAAGTAAATATACGGGTTAAATGGGTCAGGTTCGGGTTACGTGTAACCAGGTTAAGGTTGACATAGCTGACCCGATGATTTAAATGGGTCAGGTTCGGGTTGGGGTTTTTTGACCCGCCAACCTGACAACCCGAACCTGCCAACCCGAACCCGACCCGAATTGACACCCCTAATTAATTATAGTTTAAGGGTTGATTTTGAAAATAGTTGAGTTAAAGGTGAGTTAAGGTTGGGTGTGTTAAAGTTGACATGGCGGTGTGTTAAATGTTAAATGTGAGATACGGTTGGGAGTGGCCAAATAACATTGAATCATACATGCATAATCTACCAACGGTGAAGATGCCTCAAATATAGTATAATCTCATGAGAACTTAAAATTGATGAACGGTAACTTGGTATAATCTCAACCTCCCAACTTACGACAACTTGATACCTGAAGTCTAACCTGCATGTTGATGAGAAGTTAATACCAACAATCGAAGAAAAGGACTTATTATTGTCACTTAACTCGCTTATATTTAAGATCTTTAACTCTGATATATTGTTGATGACTAGCTCTAACTCTTTTTGATACTCTGTAGGTACCTAAGATTTATCGCATATGTACAAATGCATTTAGAAGTCAATTACTGAGTATATAATTAACTTATAAATGATAGTATATTCATAATCATTATAAGACATAAAAATATGTCATTTTAGATTGTACGTGTAGTATAATCTGCAAGCTTTTGAACAAGTATATAAAAAATACACATGTAAGAAGGAAAAAAAGTTGACTGATTTGATAGGTCATTGGGTGCATTAAATGCAATAGATTTGGGTATCATGTCCCCATCAAAGGGAGCTACATGTCAAATATCACACACTAACCAATGACCTATCAAATCAGTCAACTCATTTTCCTTCTTACATGCCTTTTGTTTATGGGGTGTGTTAACCGAACCTTATCTAGTGAGAGAAATAGAAACCCTCTCTAATAATAGGGGTATTTGTGTCCACTTTTGTCCCCTTGTTATCTTTTGTCTTTGGTCTGAGTAGAAGTCACGGAGATTGTTTATTTTTTGCTTTTTGCCTTTTGTATTAGTGGAGATTGTTTATTTTTTGCTTTTTGCCTTTTGTATTATTATTATAATATTATAACTTTTTGTATTTTAATTTTGTTGTCCAGAAATCACGGGAGTGGGTTGTTTACTTTGTGCTGTGCAGAAGTCACGAGAGTAGATTGTTTACTTTGTGAAACTCAATTTTTGTATTTTTTTTTTCTAAAGTATCACAACAAAAGTAGTAGTGGCGGTATTTTTTTGTTTTTGTTTTCTCTTTTTTCCCAAAGTATCGCAACAAGGGTAAAAATAGTGTCGAAAAAAACATAGGCTCAGAATTGAAGGTTGCAAAGTGATAAAATATCACTTTGTCATCCATTCGGTTTTTAGTAAACCAATCATCATCGCCAAAATTCACACTGTAAGTCTCAAAATTAACAAGTTACATAAGATTCTCAAAGGTAACAAGTTCTCTCACTGTAAGTCTCAAAATTCAAAAGTTACATAGGATTCTCAAAGGTACAAGTTCTCTCACATGTCTGATCGTAAGATTCTCAAACTATAAACATGTCACCATCTCAGTTAGAAACCACAAAGCAAAGAAGCAAAGAAGCAGTGTCACAACAAAGAAGCAAAGTGATATCTAACTTTGCAACAATCTCAGTAAAGTGAAACACCACAAAGCAAAGAAGCAAAGCAGCAGTATAAGCAAAGAAGCAGTATCACCACAAAAGGCAACAATCTCGGTAACAAACAACAAAGAAGCAGATTTCACACAAGTGAAACACAAGCCGCAATTGACAGCCGCAAGTGAAACACAATCAGTTGCACAAACACTACAACTAATATATCAGGCTTCCGAAAATGTCGAATTCACCATTTTACACACAAGAGGTGATAGAACTCCAATCCAAGTCATTTACTCATATTTGATGCATTCAGGGTATACATATTACGAGAGGATAAATGAGCATAATGAGCTTGAGGAACTATTTTTTGTTCACCCCACGTCATATGCTCTATGGTGTACATTCCCTGAAATCATGCTGATGGACTCCACATACAATACCACGCTGTTTAAATTGCCATTTTTGGAAATTATCGGACTAACTTCAACAAATAAAACATTTTCAATGGCGTATAGCTTTTTAAACAGTGAAAAAGGGTCTAATTTTCAATGGGTATTGCAACGTGTGAAGGATGTGATAGACGAAAGATATTACTCGCGTGTCATCGTCACTATTTGCAGAATTGTGGTATAAAGTTTCCAAATATGCTTTCAAACTCATGTTCAAAGAACTCCACCTGTCGATCGCCGCAGAAGATTGTAGCCATCAGTTGCGGTCAGTTTATGGACTACCATGCTTTCACGAAATGCGTTACTATGCAATTCATGGTAAGTTTATTAGCGTTGGAGATAGTGTTAGCGACTATTTTATTGAGCATATTCCAGAGATTTTCCGTCCACACGTAATAAGTATACATAATGTGCTAGGTGATGGAAATTGTGGGTTTCGGTGCGTTGCCCACGGTATTGCTCAAGACGAAAATAGGTGGCCCGAAGTTAGACATAGGTTATTGCAAGAGTTAGACAGTAATAGATTACTTTACATACGTATGTGGACGGAAAATGACTTTAACCGACTTCGCTGGTCAGTAAACTGGTTCGATGGAGGTGCACCTTTAGATTGCTGGATGATTATGCCAAACACGGGGCTGGTTATTGCTTCACACTTTAACCGACCTCTTGTATTTATATCCCAGCGGGGTTGGAATACGTGTTTTCCGCTTTTTTCCAATCCAAACTTATCACAAGGAACTGACCCCCTTGTGATTGCCCGTGTGGGAGAGGACTCCTGTGCTCACTACATTTGTCTGACGTTAGAGCTGTGGGTGGAATACATGTTGCATTTCAGACCCGATGACGCTGGTTGGGCTATGGTTAGTCCATACTGTGTTCAGCTGCTATTGCAGAATTCCATCCCCATTTGGTATGCTAATGGAAGCAAGTACAATATTAATTGGGCCGATGTTGACCAGGCAGTACGTGTATTCATTCCTTGTGTATACATATATGGACCTATTTGCCTTAGAACATGTATATAAATTTCTTTTTATTTTTTCGTTACAGGTTTTTATTCCTATCAACGAAAAGCAAAAACATTGGTTTCTGGCCCAGTTTGATATCAAGACAGGGGTGGTAACGTTGTATGACAGTGGTGAAAAGCATGAACCGGAGTGGTGTTCTTGGTATTTGAATATGCGGGCATGTTTAGAGGTAATACTTTATATTTTTTTACTAAATAATTCTAGTAAAACCTGAAAAGCATGTGTTGCATATAACAGTCTCAAATCCAGTTTGATACTTGTTCAATTTCAACTATAAGTCTTTAAAGTACAGGTTCTTGTACATTAAAACTTCAAGTACTTTGACAAGTATCCTCTTAAATGTATCATAAGTCAACTAGTTAAACTCTCTGCAAGTACAATTGCGCATTTTGTGTTCCTTAATGTTCAGGTACATGGGCAAGTAGATTATTAAATGTTTTAAGTCTTATTTATAATCTTCTTTTCCACACTAGTTTACATCCACACTAGAATTAAACCTCCAGCTATACCTTTATACTCCTCTTCTTCACACTAGTTTACACCCACACTAGTTTACACCCACACTAGTTTGCACCATGTCTGACTATATTCCACTTGAAGTTCAATTGGACATTGTTCGTAGGCTTTCTGTCAAGCAAGTACTTCAATGCCGAAGTGTCTCAAAGACCTGGAAGGCTGGCATTGACACCTTGCATTTCACTGGTCATTTCGGTGTTCGCCCAGCTGATGGTTTTCCATATGTTTTACACTATCGGCAAGGGTTTAAATGTTACATGTCTTACCTTTCTCAAAATTTCGCTTTAACACCTGTACCCATAAACCTATCTTTTTCTGACTTGATACCTATTGGCTGGTCACACGGCATTTGAGGTTTTTTCGTATGGACCAATTCTCCCTCACTACATGGCTTTTGTTTGGAACCCATCCATCAGAAGATCTGTGGGAACATTTGTCCCTTATGTGACAATTGGTCATGAATATGAAAAGCGTATCTTGGCTTTTGGGGTTTGACCTGACAACCTGGACCCAACAATTTTAAAGATTTCATACCCGTTTGAGCCCCAAAAACCATGGTGTGTCTTACTTTTCTCCTTCTCATCAAGACAATGGAATGTATTAGAAACTCATTTGTTGCCTCGTCAGTTAATACGACTGAAAAAGGTATCTCAGGCTGTTGTTGATGGCCGTATCTTCTGGTGTGCTTATGAAAAGTTGTTTGCTAGTGATGTTAGCTCATTCAAGAGCTATATGATGGTTTCTTTCGACTTGGTGACCCATCGTTTCCAGGTTCTTAACATACCAGACGAGTTGTTATTGAAACTTCCTCTACCATTCTTTGTTTCTAACCTAAGAGACCACGTTGTTGTTTCCAGAAACTTAAATGGTGAGGACAACTTTTTTTCTGTGTATGGAGCTTAGAGGTGGTTGGGGGAATCATTGAATCGTTTGAATGTCTGATTGCTTTTCCTACCCCTTGTTTACTCAAGTTAATTGGGTTTGCTGATAACAATGACCCAATACTGGAAGTTGAGAACAAGGAAGAATGGCCTACCAATCTTGTACGCTACAATGTTGCTTCCGGCAATTTTTATAATATTGCTGCAGAGGGAATTGGTTCTTCATTTTGCATCAGTCCAAACTGCGAGTCTTTGATTCTGCAAACTCATGAGGATACAATGGCTTATTAGATTGTTTGGTGCCGAGGGGAATGGGTTTTATTGTTGTGTTTTATCGGTTTTTGTAGTCAGTCTATGTGCATGTTTGGCTCAAGCTTTATGGTTTAGAAGGGTCGTTTATGGTTTCTAATGTTATCTAGCTGTGATACCCAGTGTTCTGGGTTTGACTTTGTAATTGACAATGTAATGTTAAGTTGTTATTAACTTGGCTTGTGATATGGAAGATGTAATGTTGGGTTGTTTAGGGCTTTACTTTGTATCTGCTGTGGTGGCTTGGGTCATGTTTGAGCCCTGTATTATGCCCAAGTGAATCGCTGTATCAGAAAATGCGGAGTTCCTCTGTAACTTTTTAATGATTATGTTGTGGTTTCTGGTTTTAATGTTTGTTAATTACTGTTACGTATTTACCTTTTTTTGTGTAAACTGCACAGAAACAAGATGTGTTTATCAAACACTCCAAAGTTAACTTGACTTGACCAATTTTGCTTTGCTTTCAATTTTCTTGTTGATAAAACATGATTGTCTAGTTTCTATATGAAAAGAGAAAAACAAAGAAAGACGAGAGTGACATGATTGTCTTGTTTCTCTATATGTTTTGTTTCATTTGTACTATATACCCCTGTTGTAGTTGTTTTTGCTAATATTTTTCAATCAATATGCAGGCTGGACTTCCCGTTGTCTTACATGATGCCAATATTTTTGAGAAGAAAGGTATAGATCCCAAACGTATGTGATGAACAAAAATAAGTACATTTTATTATCATCATTTATCCTATTTATTTGACTTGTTTTATTATATTATGTATGAGAATTGGTGCATTAATGTTTACTTTAGTAATTCTCAGGTAAAAACAAGCAATAGGTAAAACTTGGCAATTTTGGACTAAATATGGAGCAAAACAAGCGAAATGTCAAGAGTCTACTAAAGTCAAGAAGATCAAGTTCATTCTGCTCCAAAGATACGCCGCATCTCACTTATTTCATACGGCGCATCACTATCCAGGTTTCATAAATTATTATCCAAGACAGGAAGGACATGCGCCGCATAGCAGAAATGGGATACGCCGCATCTAAAAGGCGGTGTACGAATATTCCCTGAATATATTAATCTTGGACCCCACGCGAAGTTACGGAGATGCGCCGCATCTACTAATCCTATGCGCCGCATCTACCCTCAGACAGAAACTATAAATACCCCAAGAGTCAGACGAATTTTGTGTGCAAAACCCTAAAGAAGACAGCTGAATTCAGACGACCAAGCAACACTGGGCACACCCAAATCTAAGATACAAGAGCTGTAAGAAGGTCCTACATGTATTTAATTCATTAAGTAGTTTTGTTTTATTGTAATAGTAAGCTTTAATTCATCAGGATTGATAGGCTGATGTCATTTGACTACGGAATAGAATGCACACCCTTTAAAATTGCTTTCCCATCAATTAAAGTTTATATGTTGATGTCTTTGGTATCTACTTATTAAGTGCATTGATAATCTCTGTGTTTATTAGTGGCCTGCGCACTTGACTACGGAATAGAGTGTGGCTCCCACGGTTATAACTAACCTGATCAATTGGTAATAACTTTTAGACATAAGTAATCATTAAGGGATTTCTCGCCGATAAGCTTAGAACCAACGAGAAAGATTTAATTACATACACTTCATATAAAACTAGCAATAAAACAAGTGACAAGCTACTTAATCATCAGGATAGGTCTTCTTATAGTCTCTAGTATCTATCTGTGTACGTGTGTGCTAATCACTGATTCGTGCTCTTTAGTTTATTTTACTGTTTAATTATAACCAAATCGTGGCAGTCTCTCAGGCTGAAACCCCCTTGCGTTAGAATAGATTGTAAAACTAACTTAGGATATTAAAATACTGATTAGGTTAACTAGATAATACGTTCCACTCTTAGTGATCGACACTCTACTTACCATTATATTCATACTGACCGGGTACACTGCTCGTTAAGTGTGTGTGTTATTGATAAGTCGGCTAAATATAAATTTAAAACTTGAATAGGCATTAATACTGCTAAACCGCAACGACACATCACGCGCATCAAGTTTTTGGCGCCGCTGCCGGGGAGTGAATTGTTATTATCTGTTAATTTAATTAGAATTTTAATTAGGTTGTAACTGCTAACCGTTGTATATTAGATAGATTGCATTCATTGTATAATTTGCATATTTTCTGTTTTGTGTGATTTTTTGTGTTTTTGTGTTTTTTTTTGTTTTAGTTTTTATTATTTTTGTGTTGTACATTCTGCTGTCGTTGTATTGTGCTGATACAAACGATACGGCGCATCTGTTTTCACAGATACGGCGTATTGCGTTTAATTTTTATAAAATACAACGCGTTTAATAAATTCGATACGACGCATCTTTTCCCCAAGATACGGCGTATTCTGTTTTTAAAAAAGAAATTAATTTTTCTAAACTTTGATGCCATACGGCACATCTGTTTTAACAGATACGGCGTATTTAATATTTAAATTAAAAACAGTTTTCGAATTATTAAACAGATACGACGCATCGATCTTTATCGATACGGCGCATCTACTAAAATCAAAAATCTTTTATTTTGAAACGTAAGGAAAATACGGCGCATTAACTTCTGTTAATACGGCGCATTTAATTTTAATTAATATAAACGATTTTTGATAATTTAAAAAGATACGGCGCATTCTAATTCATAAGCGGCGTATCTGCTATCTGAGTAAAAGTCTGATTATATTTTAACGTATTAAGATACGGCGTATCCTACTTTCTGGATACGGCGCATCGTCTGCAGATGTCAGTAACTTTTATTCTTCTTATTTCCGAACAGAAAATATTCTAACTTACCTTTTCACTAGGAAGTTTTTACTTTGAAATCTACCTGTTTTTAATTTTCAGGAACGATGTTCGTATATTTTCCCTAACTGGTTCGGAAGACCCAAAAGAAACCTCACCATGGAAGAGTTTGCACTACTAATCGCTCAAACAAATGAGAGAGAACATCATGAAGCAAGAAACTTTATTAATGAATTTAAAGGCAGTCACGAGCTATTACTAAAGGAACAAAACAACATGATTAACGGATTGGCAATTAAAGTGCACCAATTGTCAACGGTGCTCAACAAGGTTCTTTTGGTAAAGCATGATTTGAAAGGCATTACTACTAGAGGCGGAAAATCAACCTTTCAAATCGGAGAAACGCCCGAGGATAACGGCACAAACGAAATTTCCCCTGAATCTGAATCATCTGAACAAGAGCAACCAAAAGAGACTGATCCAGAACCTGTTATTAGAAAAGAACCTCCTATTGAACTTAAACAATCAACGTTACCTTTTCCACACAGGGTAAGAAAGGAGAAAGAAGATGCCTATCAAAAGAAGTTCCTGGAGAATCTCAAGCAGCTGCAGCTAAGCATACCATTTATGGAAGCCCTAGTGCAAATGCCAAAATATGCTAAATATCTGAAGAGCTTGCTTACAAACAAGTCCAAACTTGAAGAGGCTTGCACTGTGACAATGGGGGAAAAAAGCTCAGCAGCATTGCTCAACAAACTTCCATCTAAGGAAAAAGATCCAGGGAGTTTCACTATTCCTTGTCAAATTAAAAATTTACATATTGGAAATGCCTTAGCCGACCTAGGAGCTAGTATAAGTCATATGCCCTCTTCTATGTATGAAAAATTAGGCCTTGGTGAACCAAAACCTACTAGGATGTGCTTAGAGCTAGCTGATAGGTCCGTGCAATACCCACTAGGAATAGCTGAAAATATATTAATAAAAGTTGATAAATTCGAATTACCTATTGATTTTGTTATCCTCGATATGCCCGAAAATTCTAGAACTCCTATAATATTAGGACGACCATTTTTAGCCACTGCTAGGGCCATGATTGATGTTTTCAATAAAAAGATAACTCTTACTATAGGAAAAGATGAGGTTGAATTTAATATGGAACAGTCTATGAGTGAAACTAATTCTGAAGATGATGAATGCTATAATATCGATGTTTCTGATGACACGATTAATCAATTCACTCAGAAATTGCTAAAAAATAATTTGCTTGACTCTTTTCTGCTTAAAAATTTAGAAAACACAATCGCTATAATTGATCAAGTAGATGAAAATATTGTTGATAATAATTTTGTTGTTGATTCTGCTGTTTGTAACGCCATACGGCGCATCGATGACATCGATGCGGCGCATCTATCTGAGAACAACAGCAACATTATAAAAGAACAAGTTTATTCTGCTAGTGCTAATGAAATTGATGATGTTAAACCTGTGCTTAAGGATCTCCCTTCTACTCTGGAATATGCCTATTTAAATGGGAATACTAATTCACCAGTTATTATTGCATCTAACCTAACGCCAAAAGAAAAAGAATCCCTTTTGCAGGTACTATATAAACGAAAAGGAGCACTAGCATGGAAGATGTCCGATATTAAGGGAATCATCCCGTCATTCTGTACACATAAAATCCTTATGGAAGATGAATTCAAACCAACTATCCAACCCCAAAGGCGTTTGAATCCAAAAGTCCAGGATGTGGTGAAAAATGAAATTGTGAAATTACTTGACTCCGGACTTATCTACCCAATTTCCGACAGCTCGTGTGTCAGTCCTATCCACGTTGTACCAAAAAAAGGAGGGATGACGGTAGTACTTAATGACGACAATGAGCTAATCCCTTCAAGAACTGTTACTGGATGGAGAGTTTGCATCGACTACCGCAAACTCAATGATGCTACACGAAAAGATCATTTCCCTCTTCCATTTATTGATCAAATGTTAGAAAGACTATCAGGACATGATTACTATTGTTTTTAGATGGTTTTTCAGGTTTCTTTCAAATACCCATCGCCCCCGAGGATCAAGAGAAGACGACTTTCACCTGCCCTTATGGAACCTTTGCCTATAGGAGAATGCCGTTCGGACTATGCAACGCCCCTGCTACTTTCCAACGTTGTATGACGGCTATCTTCCATGATATGGTAGAAGACTTTATGGAAGTCTTCATGGACGACTTCTCGGTATTCGGTAACTCATTTAGTGATTGTCTCTTTAAACTTGATAAAATGCTTGCTAGGTGTGAGGAAACTAACCTTGTTCTTAATTGGGAGAAATGTCATTTTATGGTTAGAGAGGGAATTGTGTTTGGACATAAAATTTCTGGGAAAGGCATAGAAGTCGACAAAGCTAAAATTGATGTGATTGCAAAACTGCCTTATCCCACTAATGTAAAAGGTGTTAGAAGTTTTTTAGGACATACTGGGTTTTATCGTAGGTTCATAAAGGATTTTTCAAAGATATCTAGGCCTATGACCCAATTGCTACTCAAGGATGCAAAGTTTGATTTTTCTGAAGATTGCAAAGAAGCGTTTAATATACTTAAAGAAAAACTGACTACTGCACCTATTATAATTTCGCCGGATTGGAATCTACCTTTTGAGCTAATGTGTGATGCTAGTGATTATGCTATTGGAGCTGTACTTGGCCAAAAGATAGAAAAGAAATTTAAGCCG
This sequence comes from Artemisia tridentata subsp. tridentata, assembly GCA_021014915.2. Taxonomy (NCBI): domain Eukaryota; kingdom Viridiplantae; phylum Streptophyta; class Magnoliopsida; order Asterales; family Asteraceae; genus Artemisia; species Artemisia tridentata. The sequence goes on along the minus strand of CP139509.1, from coordinate 510,401,163 downwards.
ATTTATTATGCTTGCAAAACATTAAACAATGCCCAAGAACATTACACCACCACGGAAAAAGAACTTTTAGCAGTAGTTTTTGCGTTCGATAAATTCAGGTCATATCTAATGTTATCAAAAACTGTGGTTTACGCTGACCATTCTGCTTTGAAGTATTTGTTCAATAAACAGGATGCCAAGCCAAGGCTTATTAGGTGGGTTTTGTTGATCCAAGGATTCGATATTGAAATTAAAGATAAAAAAGGGTGCCGAGAATCTAGCTGCTGACCACTTATCTAGACTAGAGAACCCTGATATAGAGATACTAGACGAACGGGAAATCACTGACGACTTTCCTGATGAACACCTTATGATGATAAGAATTAAGAGCAATGAAAATAGACCATGGTATGCCGACTATATAAACTTTATTGTTGCAAATGAAATTCCAAAGGGACTTACATCGGACGAGAAAAGAAGGTTTCTAAATCGCGCTAGTGAGTATATTTGGGATGAACCCTACGCCTTTAAATTATGTCCTGACAATATTATACGAAGATGCGTAGACGGTGATGATATCCCGGCAATATTGGTGCACTGCCATTCAGGACCGACGGGGGGACATCATGGTGCAGTTATTACAAAGAGGAAAATCCTCGATGCGGGATTTTATTGGCCCGCTATGTTAGATGATGTAAAAGAATATATAAAAGGATGTGATGCGTGTCAACGATCCGGAAATATTACATCAAGAAATGAAATGACGCAAAACTATATCCACGTATGTGAAGTTTTCGACATATGGGGACTGGACTTCATGGGACCGTTTCCTGAATCTAAAGGTAATAAGTATATCTTGGTTGCTGTTGACTAAGTATCAAAATGGGTCGAAGCGCAGGCATCGCCAACTAACGACAGCAAAGTAGTGCTTAAATTTTTGCAAAGTTTGTTCGCCAGGTTTGGAATCCCTAAAGCATTAATTAGTGATAGGGGAACACACTTTTGTAATCACCATCTCAGAAGAGCTTTGCTGCAATATGGAGTATATCATAGGGTTTCCACTGCATACCATCCTCAATCGAATGGGCAAACCGAAGTAACCAATAGGGCTATAAAACGGATTCTAGAAAAAAACGACTGGATATAATCCGAAAGGGTGGTCTGACAAGTTGAATGATGCATTATGGGCATTTCGTACCGCCTATAAGACACCGACGGGATGCACTCCATTTTGTCTTGTATACGGTAAAGCATGCCACCTACCGGTCGAAATAGAACATAGTGCATATTGGGCTTTGAAGCAATGTAACATGGATATGGAAGCTGCAACAAAGAACCGTTTTATGGAACTCAATGAGCTCTACGAACTAAGAGATGAGGCCTACAGCAATACTAAGATTTACAAAGAAAGGACTAAAAAAAGGCATGACTCTAGGTTACGTGGGGACAAAATGTTTACTGTTGGAGAAAAAGTGCTGCTATTTAATTCTCGATTAAAGATGTATCCAGGTAAACTTAAATCAAGATGGATGGGTCCGTACGTTGTCAAGAAAGTTTATCCATATGGGACCATTGAAATATGCGATAAAAATGGTTATATATTCAAGGTAGACGGGCAACGAGTTAAAAAATACTTTGATAATATAATTGAGGATACTGAGAACGAAGTGGTGGAGTTTGAACCCGAAGAATTGAAATAAAGAGCTGAACGTGAGTCTAACTTGAAGACTCTGGAATAAAGACAAGTGCTGACCGGGAGACAACCCGGAAAAAAATTTTATATTATGTTTCTGTCGAGTCTGTCAGACTTGCAGTAGATACGGCGCATCTGTTTTTGCAGATGCGGCGCATCACCTGCACTAGTCATATCTTATTTTATTTTCTGCATTTTTTATTATTGACTTTGAAACTTTCTGTCAGCTTATTTTAATGCGGCGCATCCCTGGTTAAGGATGCGGCGCATCTTTTATCCTGACCCGTATTGATTCCAGGCTCGATAAGGCGTATCTTCTTCCATAAAATACGGCGTATCGACTGACCTGATGATTTTCAGTTTTTAATTTTTATTTTTATTTTTACTAACTACTAATGTATTATGCAAGTTTGAACCTTTCTTAACTCAGGTATATTATAGTGTAAAAGGTATTTCAGATTTCTGCATTTTTGTGGATGCATCACTTATGAAGCTTTAACGTTCACATCCACAAGAATTTGATTTTTGCTCTTATACGAACAATGGAGGATCATACCGAGCAAATCTCAGGGGAGTTTTTTTTTTCTGTTCTAATTCTTTTATTTTCCAATTTTTAACCTTAGACACAAACAACGAGGACGTTGTTTAACTTAAGTGGGGGGATGGAGAATTAGAACACTTACTTGTCCTAAACTTTTTCGAAATATGCTTAAAAATGTGCTTAATTTATCAAAATTTGAAAATTTTTAGCATGTTTTAGTTTAAAGTCTAAATTACATATCCACACACATAACGCTATTCTTTCAAAAATATCAAAACTTTAGTGTGTCGGTGACTTGTAAACTTTAGAACTTGGCTTGTATACTATTCGAGACCACCATAATGAGTATTATTGATATAATTGGAGTGACTTGTCTAACTTGGTAAATTTCTAGGATTACAACCAAAAAGCCTATTATATGTTTTGTGTTATTAACTAACTACACTGGTTAGTTAACCCCCGTATAAACCCTTTTGTTACTCTCATTTTTAGAGTAAGATACCCCTAGAAAAAAAACTCAGAGCCATTCCTTTCGTTTCTTACACCTGTGTTATAAATGTTTCGTTACACCCTTACACCTTAGCCTACCCTGTAGATTAAAATCCGTGGTAAATTGCTTTAGGCAAAGTGTGTTTCCTTACATTACCTGTGTTCGTGTGCGTAATTCATTATGTTTGGTTAGTATGGAAATTGCACAATGCAATTAGTATGAAAGTAAATATTGTATAATTTTGAGTTTATTTTTCGTGTGTTTGCTACTTTCACTATTACGATTATTTCTGAAAGTATGAAAAGTATAGAAGATTATCCGGAAAAATAGTAATGGAAAAGTTGTGAATTTTTTCACATATATGTTGATGTCAAAAAAAAAAAAAAAAAAAAAAAAAAAAAAAAAAAAAAAATCGAAAAAATAGAAAAGAAAAAGAAAAAGGAAAAGTTGGAAGTTTGTTTTAACCAACTTATGTAAAGTTTTGTATTAAGTGGGAGATATCACCACTATTTGTTGTATATTATATTTATGGATTGAATGGGAGTTGACCGTTATGGGAAGCCAACTAAGGTTATTCTTTGATTAAGATTTTGTTGAGTATAATTCGTGTCTACCTAAAGCGTGTGTTTCAAGTGTTAAAGCGTGAGTTATTCAATGATATGAGTCTTATTCATGGGATGGTTGGGAAAGTAATTTACCACACTTAGGATTTTAATTTATCCGTTTTGTTTGTTTTGTTTATTTTTTATTTTATACCAGTTTATACCCCAATATTATCCATACCCTATATCATTCTTCATCCAAACCTTTGATTTATTGAGATTAGGGATTTGAGCAATCTTAAGTATCGTAGTCGTGGATTCGGCTATGTATTTAAGGTTTTGTCGCCCTTTTTGATATAATATTATTGGTGAAGATTACTTGATCTTATCTTTAGCCCATTCGAGTTAAGGATTTGAGCAATTGCAAGTATCGTGTTCGTGGATTCGATCATGTATTTGTGATTTTGTCGCCTTTTCTGGAATGTGAGATTGATAGAGATTAAAAAGAATGATTAACCCATAAGCCTCAAAACCCTTTTTACCGCTTTAGACTTGTTATTCCTTGGCTTTAGTGGGGGAGATGCGTATACTTGCCAAGCTTATGATAGAATATTCGTCGCGACTAAGCACTAAACGATTTAGAACTGTTTTACATTGAAAAATTGTTTTGATTTCTAATTCGTTAGGTGTTTTGGTTGTGTGATTATGACAAAACGATTACATGCTTAACCTTAAAAATAAATCCTAATATCTTTTAGGATACATTTTCTTAAGATTAATTCTAAGGTTTACTTGGGGACAAGTAAAGTTCAAGTGGGGGGATATTTGATGAACTCAAATAAGTACATTTTATTATCATCATTTATCCTATTTATTTGACTTGTTTTATTATATTATGTATGAGAATTGGTGCATTAATGTTTACTTTAGTAATTCTCAGGTAAAAACAAGCAATAGGTGAAACTTGGCGATTTTGGACTAAATATGGAGCAAAACAAGCGAAATGTCAAGAGTCTACTAAAGTCAAGAAGATCAAGTTCATTCTGCTCCAAAGATATGCCGCATCTCACTTATTTCATACGGCGCATCACTATCCAGGTTTCATAAATTATTATCCAAGACAGGAAGGACATGCGCCGCATAGCAGAAATGGGATACGCCGCATCTAAAAGGCGGTGTACGAATATTCCCTGAATATATTAATCTTGGACCCCACGCGAAGTTACGGAGATGCGCCGCATCTACTAATCCTATGCGTTGCATCTACCCTCAGACAGAAACTATAAATACCCCAAGAGTCAGACGAATTTTGTGTGCAAAACCCTAAAGAAGACAGCCGAATTCAGACGACCAAGCAACACTAGGCACACCCAAATCTAAGATACAAGAGCTGTAAGAAGGTCCTGCATGTGTTTAATTCATTAAGTAGTTTTGTTTTATTGTAATAGTAAGCTTTAATTCATCAGGATTGATAGGCTAATGTCATTTGACTACGGAATAGAATGCGCACCCTTTAAAATTGCTTTCCCATCAATTAAAGTTTATAGAGTTAAGTACATTTTTGTTCATTGTGGTTTACCGGGTATTTCATTTTCAGTCCAATTTTTTAAAAAGTATCGGATCCACTCCAAAATCGTCGACCCGTAACGGGTTTAGTCCATTTTTCTAACGCCGTTAGTTTGACTAGTTATTGACTATTAAAGTTAAGGGTATTTTTGTCTTTTCAATTAAATAAAAGCCTATTCATAAATAAAAGCCTATTCCCCCTCATTTTTACCATAAACTTAAAAATCTTATATCTCTTCCTCTCTCATTTGTAGCAGCCGCCGTCACATCAAACCACCACCACCACCGTGCAACACCGCCACCTCCACAGTCAAAACACCACCAAACTCACCCTTATTTCACCCTTGTGAGCACGTATCCACCACCGCCACTCACTTATCTTGTTTTCTCATCTTGGTAGGTGTGGAACAAGGTCCGAAGGTAAAAAGTGTTAACCACATCAATTTACAACCTTGTGTGAATCGGTGCGAGTCAAAACTTGTGTTAACAAGTTGGGTTTTGATAAAAACGAGTGGTAACGATTTTGATAAGATAAACCACCAACCACAACCACGACAACAACCAAACACCACACCATGGGTCTTTGGCCAGATTCGGGTTTAGGTCGTGAGTGTCGTTGTATGGGTATAGGATCTTTGGCCACTACCACCATCTCAGATATGCCATATTTTGACCAGATTTGGTCGGATCTTGTGATGCTTGTCATTTCGTGGTGGTGGTGTGTGGTTTTCGTGAGTGTGTATGGAAGTGATAGTTTTGTGAAGATGGAGATGAAGATGAGGAGGTGGAAAGGTTCATGTTTGTGTGGACTTGGTTTTTTTGTTTTTGTTTTATTTTGATTTTTGCTATAATCTAGAAAAATGAAGATGATGGTTGTGTGGTTTGATGGTGGTTTTGGTTTGCTGAGAAGATGATAATGGTGGTTATGGTTTGTTCTTATTCTTTGGTTAAATGAAAAAAATTGGTGTTGGATTTGTATAATAATTGTGCAGGTGTTGGTTCTTGTTCTTATTCTTTGATTAAATGAAAAAAATTGATATATATGTTTAGTGATGTTTTGGTTTTAAACTGGATATATAAATTTATGGGATTTTGGTTTGACTTTAGAGGTGTTGTTGAAGATTTAGTGTTACAGATTATTCAATGGAGGGTAGCTACATTTTAATTTAAATGGTTTAGTAATTGGTTTGAGTAAAAACTGATGTTTATATGATATTGGAGTGAGTATGTGTATTTAAGTTGTTGGAGAAGATGAACTCTGATAAAGAAGCTAAAGACGAAAATGAGGAGGATTTTGTATTTGGGAAATAATAATAATAATAATAATAATAATAATAATAATAATAATAATAATAATAATAATAATAATAATAATAATAATAATAATAAAAGAAAGAATGAAAGGAGGTTAGTTTAGTCATTTCTAGTATTAAGATGAGGGTATCTTAGTCATTTCACATGGTTTAACTGGTCAAACTAACGGTGTTAGAAAAAATGGACTAAACCCGTTACGGGTTGACGATTTTGGAGTGGATCCATTACTTTTCAAAAAATTGGACTGAAAATGAAATACCCGGTAAACCACAAGGACTAAAAATGTACTTAACTCTAGTTTTAATATGTTGATGTCTTTGGTATTTACTTATTAAGTGCATTCATAACCTCTGTGTTTATTAGTGGCCTGCGCACTTGACTACGGAATAGAGTGTGGCTCCCACGGTTATAACTAACCTGATCAATTGGTAATAACTTTTAGACATAAGTAATCATTAAGGGATTTCTCGCCGATAAGCTTAGAACCAACGAGAAAGATTTAATTACATACACTTCATATAAAACTAGCAATAAAACAAGTGACAAGCTACTTAATCATCAGGACAGGTCTTCTTATAGTCTCTAGTATCTATCTGTGTACGTGTGTGCTAATCGCTGATTCGTGCTCTTTAGTTTATTTTACTGTTTAATTATAACCAAATCGTGGCAGTCTCTCAGGCTGAAACCCCCTTGCGTTAGAATAGATTGTAAAACTAACTTAGGATATTAAAATACTGATTAGGTTAACTAGATAATACGTTTCACTCTTAGTGATCGACACTCTACTTACCATTATATTCATACTGACCGGGTACACTGCTCGTTAAGTGTGTGTGTTATTGATAAGTCGGCTAAATATAAATTTAAAACTTGAATAGGCATTAATACTGCTAAACCGCAACGACACATCAGCGCATCAGTATGCCATCAGCTTCACACATGCATAGAACGTTCCAGAGCAGGGGGGCCTGTTTGGTGATTGCGGTATTTGGGTATGCATATTCTTATACCGATTGGCACATGGGAAGTCATTAGACGTCGAAAGTCCTGTTCAGGCAGCTATTGCTTACCGTGAACATATGGCTAGGTTCTTTTTCCAACATAGAATGTGTAGTTGGTAGTTGTCGGCTATGGTGGTTGTAATTATAAGAATTAAATTTTGTTGTAATAGAACTTAGGCTTAGGATATGTTATGTAATGTGATCCCTGTTATGGGACTAGTACATTAAACTATGGTTGTCATGCATGTATCCTTGTACATTAAAATGACATGGATTTGTTTTTGCGCATGGCTTGTTCTTGGGTATTCGACTACACTAACTAGTAAGACAGTTTCATAATTTGGTTAACCTTGTTTAGTTTATATATTTCAATTTAGGTTACCGCTCACTTAGATAATTTATTTGCAGCACACAAGTAGCGTTAAACGACTCACGGACTTGCTCAACAACTTATTTGCAGCACACAAGTAGAAAGTGCATGCACACCAGGTACACGTTATTTAACTTACCATTCTTTTTAAGTTGCCATATTACGTGCTTTTAAATTCTTACCAATATTGCATGCATATATCCTAAAGTTCTTTTGAACATCATAAAGACATAAATCTAAAGTAACCCAACTTAAATAGACGATTATACATATAAAACAGTTCACACATAATTGAGACACTAAGCCTACCGTCCACACATAGGATCATAAATCATCCAAGTGATATTCCGAGTTTCAATTTAGGTTGATGCCAGAATTAGAAGGTTCGCCGCCCCAGAGTGTGTCACCCTCATAAAGGTTGTTAGATGATTCACCCATCCACTGTAAGTCTTCCCAATCCGCGTAAATTCTGCCATTACGGAAATACTCATCGTCCCCATCTGTTTTCGGGTCCTCTACCACTACGCTTTCAGTATCTGTCTTACGCTTACGACTTCCCTTACGACTTTTCTGAGAACATATTTATTATATCAGCAACAACTAGTACACAAACATGAGCTATACAATTGTAGCAAGTTTCAAAATTACCTCTGTTGTTGGCAATGGTTCCCTACATGATGCACGTGTGTGACCTTTGGATCCACACCTACCATATTTTTTACCTTTTGGCTCTTCATTTTTTGATGGAATGCGATCTTTGTTTTTTGGTCTTCCTGCTTGTCGCTTCATCACCGGTGGTAAAACCTTTTGCAAATTACCTGGATTATTCCATTTACCTTCTTTTGGCAATGGATGAACCATTTCATTATATGTGCCTTTCAGGTTGGTTTTTGTAAACCATGGTTCTGCCCATTTGTCACAGTTAGTCAAACATTCTGCCCTACATGCGGCGCACACATGACCACAAGGTAGGCCCGAAAGTTGCCATTGCCTGCATGTGGAACGTATAAATAGATTATATTCAACAACAAACAACCTAAAGCTTATTAAACAACATGGTTATATTAGATACATGCACGTGCATTCCCTTTTTAAAAAATCAACTATATGAGCATTATGATGGTCCAATACTTGATACACAGCACACATGGCAACGCCTCTAACTTCCCAGTTACCACTCTTTAACATTCTGTCCTTCACCTTCGCAGCTGCCCAATCAGTAAGTTCAAATTCCGGTGCCTCTAAACAATTCATGAAAACATTAAAAAGTTGTTATTATTTGTAAATATAAAACATTTTCCTGCTTCTTATTTCAAAAATAATCGAGACACTAATTCCCGTGATATTTTTCTCGACGTTCAAAAAACTAGCCTTGTAAAAGCCTTCTGTAATACTCCATGAGCATTGTTATTGGAACCTTCCGAACTTTTCTCGTTAAAGCATTAATTGATTCTGCACTGTTTGACGTCAAGTAGATGTATCTATTTGCTAGGCAATATGCCCGTGACCACTTTTCAAAGCCTGCTTCTTCGAGTTTTTTAACTGCTTCAGGTCTTTTTGCCCTTAGCTCAGCCACTGCTTTATGAAAGTTTTCCGTCGTATAACTTTTGCACGCCTTCCAGTAAATATAGTTGACCTTCTCGCCCTCAATATTGCAATTCATCATCAAGTGACGGCAACAGTTACCATGAAAGCATTCTGGAAAAACTGTATTACACGCTTGTGTAATCGCTGCATGCCTATCTGAGATAATCGCCAAGCCAGGAACCACACCGATGGACTCTTTCAATTTTCTCATAAACAATGTCCATGATTCGCCAGTCTCACCCTGTGAGACACCGGTAGCGATTGGTATTATCTGGTTGTTACCGTCCATACCAACAGCAAGCAAGTTGGTTCCAAGATATTTCCCTTTTAGATGCGCGGCATCGATTATCAACAACGGCCGCATGAAGGCTATAAAACTCCGAATCTACATCATTAACCATATATTATTTGTAATAACATAACAGCTTAAACAAAAAAAAAATATAGAAAATAAAAAAATACTTTCAAGTATGTATACATAATTATAACGATCCTTACCGCAACACCAAATGCTATAAATACAAACTTAAATCTTCCTTGGTCGTCTGTTTCAATGTGCGTTACCGTCCCATCGTTTGCCATCTTTAAGTTGTGGCAATATAAAGGCAACTTCTCAAACGAATCTTCATGGCTACCGTTCAATAACTCCAATGCCAAATTTCTTCCCCCCCCCCCCCAAACTCGCTTGTAAGAAACATCTATTTGCCATTCAAGCCCTATATCTTTTTGTATGTCCCTCACTTTATATACTCGGTTAGTATCTTTCAGTTTTTCGCAAACTAAGTGACTCAGTAATTTCATTGTAGCATTACGATGATTCGGATGTAGTTCAGTTCTTGAACATGTGTGCACGTCATTTACGGTTGATACATAGAAGTTATTACCCACTTTAACTTTTCGAGTGTATACATTCCATGGGCAACCTTGTTTACTACATTTTACGTTGTACCTCATTTTTTCGGATTTTATAACTACGTATTCAAATCCTTCAATTAATGATTTCTTTCCTATAGCAAACATGCATTCATCCTTATTAAAAAATTCCCTATACAAGTAAAAAGTATTATCGTTTTTAACTAAGGTAATATTGGGATGGGTTTTTTTAATGACCGGCTGAGGGGCGCTGGGTGGCATGGGCATGTTTGTAAATGAGTTTTTTTGCAAGTCATCTTGTTTGTGAAAATAAGATTGTTCAACCTTTGGTGTTGTTGGATAATGAAATTGTTCTGGTAACAAAGGTACATTAAGATCGATTGATATATGATTAGAAGCAGAAGATGATTTTACCTCAGAAGGTATTTCTGTTATTGATACAAATAGTTTCTGAACTTGATCGTTCCTACAACAAGCTTCTTGTATGAAGTACTGGACGTCATCATCATCAACAATGTACAATGCTCCAACACTGTCTTTGTAAAACAACCTTACGACACTATCACCCTTCTCTTTAACGACGCCTAACTTATTCTTCATGTACGCCACTAAGTTGCTATAACTGATGTCTTTAGGTAGTTTAACAGCATGCTTTGAACCTGGATGCACTAAGATAACTTTAAACTTAGATAAGTCCTCATTACTCATATTGAATCTGTTGTTTAAATTTTGAATGTTAGAAAAATAGCTTGTACACTACCCTATTGCAAATTAGGTGTATTAACCTGCCAATTTACACATTTATGTGTATCTCAACCTCCCTTTGTACTTGAACATTTATATTGTTGTACTTGTTCATTTATGTATATCATATGTAATAGTCACAAAGTCGCCCAATATAATAAATAAAGCAAACTCCATAGTCGCCCAATACAGTCTAATCAGTTTGCCTTTTACACATTTATGTGTATCTCAACCTCACTTACAAAGTCGCCCACAGATTTAAATGTGTGTGTAGTTGCCATTAATAAGTCAAGTATCTAGTTGCCTAAGACTTAAATGTGAATCAACCCCCATTGTACTTGCACATTTATATTGTTGTACTTGTAATAGCCAAAGATATAAATGTGTATCAACCCCCATTGTAGTTGCCATTAACATAAGTCAAGTATCTGGTAGGTTTTTGTAATAGTCATACAAGTCGCCCAGTAAAATTAAGGATAGTTAAGTAAAGTCTCCATCCAACTTGCCTTCCAACATAGAAATGGCACAACCTTCAACTCAAAAACTAAAGAGAAAGAAAATGACTGCTGATGATACACACGTAGAGGTGTTGGACGAAAGATGCATTGTCTGTTGTGGGTCTGTTAGGTGTTGGAGGCATGCTTACACAGGTGGAAGTGTTGTTGTAGTTGGTGGAGCTGGTGGTGCAGAGGCAGAGAAAGTAAGTGGTGGTGTTATAGGTCTACATATTAGAAGTGGAAACAAAACTGCAGGGGGTGGTGCAGTTGGTGGTATACATGGAAGTGGGACAACAACACCAACTAAGGAGAGTATTGAAGAAGAAGGCAAGAAACTTAATTAATGATTATGGTCTGTTACATAGGTGTCATGGTACTATAATTATTGGGCTGCTAATCAGCTTTTAGTAGGTTTTTAGAAGTTTGCAATCACCCTTTTTTTCTCCACTGCAGCATAGCATATCAGCAGACCTTGTATTGCTTATTGGATGATCTCAGTGCTTATTGTGCTTTGTGATGTCAGTATGCATTAGCTTATTTAGAGTGATGTCAGTATGCATTAGGTTATTTCAAGTCCTAGATAGCTTATTTTCAGCTTATCGGTGTTTAGGTTATCCTAAAGTTGTCTCTAATTATTGTATGTCATGTCCAAGCCACAACTATGTTTATGCATAATTCCATTATCATGTTGGTTTTACAAAAGGAACACATTATAAAAAGAAAGTGTGAATAATAAGATCCATTTCATTCAACCAACCATAACCAGCTGATTTTACAAAAGAAACCCACCATAACATACATCAACCAACCCCCTCACGTATACCTCTCCCTGACAGCAAACTCTATCTTCTTAAGAAGCTTCTTGCCATTTGCTTGGCCATCTTCATCAACACCCTGGCCCTACGCAAATCGATAGTCTGGAGTCTCCTAAGCTTCTTCGTATTGTCCCTTGCATTTATCGAACATGAAAAGTTTCGAAGTTCAGCTATAAGCTCCCCTCTACGAGCGACTCTAGCTGCAATATTTTTTGAATAGCTCTCCAAATCGTGTGACCTCTTTAAGTCTTCAAGAATCTCTTTCTGGTAAGGGCCAAGAATAATTTCTGTTACAACAAAGGAGTGACATAGGGTTGTGAGGTCAATATCAGACACGCTCATGGTTATATCAGTCAGGAATTTGAGCTTGTGAGGTTAATATACAAATTTATGTCTAGTTGCCCATAGATTTAAATGTGTGTCTAGTTGTCATTTATAAGTATAGTTGCCTAAGACTTTAATGTGTATCAACCCCCATTGTACTTGTTCATTATATAATAAATAAAGATAACTCCATAGTCGCCCAACAAAATATCATTCCCTTGTATTTGTTCATTATATATACAGCGCAATATACCTTAACGTGATTATTCTATCATTTTCAGAAATGTCTAAAGGTGAAAACTTTCAAATCTTATGTATTTGGTTAAAATTTATAAACTCAGTTGACACTATATACATACTTATTTTTTTTTCTTTTATATTGTTTTGTAGAGATGAATTCAATAGCTTTGAAAGATGTGGGAAATGAAATTGTGAAGCAAATAATTGGTGAATCGGTGAAGGAAACTGGTACATGTTTAGAAAAAATTTATGCTGAAGCGTTTTATGAGGAAACGTTTTATGAAGCAAGATTAGAAGAAGCAGCATTAATGGAACAACTACTAGAAGAAGATAGGGCTGAAAGGGAAATGGAGGAGAGGATGAGGCAAGACCGTTTCCATGAGGAGTTGTTGTTGAAGACAGAGTATGGGATAGCGGAACCTGAAGACTTTGGGATTTACAAGAACGAAACCAACTGGGATGTGCTGCTGTCGAGAATGAAGGATAAAATCTAATGTGTTATTTTTAATTATTATGCTTTTAAATGTGCAAATGTAACCTGTATGTTCATCAAAGTCTAGGTGGTTTTAACTTTCAACCTAAATGTTCATCAGCTCTAGCTGGATATTTTACTTCTAATGTGAAATTGTTTCAAGCAACTATTGTACAGGTCGCCCAAGAATATTTAAGTTGAGGAACCACCAGTTGTACCAGTTCATTTAGGTTCATTAACCATCTCATGTACTTGCGTCATTAGGTTTGAGTCCAATATAAATGGAGCCTCACAACTACAAAATCCTGCATTATCCACTTAATTCTAACACATAACTTCCCTTGTCTTATAACAAAATATAATTCAAAACATGAATTCATCTTCCTCCTCAAGTATGTCATATTGTAGGAACCAGTTCGAATACCACGACGTTGCTAACATGACGCATTGCAAATGTCGCCCGGCATATCCACTACCTATCAAAGTGTCTTGGTCGCAAAAGAACCCAGGAAGAAGGTACAAAGCATGTCCTATGTATAGATGTGGAGTTTATGGTTTTCTAGACCCCGAGCTCCCGTCACGATACTACAAAGAATTGTTTTGGAGAGAGCATGAAGAAAAAAAGGCACTTGCCAGTCAACAAGGAAGTGTTGTGGCCAATGCGGATGATTCTTTACAAATTATTGCAATGTTAGAACAAGAGATGAAGGAGTTAAAGAAAAAATCTAAAGTTCATGATACACTCATGTTATTTTTAGGTTTGGTAGTTGTTCTCCTTTTCATTGTGCTTTGTATCTTAGATTGATTTGAAGATGGTCACGAACATTGTAATGTTTTGTGGTTTATGTAATGTTTGTTATTTACCAGATAATAGACCTACACACTACTAGAAAAATAGCCTTTAATGACTCCTAAATTATGACACACACATTTTATTGACAAGCAAAAGTGTGAGTCATAAAAAAACTGTCATAACTTGTACAATTTGAGGGACTTATGACATGCAATTGTTAGAGTCATAAAAAAATGTACTGGAACACGGGATACACTTTCTTTCCCTGTCATCCCTAAGTGTCCTCTTATTCTTTTTGTTTCCTGCTATTGACAAAAGCTTATTTCCTTCAAAATCCCAAAAAAAAACATCAGTCCTTCAAAATCCCAAAAAAAAACCCGATTATAAGTTTACTAGGTTAGCTATTCTTCTCTCCCAATCCAGCCGCCCACCTTCACCACATTTTTCTGGCCATATTTCTCCGGCATCTTCACCATCTCCGGGGACCTCATCACAGCCGTCATTAAACACCATCAACCTCTCACCATCACAACCCCTCGCCTCTTCTCTCTTTCTTGAAGATGTCGACCACCACCACCCTTTCACTGTCACACTCTTCTGTTTTTATTGAAGATAAGTATAGATCGAAGATGGCTTCAGATCGAGTCACCACGCCATCATAATGCCGTCATCACCCTCTCCGTCTTTTTCTATTTTGTTCATCCTTGTGGTATAGTGAAATCAGTATATTGCTTTTATTAATTACTAACCGATTTTATTTATTGTTACTAGTGTTTTCGTGGATTCAAATGAGTTAAAACATACTGATATCGTTTACTTAATGTTAATGTGAGTTTATAAATTTGTTTATTGATTGGGGGGTTTTTGGATGTGTAGGAGGTTTAGTTTTAGGCATTTGGCGCAGTTGAAGTATTTGTTGCCGGAGGCGATTGAGGTGAAGAAGATACTAGTGAGGGATGATAGGACGAGCTGTATGAAGCCGGATCTTGTTGTGAGTTTGGATTTTGGCGTGGTTCGGAAAGATGGGAAGAAAGTGGAGAGTGGGAATTTGCGGTTGAGGAAGCTGTTTAGGAAGCGGCTTGTGGAGTTCTGTAAGAACAATCCTGATGTATATTTGTTTCGTCTAGTATTTGATTTTGAATTACTGGTTTAGATGCTATGCTATATGTTCTGAACTTCTGATGTGTATTGTCTATGTTATTGGATTTTGAATTAGGATTCGTGTGATACGTTTAGGTATGTTTTTGGTTGGTCTAGTTGGTGTTAGTGGTATGCAAGTTTTGACCATTTTCCGTACTAAATTAACGAACTGAATTAGCTTTATGATCCTGTCTTCCATGTTGTTTTAGACCTTTAGGAGTATGCAAGTAAAATTCATATCTATACCTTATATTGAAGGGTAAATTTTTATCGAGGCTTTTTGGGGTCTGCCAAACACATCATTTTGGTCACGGTGCTTATGTGGGTTGAGTTTCTTTCAATGCCCTTAGATACATCAGCTTTTGTTTCACGGCCTCTTTAGTTATTGACTTGATGCATTGTGTTTGTTATTTTGCAGTTAGTTCTGAATGGGATTAAATATGTTTTAACATCAAGATTCGTGTGGTATAAGTTGGAAATTGTATGTGACTTATTTGAGTTTTGTTCTTGGTCAAAGAGAAACAACCACCAGGTTGTGTTCTGTTTCGATCAGCAGGAAAGACCCAAACAAGGCTGTTTTCTTGAGTTCTTAATTTACCAAAATACACCCGAGGGATGCTTGTATTTGGGTTATGTGTGGTTATGTTCTCGGCTTATATTTTCAGCCGCGATAGGGTGCGCTGGTTTGGTTGTTTGCTGCTGTCACAACCCACCCAAATGGGGTGTTTAACTGCTGTAACGCAGCCCCCAACAAGGGGTGTTGTGGGATACAAAACTAGCCCAACGAAGGTTGTTTGGTTGCTGTAAAACGGACCCAAAAGGCCATGACCTATGCTGATTTTCCAGCACTAAAAACATCATGTTTAGTGCAGTTTTTATCCACAAAAAGGCCATGTTTGTAAGCTGATTTTTCTGCACTTATAGTAGTGTTTGTATGCTGATTTTTCAGCATATATAGGTGTGTTTGTATGCTTGATTTCCTGCACTAAATGGTGTGTTTGTTGACTGCAATAACAGCCCCAAATGGGGTGCGTTCTCTGTGTTTTTCTGCTGCAAAAACTGCCCCAAATGGGGTGTGTTGCTGCAGAATTTTCTGGTCCAAAAGGGGTGTGTTTGGCTGCTGCGATAACAGCCCAACGGGAGGTGTTTGTTTTGCTTATTTGTAGCCCCCAAAGGGGTAATTGGTTCTGCATATTTTTCAGCCCAACATTGGCGTGCATACCCACTTATTTCAGCCCTTAAAGGAGTGCGTTAATTACTAATTTTCTGCATAAATAGGGTGCGTTTTAATTGTCTAATTACTGCATACACGGCTGTTTGGAACAGCACACTGCAGTCCTGCACTTTCGGCTATATCAAGAGTTCTACAACTCCGATTGATGCGCCGTTTGCGGCTACATTTAAGTTTATGTCTTACCTACATTTAATAAAACTGGGCCGAACTCCAGAAAAGACTAGAACCATAGGCTTTTTATGATTGAAATCTGGTGTGCAGATTTTGACACATTTCACCATTTTGGCTCTCATTTACTCATCGGGATGAGTTATGAGGTGCACCACCCGTCGAAACGACCACAAGACATAGCTCTATCACCCTATCTAATCACCTCATGCCCAGAACTCACTGAGTTGTACAGACTTCCCAATCTTTGGGACTGTTTCAAAATTTCAGATTTCTAATTTATACATAAGGCCTGTGTTAGTAAATTTTCAAGTTACAAACCCCATGTGCATGTCTCCTTTTTAATCATGTATTGTATCATGTATTGTATTTGTAAATATATATATATATGTCTCCTTTTTAATCATGTATTGTATTTGTCAGATCGGGGAAGGTAAAAAAGAATACACGGATGATGATTTGGATGAAATTCATGAAGAATGGGCAAATTATGTGGCAAACTTCATTTTCCGGGCTTGATAACTATGTAATTTAGCGGTTTTAATTACGGTTAATTTTAGATTTGGATGATTTAGCGGTTTATGACAATTTTAGAATTGTAGTTGTATGAAACGCATTGTTTTGATATATATGAAATGCGCTTTTTTTGCTATTTGTGTATTTTTTTGTGCTATGACATTACTGTTATTTAATGTCTGGATATTAATAATTTTATAAAAAATATTTTTTTTAAAAAAATTTTGAATTTGACACGCAAAACGGGGGTCATAAAATGTTTGTCGTAAAAGGAAGTCATAAACGCGTGTCATATTGCTTTATGACGGGTGGATCAATGACACCAAAAGGCGCGTCATCTGACCCCTTTAATGACACCAAATCTTTAATGACACCAAATCGGCGTTATTAAAGGCATTTTTTCTAGTAGTGACATGTTTAACCTTAAGGAAATGCAGTGAAGCCAGACCAATTTAAAAGCAAATGATAATTAGTTGTTTGGTATATTTGAACACCAATTCATCACACCTATTACATAAGAAAGATTACATCAAAAGTATTTGTACATGTTGGGCTTTGAGGAGGCTACTGATAAGGTATGCAATACTTAGTCAAATATATATTAAGTATCATAACTGCTGCCAAGCTTATCAAGTCTGCTGCTAGTTATACTTAACCTGCTGCCAATGCTAATTACACTGCTGTTAAGTAGACCCTGTTCTTGTGAAATTGGTTTGTGAAGATGGTTAGATGGATTTGCATCTTTAAAAAAAAAAGTGTTATTTTATTCTTTTAAAGAAGATGCAAATTTCATGAGCAAAGAGTGTTTTCAGAATTTGAACTTAAAGGTGTTTGAAAGAGATCAGCAAACTCTGCTGCTAATGCAACAGACTCTGCTGCTAGGCTATGAAACTGCTGCTAATGCTCTGCTGCTAATTTTAGAAGTTTGAGCACTCTGCTGCTTAGTTCAAAAGAACAGGGTCTATTTTGTAAATTTGGCGCCATCTCAACCCTAACGGTTATAAACGCCCAAATCAATTCAAACCCTAATCAGTTACAAATGGTTACAATCCCTTAACTCAAATCCAAGTGACAACCTCTCTCAAATCATAAGATTCCCAAAATTCCCAAACCAAAACCTAAGAACTATGGCAGACCACAACAAAGTAAGATCATTTTCAAAAGACCACAACAAAGTAGCATTTCTTCAAAAGGTTCCAGAGAGTGAAGGATTTACTGAAGCTTCTTAATGCTTCCTATATTAGGTATGCATTAACAGTTAATCCTACTATATTTATTTCTCACATTCAAAGGTTTTGGTCGACTGTTACGATTGAAACTATAATTGGGAGAGAAAGATTAATTGCTGAAGTAGATTAGGAACGCATAGTTATTACTGAATCATCTATAAGAAGAGTACTTCATCTTATAGATGATGGAGAAATAACTTGCCTTCCTAAAAATGATATTTTTGAGGGTCTTGCAAACATTGGATATGAGAGGATAAATGACAATTTTACATTTCTCAAACGTCTTCTCTGTCCACAATGGAAATTCCTTCTTCATACTCTTCTACATTGTCTAAGCCCAAAAACTACTAGTTGGAATGAATTTAGTGCAAATCAAGCTTCTGCCTTGATTTGTCTAACTTCAGGCCAACCTTTTAATTTTTCGGCTTTCATATTTGAAGGGTTGAAAAAGCATGTTTCCAGTGAAGTGTTTGCTTATCCGAGATTTGTTCAGATTTTAATCAATAGCAAAGTAAAGGAACCGTTTCACCATAAGAGAACTTACCCAAACCCTGAACTTGAGAGTATAATGTTTTCTTTCCTTAGAAAGCATGGGAAGGGCTTTTCTAGAAGAATAACACCACCCAACCAATATATGCTACAACTCATTGCCAATCACCCCATAGACTCTCCTGAACCATCTCACCAATCCCCACCAAATGATGATAACACTGAGGGTCCTCAACTTAGTGTTGATCAGGAACAAAATGAGGGTGTCACAGGTGATGGAGGTGACACTATGGAAGAGGCTGCCATTACTGTTCAAGGACAGGACAGTGGCAACATCATTTAGACCTCAACCATGGCAACTTCAAATGTGGAAGGTTCTCGGGATCCTGAAACTGATGAGGGTAACCCTAGCCACGTGGCTCAAAGGGGGGACTCAGGTGCCCATCCTAGGGATGGGACTGAGTTTACTGTCAATGATGTACCTCTCGGACCAGTTAACACAGGTCGAAGTACTGAGGCTAGCATTGAACATTCTCCAAGTGTATTGATGGATGACACTTTTGTACACAATGCCAAATCGAATGAACCACCTCTCGGGTCAGGTAACACAGACCGAAGTGGGGAGGATAGTGTTGAACTTATAAAAGAATTGACGGAAACATGTACAAAATTGTCAACTGAGGTTCTAAGCCTTAAAAAGGAGGGGGCTAGTTTGAAGAAGCAACTGCAGTTAGTCAAATCATCTCAGGGTGCACAGATCAGACAATTAAGGCTTAGAGTTAGGCATCTTGAGGGGTTGCATAGGTCAAAAGGTTCAATGATCAAAAGGCTTAAGAAGGAAAAAGTTGCTGTTTCTAAACCTATTTTGGGGGAGGATGCTCCCAAACAGGGGAGGAAATATGATGAGGTTTTGAAAGCTTCAGGGGAGGTAGAAATAGAAATGGCTGAAAATGTTGAAAATGTTGCTGAGAATGAAGGGCTTGCTGGTGATGATGATAATAATGAAGATGTTGGTTTTAGTGATGGTGCTAATAAGGAGGATAATTATATGGATGAAGATTTTGTGGTGAAGGACAAATTTGGTAAAGAAGTTGTCTTAGAAGAAGGGAAAAGGTTTGAAAGTGCTGCAATTGGGGTTGAAAGTGCTGAAAAAGCACAGGTTGAGTCTGCTGCTAGTGCAGAGAAACCTGCTGCCAATGTGTCTGAGGCTGCTGAAAAAGCACAGGTTGAGTCTGCTGCTAGTGCAGAGAAACCTGCTGCTAGTGAAAATCAATCTGCTGCCAATGTACCTGAGACTGCTGCAGAATCAGAGGATGATGATCATATTCCTTTAGACCAGATCCTGAAGAATATCAAATCAAAACAAGCCTCACCAAATCCAAAAGCAGTACCAACAACAATCTCACCACCACAACAATCATCCAAGTCCACAAGACTAAAAGCCAAAGGTATAAGTTTCAAGGAACCTGTACCTACAACAAAATCTTCACAGCCATCTATTTCTGCATCAGATAAAGGAAAGGGCACTCTAGGTGATCAGCTAAAAGAGAAAATTTTAACAGCTGCTGAAAAAGAGAAAATAAAAGCAGATGATGCAGAGTTCATAAAGAATATGCAACCTCAATGGGAAGCAGAAGATGAGATGGATGCAGGTGATCAGCCAAAAGAGAAAATTTTAACATCTGCTGAAAAAGAGAAAATAAAAGCAGATGATGCAGAGTTCATAAAGAATATGCAACCTCAATGGGAGGCAGAAGATGAGATGGATGCACAAAGGGTTGAAATGGAAAGAAAAAGACAGATAGAGGAAGATAGAAAGGTTGCAATGGATGAACAAAAGAAAGAAAGGGACTTATACACTCCTGAGGAACAAGCTGATGCTGTAGAAGATCTGTTGTTAGAATTCAGTAAGAAACAAAGTCAAAAGAAAGAGGAGAAGTTTAAGAAGAAGAGGATGTCAGCAGATGATTAGATCAGGGGCATGAAGATGTATTTGCACAACCAATGTCAATGGCCATATAGCAAATTCACAGGAATGTCAAGACTTGCCATCAGAAAGGCATATTACATCAATCATGCAAGAATGAACAAACCTGTTAAAAATCTCACAGATGAAGAAGTAAAACAGCTCACAAGAATAAAAGTGCCTTCACATGCCTATATGGACCCAAACTACAAAAAGCCAAAGGTGAATAAGGCTGTGCAACAAAAGGTGGTAAAAGAAAAGAAGAATGTTGTGGAAAAAGGCTCTCAAGGTGAAGCTTCTGGAACTCAAACAGAAAGGGTGAAAGTACCAATGATTGAAGAAGAAGAACCAGAGGAACAACCTCAGTTAGTAAGGAAGAAAAGGCAGAGAACTGTTGCAGAAAGTAGTGCAGAAGGAAGTTCTAAGAAGAAGAAAGAAGAAGAACACTCTTTGCCTAAGGATAAGAATGAGAAGGCAACTGCATAAGAAATGAAAAGAATGGAGGATCACACAACTTTTTCTCCACAGAAGGAACCTGAGAAGGAAACTGAGGTAATCAATGCAGTTCCCTTGACAACCACATACCCAATCATTTCATATTCACATACTATCAAAGGTGGAAGTGAGGCATTCTGGGAAATTAAAAGATCAAATGGAAGATGCCAAAGTTTTATCTCATTTACCCAAATGTTGCTTATCCTGGATAGAGAAGATGTGGTACAACTCTGGAGACTATATAAAGAAAATTATGGAGATAAAGAACCAGAGTTGTCATATGAAAGAGTGATCTACTGCTACTTGAAAAACATGTTTGAGCCTGATGAAAGCAGTCATGAGTGGAAGGCATTGTTGAACACCAGAGTAGATAAATGGCACCTGTATCAATCATGTGGAGTACATGAATTGGTGTGTAGAGGTGTGTTTGTGTACATGCTTGTGGAAAAGAACTATCCAATCAACAACAACACCTCAGTCCTTTATCAAATGTTGCAGCCTGGAAAGTTATCTCTTCAAAAGGTTTTCAATTCTGATGATCAAGCTTTTCAGTTGGTAAAGAAGTATGATAAAATTCTCAAGTCTAGGCTTTCACAACAGCAATAAGTATTTGGAAGCATCCTCCTAGTGTTTGTTTCAAGCTTTGAAGAAACTTGATTATTTTAGGATAAAATATCAAGTTTAGGGGAGGATTGTTGGGCTTTGAGGAGGCTGCTGCTAAGGTATGGCAATACTTAGTCAAATATATATTAAGTATCATAACTGCTGCCAAGCTTATCAAGACTGCTGCTAGTTATAATACACTGCTGCTAAGGAATATGACTAAGTGTAGACTGCTGCTAAGCATATGGAGACTGCTGCTTGTGTACATCAGGTTGTTGCCGACATTCTACATTGTGATACGTATTATACAAATACTTTGTATTTGTTTAATACATCTTATGCATTGATCATGGGGAGGTTCATTAAGTTAAGGGTTCCAGCTCTTAAAGGAGAAACATGTGTGGAGGAGTATGGGGTAAAGTATAAAGTACTTGATTACTTTTGTTTAATATAATGTATAGTGTTACATTAGGTATATGTTTAGTTAGGTCTCCTTGTACTATAAAAGGAGAAGACTAGTGTAGAGAAACTTAGCTCTTAAGTGTATCTCTTACAGCTCTACTTGTAAGTGTGTCAAGTAGTAAAAGCGTGTGTAGACAAAGTGTCTAGTGTCTTGTAAGAGTCGTTAACATTTCAAGGTTGTTTGTAACCCTGTTACTCTAGAGTAACCGTATTAATATTGAAGTGTTTATTGAGAAATACTTTGTGTTATATCTTTTGCGTTCGTTGAAAACTCTTCTTAAGATTAACTACTAGATTCCGCATAGTACTTAATAGCCGTTACAACAAGAACAGTTTCTATACCTATTGTCTTGGATATTTATATTTAAGACAATTAACAAGATCATTGTTAGCTCATCTGAGATCAACAGTACACCAATCTGGCATGAATAGCTAACCATAGGGTAAATGCTGTCTTACGTAAACGACATTCCATCACAAGTATTTGTCCACAATTTTTTTTGCACTGTAACTACAACATCAAGTACTCGACAGTACTTCCAGAGAACAACCATCAAAACAACCATCAACATTGCACCTTGTAACAACCATCAACATTGCACTGCAATTGCAAGTCCTTGTACACCAATCTAAACAACCATCAACATTGCACCTTGTACTTCTAAAGATACTCAGCAATTCGTTCACGATAGGCTAGAGGTACTATCGCAGGATTGTCCTCCTTTAATGACAAACCTTTACCCAACCGGTAAAGGTTTATACACACCCATATTCCACAGTCACCATATCCACTGCATTGGGTGGGGACATCCTCTGCATATTTCCAAGTGATCTGATAACCATCCTCCTCTATGCCTTTTGCCTGCAACACCCCTTCGTCTTTAAGATACGTAGGCAAATTTTTACCAAATGCTTCTAGCATGGTCTTACTCCACCACTTTTTTTTTTTTTTTTTTTTTTTTTTTTTGAATATCTGGGAAGCGAATCATATATTGTTACAACACCAGTACGTATGTGCAGCTCTGCTGTCACCCAATGCTTGTGCGGCTCATTAATTGGAAATAGAACCTACAACAGTTTATTGGCCATCACACAAGGTGTAAAAAATAATATGCATAATGTAAAGATAAGATATAAATACCTTCTCGACATCGGACCAAGGCACTGGATACTTAACACCATTTGACCAGAAGCTTCTAATGCGATTCTCCATCACAGAAGGGCTGAAAAATGCACCGGCCATAGCCCAGTCTGCATCTGGTGGTCGGTGTGTCCACAGCAAGTCCACCCATAAGTCTAGGTGTTGTTTTAATTATATATGTGGATTAATTTTTTTCATGTTGCAGTCTACAATAGTCACAGACAAACTAATATTTAACGTAAAAAAGTATCCACTCAGTTATACGAACCTCATCCCTAAGCCATCCGCCTGTTTCAGTGCCTATGCCCAACAAACACATCTAGAAACAGCGGTCAGCAACTGTGTCTTCATTGCCCCATGGAAAAATGAACTTTGTTTCATCGCCGCCTTTAACAAATTTTTGGATAGATTGGGGAACAGCCACGCAATGTTTCTTGGCCTTAGAGGCTCTTGACAGGTTCTTAAAAAAATTGCTTAATGGTTGTTCCAACTCGTACACACTAATGTAACTAAGTTGCAAGACATCAAGGCAACTAACTAACGGTAATACATACTTAAAGTATTACATACCTCTACAAATGGTTCCAATTGTGGAAATTGCAAACTATTGTCAAAATCTGGACCTTTGAGAGGGCATATCTTTTCTTGAGTGATTCTCGATGAACGCTTTCTCAAGACTCTTGGAGTACTCTCTGGAGGAACCGTATAAGGAGAGCTGTTGAATTTGCTTGGTTTCCTCTTTCTTTTCATTCCTGTGAAAATGGTCCTTACATTTTCTCTTACAACGTTGATGTCAGGAGGGGAGATATATTGTCCCTGTAAAAAAAAAAAAAAAAAAAAAAATCGTTAGTATAAGGGGAGATATAACGCTAGCATCAACACATGAAGATATACCATATACAAGTCTTTGGATTTTTATACATTGCATTTTTAGTAAAAAAAATAAGTTTTGTGGGTCAGGAATATTGTGTCACTCATGCAGAGAGGCCTCTTTATTCACAACTGAATGAAAACAAAATGTGCACTGTTTGCATGTGAGTGCATTCAACTAGACTACTCTTTAAGAATTATTGCTATTTAAGAGTGCAGAGAGGCCTCTTTATTCACATCTGAAAGTAAAAAATAAGGAATAATGGCAAATAATGTAAAGGTGGCTGAGCTTCGGGCAGCGGCGAATTCGTACCAGTGGGAAGACATGCTAAAGTTCTATTGCCAAACATCAGCAATCGAGTATATTAGCTTGGCTAGAGAGATAACCACAATGTGTAGCAAGGTGAATGCTAAAAATCGTGACAGGGCTATTCTTATTGCGGAGATGGAGACATATGTTGGGCAAAGGGTGCCTCAAAAAACTGCGCAGTTTTTGAGGGAGCTTCAATACAAAGATGAGAGAAAGGTGATGGAGTTGCAGATACTGGCTGCGGAGATGGAGATGAGGAACAAAGAAATTGATATATTTATTCACAGGCTCAACGGTATGTTGCCCTTGTAAGACATGTGTTGTGGCCTTGTAGGATGTGATGGGTCAAGTTATGGGTCTAAACAATCTATTAATGCATGTTTCTAAAAGTTACCTTAACTTCATGTACATAAACTTGTGGCATATGTGCATCAACCGTGTATGTTTCTGTTTTTGTCAACTTATTGTGTATTGTAGCCTTCCATAATATTGAATTAACAAAAAAATTACCTGAACATCTTCCGTGGGGACCTCCACATCGATGCAAATAACTTCAACACCATTGTCACCTCCATTGCCCCCATCCACAGCCGGTTCATCAAATGTTTCATTCCCTTCCCCCATACGGTTGTTGTTCTCTTTGAGGGCTGTCCCCATCCGGTTGTTGTATCCCGCTTCCCGCCACCTCCTCAGTCTCCTTATTATCGAATTCCATATCGATCAAATCCTAAAAAAAACCAAAAGGGTAGTATACTTAAATATATTAGTAAAACTAAAAATGAAAAATAGACTCAGCAGAATTATTTATACATACCTCATTAGATGGAAGATCAATCCCTTCATCAACAAATTCGGAGAATGCAGAATTCAAATTTGGTAAGGACGAACAATCAAACCTACTGTTATCGTCCAGTTGCATAAACTCCGTACAAGGATCAGATGGCGTCTGCAAGGCGGCTTTGAGAAGTTGTGTCATGGGGCCTTGAAACCCTTGTGAGTCAGTATAATACAACTTATCATCGTCATGACCAACACTACTGGCCTTCACAGGTGTGTCAGCATGCAAATCTGGGCAAATATTCTGCAATTCAAACATTAATACAAATTGGTTTATGTTTATAGAAAGAAAATGAATTCAAAACAGAATGCAATCGAAACAGATGTGACGGCATACCTTTTGTTGCTTCCGTACCCCTAACACATCCTCAAGCACCCCGATCCTTTTCTTAACAACCTCTAACTCACTTAACAGATTTGAGGCAGGTGTGTCGGCTCCAACACGTTCTTCGATGCCTCCGACTGTTGACTTAATAGAATTAAGCTCAGCTTCAATCTGAGCTGTAGAAGACATTTTTATCAACAATTAAGCCTCGTAGGAGACATTTTTATCACCACCAAGTCCTTTTGATTCTCCACCTTCGCGAGGTCCTTCTGCAGCATCATCACCAACTCCAACTCCTTGTCCAACGTCAACACCAACATCAACAACATCACCACCTGTAGCTCCTCCAGCAAGTCCAACTACTTGTCCACCATCATCACCAGCATCAACATCATCAACACTATCATAACCAACTGTAGCTCCTTCTCCAGCAACTACAACTACTTGTCCACCATCAGCACCAACTGCAGGTCCTTCACCACCATCATCGCGAACTCCAGCTCCTTCACTAACATCAACGTCAACATCCCCAAAATGAACATCACCACCATCTTCTACTCCAGCTCCTTCACTAGCATCAACGCCAACATCCCCACCATCTTCTACAATATCGATTGGCTCAACATTTGTTGCAACTGTCACTTGCAACTGTAGTCCTCGGATATAATCCATGCTACGAATGTACCATGGAAGGAAAACCTCATCACTTCTTGGAACCATCTTGCTTATTGCTTTAAAACCCTATAAGAAAAACAAACCGTCCAAAATAACAGCATCAATGCAATCAAAACAAACAATGCGTATAAAGGGTTTACTCACCGGGTCAAATAGCATGGAGTAGCGTTTTTTTTCAAAGGTTTTCATTTTCGACCAGGATACACCACGTGGGGTCTTTGTATGGTCTTTGCTCCACCACTGCATGCTGTTAGGGAAGCTTTCCAAAATCCATATCTGGAAAAAGGAACATAGTTAGGCCCAAAAATAAGCAAATGACCACAAATTTGAAACACAAGCAACATTTTAACTTATATGATGAGTAATAAATAAGCTCATGTACTTAACTTTGGCTAAGTAGGCTTATGCAGAAACATTAAAAAAAGCAGTTATTTACAGGTTTCAAATAACTGCCTTTGTAGCAGTTATATTTATGGGTAACCAAGGGTCATGACTTTTCAATGTATGCCTTTTCATGGTGTATATATACAACACCAAATACAGGAATATCAAAATCAGTTTCTGTATACACAAGTATATAGCAAAAGTCAATGGCGTCATCTTCTCAAAATGATAAAAAAAAAGAAACGTGCCAGAGAGGAAGATATCCCTCCAATGCCAGAAAGATACAAAATATATGGTATTAAGCCAAAAGTTTGAAAGGCTTGTAATGCTACTAGGTATGGTTCCGAACAACTAATGATTGATAACTATAACGAACGGATCAAGAAGCATGAAGAAAGAAACTTGGAAGATGAGAAGACAATGGCAGTGTGTCGCAAGACGATTTCAGAGTGTGAGACGAAAGTTGCTGATCGTAAGGAAAAGATACAACAGTTTCGCAAGGAAATTGTGAGAATCTACAAACAGATTGAAGATTCTAAATACACTGGTTGAAGATGGTTTGTCAAGAAATCATTAATTTTATCGTATTCCCTACTATTTATGTTATGTAATGCTTATTCTGCAACATATTAACAATTTGATATTTATGTTATGTTATGTAACGTTATATTATGATTGTTATTGGCAAGTAATCTTACATTGGCAAGTAATCTTACATTGTTATTGGCAAGTAATCCTAATGTCCCTCTACTGATATTACATTAAGCAATTAGTTATAGCAATAAATCTTACATTAGTCAAGTAACAGTAGAATAAATCTATGGATATACAAATTAAGCATAAATCTTACATTAGTCAAGTAACTGTAGAATAAATTATTACCTTCAGGGCATATACAAATCCATACAAATTGTATGTGTCATCTTTCTTAGGGGATTTTTTGACCGGCTTCGTTGCTATACCGTCATTATGCTTCTTTACCACATTTACCGTTCTTTTGTACAAATGTACCCAGAAATACTCCCCCTATGGATACAAATTCCAAACAGACAAATCCTCAATCATTCTCAACATGTGGTCCGGAATGTTGAACCTTGGTTCACGACCCATGAACACACATGTTGCAATGATCAACAAACAAACCCTAACAGCATCAACATCCAATAAAGCATCCCACTCTGGACCAGGCTTCATCAGTGCCAACAGCTCATCACCCTTTACTTTCTTAGTCCTAAGGTTTTGGAAATGAGGAAAAATACGATCATAGAATGGACTATTTCTTAGCCCTCGAGCATTACCACCTATGACAGTCTCTTCTTTAGCAACAGGCCCAAAAACAAAACCGGTTATCAGACAAAATTCTTCACGCCCAAAATAAACCACATTGTCACCTATTTTAAACCTAAGGAAAGGGCAATCATCACTTTCACCCACATTAACCTCATTTTGATAAAAATGATGTAACAAATGGGTATCTGCAGAAAAGGGGGGATGTCTAACCATGCCCCAAATACAGTTGTCCTAAATAAGGTTGCTCTATTAATATTCAACATACCTCTGATTCTTGTAATGTATTCTAATCTGGATCTAACTGTTACCTTTACCTTTGCGTCAGACATTGAAATATGTAGCAGGGATGGCGAAATAGCCCTACCCTTAAGTTTAAAATGGGTCAAAATATGGTGCGGGAATGGCGAAATACTGTCAGTGGCAACACACTGACGAAAGGTGATTAGGGTTTAATGAATTGGAGGGGTTGTGGGATAGGGAAGAATAAGAAGTTTTGGTTTGTGTGTTGTGAATAAGTCGTGATTAGGGTTTCAGGAGGTGGAAGAAGAAGACGTGTATGAGTTGGGAAGAAGAAGAAGTATGATTAGAGTTTCAGGAGGAGGTGGAAGAAGAAGAAGAAGAAGTGTATGAGTTTGTCTGTTTCAGTTTTAATTCAATTGTTTTGAATTTTAAGTGTATTTAAGTGTATTTTGTATTTTAAATCAAAGGAGTATTTAGTGTATTTAAGGGTATTTAAGTGTATAAAATTGTACCCTCAGTGGGACCCATTCGCCCAAGTATAAGGAATAGTGGGACCCATTCGCTCAAGTATAAAAAGTATTAAAAATACCCCCTACCTAACAAGTCGCCCAAGTATAAGGAATAGTGGGACTCATTTGCCCAAGACTATTGTACTATTATATAATAAAATAAGAGAATACTTTTTTACAAAAAGACAAAAAATCCAAAGTCGCCCAAGTTATGTAGGTCACAGTCGCCCAAGAAGTACATACAGCAAGAAGTACATCTTAGTACTTTAGTGGGGACATACATAGGGACACATGTCACCATTGTATGAGATCCGCCCAAGTTTGGTTGAGCGACCAGATCCCTGGGGTATTTAGAGAAATTTTTTTTTTTTGGGGCATCTAAGGTAAACCCCCTTGTACTTGTGGGGCATTTAAAGAATTTTCCCTTTTTTGTAGGTTTCAAATCCTTTGCACTAATTTGTGTACTTCTGGCCATGATAGTACTTGATTTAGGGTTCATTGATTTCCCATAGATTCGTGTGTAGTATTTCTAAATTTTGTAAATGAGTAATGGCTAATGTCATTAAAAAAAATCAAAGCTTAAATTTGTTTTATTTTCATAACTACAGCAGGTGAAGTAATATTTCTTAATTAGTTACAATAGTTTATCTTTCTTCATCTTCAAACAAAAATGGAATCAACTTCTTTATCTTCAATAAATACCGAAATACCCCTACTTGAGACCACCACATGATGGAATCAACTTGCTTTACAAGATTATTTGCTCTAAAGTCCTATACAAGATTATTTACAATAGTTTCTCTTTCTTCATCTTCAATAAATACCGAAATACCCCTACTAGAGACCCCCACGTATGGTATCAACTTGCTTTACAAGATTATTTGCTCTAAAGTCCTATACAAGATATTTACAATAGTTTTCTCATTCTTCATCTTCAATAAATACCGAAATACCCCTACCTGAGACCCCCACAGTGATGGAATCAACTTGCTCTTACAAGATTATTTGTCTAAAGTCCTATACAAGATTATTTACAATAGTTTCTCTTTCTTCATCTTCAATAAATACCGAAATACCCCTACTTGAGACCCCCACGTGATGGAATCAACTTGCTTTACAAGATTATTTTCTCTAAAGTCCTATACAAGATTGTTTACAATAGTTTCTCTTTCTTCATCTTCAAACATGAAAATTCTTAAAAAATACCCTACCTGACCCCACGTGATGGAATCAACTTGCTTTACAAGATTATTTGCTTAAAGTCCTATCAAGAGTATTTACAATAGTTTCTCTTTCTTCATCTCAATAAATATCGAAATACCCCTACTTGAGACCCCCACGTGATGGAATCAACTTGCTTTACAAGATTATTTTGCTCTAAAGTCCTTATACAGATTATTTACAATAGTTTCTCTTTTTCATCTTCAATAAATACCGAAATACCCCTACTTGAGACCCCCACGTGATGGAATCAACTTGCTTTACAAGATTATTTGCTCTAAAGTCATATACAAGATTATTTACAATAGTTTCTCTTTCTTCATCTTCAATAAATACCAAAATACCCCTACTTGAGACCCCCACGTGATGAAATCAACTTGCTTTACAAGATTATTTGCTCTAAAGTCCTATACAAGATTATTTACAATAGTTTCTCTTTCTTCATCTTCAATAAATACCCAAAGTACCCCTACTTGAGACCCCCACGTGATGGAATCAACTTGCTTTACAAGATTATTTGCTCTAAAGTCCTATACAAGATTATTTACAATAGTTTCTCTTTCTTCATCTTCATTAAATACCGAATTACCCCTACTTGAGACCCCCACGTGACGGAATCAACTTGCTTTACAAGATTATTTGCTCTAAAGTCCTATACAAGATTGTTTACAATAGTTTCTCTTTCTTCATCTTCAAACAAAATGGAATCAATTCTTATCTTCAATAAATACCGAAATACCCCCCCCACGTGATGGAATCAACTTGCTTTACAAGATTATTTGCTCTAAAGTCCTATACAAGAGTATTTACAATAGTTTCTCTTTCTTCATCTTCAAAAAATATCGAAATACCCCTAACTTGAACCCCCCACGTGATGGAATCAACTTGCTTTACAAGATTATTTGCTCTAAAGTCCTATACAAGAGTTATTTACAATAGTTTCTCTTTCTTCATCTTCAATAAATACCGAAATACCCCTACCTGAGACCCCCACGTGATGGAATATACTTGCTTTACAAGATTATTTACTCTAAAGTCATATACCAGATTATTTACAATAGTTTCTCTTTCTTCATCTTCAATAAATACCAAAATACCCCTACTGAGACCCCCACGTGATGAAATCAACTTGCTTTACAAGATTATTTGCTCTAAAGTCCTATACAAGATCATTTACAATAGTTTCTCTTTCTTTATCTTCAATAAATACCGAAATACCCCTACTTGAGACCCCCACGTGATGAAATCAACTTGCTTTACAAGATTATTTGCTCTAAAGTCCTATACAAGATATTTACAATAGTTTCTCTTTCTTCATCTTCGATAAATACCGAAATACCCCTACTGAGACCCCCACGTGATGGAATCAACTTGCTTTACAAGATTATTTGCTCTAAAGTCCTATACAAGATTATTTACAATAGTTTCTCTTTCTTCATCTTCAATAAATACCGAAAGACCCCTACTTGAGACCCCCACGTGATGGAATCAACTTGCTTTACATGATTATTTGCTCTAAAGTCCTATACAAGATTATTTAAATAGTTTCTCTTTCTTGATCTTAAACTAAATACCGAAATACCCCTACATGAGACCCCCACGTGATGGAATCAACTTGCTTTACAAGATTATTTGCTCTAAAGTCCTATACTAGATTATTTACAATAGTTTCTCTTTCTTCATCTTCACTAAATACCGAAATACCCCTACATGAGACCCCCACGTGATGGAATCAACTTGCTTTACAAGATTATTTGCTCTAATGTCCTATAACAGATTATTTACAATAGTTTCTCTTTCTTCATCTTCAATAAATACCGAAATACCCCTACTTGAGACCCCCACGTGATGGAATCAACTTGCTTTACAAGATTATTTGCTCTAAAAGTCCTTACAATTATTAACAATATCCCTCTTCCCCCCTCTTTCATTTCTTTTCAATTTTTAAATAACCGAAATACCCCTACTTGAGACCCCCACGTGATGGAATCAACTTGCTTTACAAGATTATTTGCTCTAAAGTCCTATACAAGATTATTTACAATAGTTTATCTTTCTTCATCTTCGATAAATACCGAAATACCCCTACCTGAGACCCCCACGTGATGGAATCAACTTGCTTTACAAGATTATTTGCTCTAAAGTCCTATACAAGATTATTTACAATAGTTTCTCTTTCTTCATCTTCAATAAATACCGAAATACCCCTGCTTGAGAACCCACGTGAGCCGCCTTATTCTCTTCGCCTCCCTTCCTCGTTATCATTAGTTTTCCCGCAACATTATTCTTTTTTGTTTTTTAAAGTTGGATAGGGGAACGATCATTAACCATGATAAATTTAATTACAGTAATAATCTAGCAAAAGCAAAAAAAAAAAAAAAAAAAAAAAAAAAAAAAAAAAAAAAAAAAGTCATTGACACTATGAGAAATGAAAAGAAGTGGAGAGGAAAGTGAAGAAAAAAAAAATCACGTTCCCTAGTTTTTTTTTAGCGAAGAGGAGATGAAATTTTGGAAAAACTTCTCTCCTAATCTTCTTCCCAAATTGGGATGATTTGGAGAGAATGAGGTTTTAAAGCCATTTTTTCTTACATGCCCTTTCTTTTCTCTCCAACTAGGGAACACAAAATTAAAAATCATATTTTTTACCTCTCATCTTCTTTTCTCTCTTGTTTCCTCTCTTTATTTCGCTTCTTTCCGTTTTATACTCGGGAACAGAGTGCCAATCGGGCTAACTTGTTGACACGCTAAATATGTTTCAAACTTATATAAGAAGAACTACCATAATCTGAAAACTCATTTTTAGCTAAATTGAAGGATTCGATTAACCAATGAGTGAGTTTAATTTTGCAATGGAACCTTTTCATTGATCAATTGATAATTCAAGGAAAAAATAAATAAATATGATTTTTTTTTTTTTTTTTTTAAAGCTCCCCAAACATAGATGTGTCAAAATCGCGAAGAAAAATATAACAAAAGGATCCGGGTGTGACTTTTAAAACTTTGGTATTGTGAAAGTGTAAATAATATATCCGTCACATCATATTCGTGTTTCCAAATATAAGATTCATATTCTAGATTGTCTTAAAAAGTGTTTCGTCGAGATTTTTCTTATATTTAAATTACGTTATCTATTATAATACGAATACGAAACAACTTTTGATACTTGATGACGTATAGTCTACACCCGGGTCACGGACCCGATTAGTAAACAATACTAATACTTAAGCCCACCACGTATGGGCCGCCATGGCGATAACTGGACTACCAGTTATACGGTTTGGGCCTACAAGGCCCAAGCCCAAAGTTATTTTCGGATTGGATATGGAGTATCTCCTAAATAAAGGGGATATATACCAAATATCCGATATCGGCGAATACGCCGAGGAGAAGGGAACACGAAACCTACTAGGGTTTCATGTGTATATAAAGGGCACCCAGGCCCTCGGTAAAGGTACGATTTGGCAAAACCCTAACTCTTCACTAAACCCTAACTTCGATTACTTACTCTCACGCCGGAGGATAATCGGGGGAGACAATCCCTCGATAAGCCTAACGGTGTTTGCTCTTTTTCTTAGTGCGCAGGTTCCATCAAGCATTAAGATCTAATTGGTACGAGAATAGGAGTCCTAACAAGGAACGCCCAACTTTTGTATCAACAAGTGGCGCCATCCGTGGGACCCTACACTAAGAACTGGAATGACGAAACACAAAAACTCAAGCCAGCGGACTCCGCAGTCGGAAAAAACTCCTGGTGACTCCCACAAGAAGAAACGCCTAGATGTTACATCTAAGCAAACCACTGGAACAACCAGTGCGACTAATCACCAGGAACCATACCCACCCATAACTCTCCCATCGGTAGAATTACCTACAGGGGTTACCGCAGCCACTACGGTGACTCCGAGCACTGAAGATCTCCAGCGCACCCTCTTCACCACTCCCCATCAAACAGCATTCACTGTGGACAACACAGAGCCGCCACGCGCGCCCAATCGAGACAATCGAGGCAAAGACGTGGATGCAAAGACAGATGTCCTAGCAGTGGAAGAGGACACTCCTGAGTTCGCATTAAGTAATTTTGTCTCAAAAAATTACGAAACATTGAATAACCTCATGCTAGAAGAAGCAAAAAGGAGGTCAAGTCAAAACCTGCACGCCAGGCTTAACTTCGACCCAGAGTACGAAAACCCTTCGCCACGACACCGACGAGAAAGTCGGGAAAGAGAGGGCCGCAGACAGCCGGTTTTCACTAGAATTGGAAGGAAATCGTCGGAGGAAGAAGGAACTGATTCACAGTATTCAGAAGAGTATGGGAATGATAGAAGGCGCACCAACGTCCATGCAAGACTTGGTGGCCGCAGACTGGAAGACAGACTTGGGCGACAACGCTCACCAAGTGAAAGCTCTTCAAGATCGGGCAGCAGAAGAATCCAAGAGAGACTTGGGAGACGCAATCCCCCAAGTGAAAGCCCACCAGACTCGGACTCCGAGGAGAAACGGCGCAAGCGCCGCAGAAGGGAAAACTCCTCCTCAACTGGCTCCTCGGACAACAAGGACAAAGAAACTGGACATTGGAAGTCCAGAGGAAAATACCGCGATGAAGAGGATGAAGACATATCTCTTCCATGGCGCCGCCAAAAAATTGATGCATTCACGCGGCGCATCAGTGACTACGCGGATAACAAGAGAAGGCGTATGCCTGCCAACATCAAAACCTATGATGGAACTGGTAATCCCGACGATCACCTAAAAATTTTCGAATCAGCTGCCACAATCGAAAATTGGCCACAACCTGTGTGGTGCCATATGTTCAATTCTACATTGGTAGGGAACGCGTGAAACTGGTTTAGCAAGCTTCCACAACGAAGCATAAACGGGTTTGAAGAATTACGGAAAGCATTCCGTCAGAATTTCACCCAAAGGAAGAAGTGCGCTAAAAACCCTGTCGAGCTTGCCAGAGTGAAGCAGCGCCAAGGGGAATCCACTAGCGCTTACGTAGAACGCTTCAAAGATGAATGCATATATGTCAAAGCGTGCCCTGAAGTGCTGAAAATCTCAGGGTTCATGAATGGAATCAATAACCCTGAGCTCATCAGGAGACTGAATGACAAAATCCCCCAATCCTTTGATGAACTAATGAAACGCACTAGGTCTTTTATCCAAGGTGAAGCAGCGGCTGCGGATAGTAAGAAGGGTTACTCAAACCAAAGGTCACAGGAACAACCTAGGAGACAATCCAATGACCAGAGTAACAGCCGCAGCAGAGGTTATCGCAACCAAGGAAGTGGAAGGGATAATGATAAATACACCCCTCTCACAAAAACCCCAAGGGAGATATTTGCGACAGAGGGTGCGAACTTCCCGAAACCACCACCAATGCGCACCCCAGAGGATCGGCGCACAGGGAATGGTTATTGCGAATACCATGGACAGAAAGGCCACACAACCAACGAGTGCGTCCAACTGCGCCAATTGATTGACAAATTGGTAAAGGAAGGAAAAATGGACCACCTCGTAAAAAACATCAGAGAAGGGAAAGACAAACCAAAACCAGGGGCCAAGAAAGAGACATCAAAAGAAAAGGCAGATATCATCTACATGATACAGCCATGGCAGCGCGCGACAAGACAGAAAGTCAGTCAAAGGTTCTCTAAAGGAAACGAAATTTCTTCCCCCCCCCCCTGACTGCGAACAACGCAGTAGTGGACCCACTTACCATTGAAATACATACGGGGGGTCACGACATCCGTCGCATGTATATAGATGGAGGTGCATCCGCTGATATTATATATGAACACTGTTTCAAGAAGCTGCGACCTGAGATACAGAGTCAGTTGATCCCGGCCACAAAGTCGCTGACTGGCTTCACAGGGGAGAAGATATGGCCCATAGGGAAATTACGTCTACTTGTAGAAGTTGGTGACAAACCACACTCTACAGTCACCTGGATGAACTTCATGGTAATCAGATCCCCCTCTCCGTATAACGGCATCATCGGGAGACCTGGAATATCATCCATCCGCGCCGTACCATCCACAGCGCATGGGATGCTCAAGTTCCCAGTGGAAGGAGGTATTGTCACTCTTTACAATACCACCATACCACCCAAAGAATGCAACGCAGTGACAAATGAAGTAGGCGATGTTCCAGAACAGCGCGCAATCAAAGTCCCAAACCTAAAGGTCGCCATTCACCCTGACTACCCGGATCAACAGGTATCTATTGGCGGGTCTCTGTCTGACAAAGGCAAAGCAGCTATATGCGCACTCCTGCAAAATAACTTAGATATTTTTGCATGGGAACCAAAGCATATGACAGGAGTGCCACGCTCCATCACGGAACACAAGCTGCAAATCCGACAAGGATATCCTCCAATACGACAGAAAAAGCGCGGACAAGCTCCAGACCGCGCAAAAGCCATCCTGGAAGAAGTACACAAACTAGTAGCCGCAGGCATCATGCGGGAAGTCTACTACCATGACTGGCTCTCCAACCCAGTAATGGTAAAGAAGAGCGATGGCAGTTGGAGAATGTGCGTAGACTTTACAGACCTCAACAAAGCACGTCCACAGGACTGCTACCCGCTACCGGAGATAGACTGGAAGATCGAATCTCTGTGTGGATATCCCTTCAAATGCTTCCTGGACGCATACAAGGGATACCACCAAATTCAAATGGCGGAGGAAGATGAAGAAAAAACGGCCTTCCACACAAGTCAAGGGGTCTACTGCTATACAAAGATGCCCTTTGGCCTAAAGAACGCAGGAGCAACATACCAACGATTGGTAGACATTGCGTTCGAGAAACAAGTAGGCCGCAACTTGGAAGTATACGTCGATGATCTCGTCATCAAAAGCCATACAGAGGAAGAACTAGTGCGCGACATGGAGGAAACGTTCAAAACACTGGGGAGAATCAACATGAAATTGAACCTCAAGAAGTGTACATTTGGCGCTACAGAAGGCATGTTTCTCGGGTATTTGATAGAACCCGATGGGATCAAGCCTTGCCCAGAGAAGACCCAAGCAGTCATTGACCTCCCCTCACCGCGCACACTGAAGGAGGTTCAGTCACTAAACGGCAAGCTAGCCGGACTGAACCGATTCTTATCCAAATCAGCGGACAAGTCACTTCCCCTATTCAAGACACTCACGAAGTGCACAAAAAAGGGAGACTTCAGGTGGACCGCGGAAGCAGAAGAAGCCTTCCAACAGCTCAAACAACACATAGCAGCGCTCCCAAAGCTTGTCGCGCCCCGACCAGGGAAGAGCTGATCATGTACCTATCTGCGACTCAGGGAGCAGTCAGCGCAGTGCTACTGACAGACAGGAACTCCGTCCAAACACCCATCTATTTTGTTAGTAAGGCGCTCAAGAAGACAGAGATTAACTACACTGCAATGGAAAAGTTGGTCCTAGCCTTAGTGTTTGCAGCGAAAAGACTGCGCAGGTATTTCCAGGCGCACCCAATAGCGGTTATCACAGACCAACCCATCAAGCAAGTTATCTCGAGACCCGACGCATCGGGACGCCTACAAAAATGGAGTGTGTTACTGGGTGAGCATAACATATCATACAGACCGCGCACTGCAATCAAAGGGCAGATATTGGCCGACTTCATCATTGAGAAGCCAGATACTGACACTACACCTGCGACAAGCAAGGTGGAACCTCAAGAACCATGGATTCTATTCACTGATGGATCCTCATGCGTAGATGGATCAGGAGGTGGTCTTATTCTCACTAACCCAGAAGGAGCCGAATTCACCTACGCACTGCGTTTTGAATTCACAGCCACGAACAACGAGGCAGAATACGAAGCACTCCTGGCTGGGTTACGCATCGCAACTCAAATGGGTGCACGCAACCTAGAAGCAAACGTCGATTCACGGCTAGTTGCTAACCACGTGTTAGGCGAATATGTAGCAAAGGAGGAACACATGATCCAATACCTCGAAAAAACCAAATCTCTGATCCAGAACTTCGATAGGTTTACCATCAAGCAGGTTCCCAGGGGTGAAAACAGGAAAGCAGATGCGCTGAGCAAGATTGCATCCACCAGTTTTGCGCATTTATCAAAACAAGTATTGGTGGAAACCTTGAAAAACAAGTCAATCGTAGAGATGGAAATATCCACGGTGATAGAAGAGGAAAATCCTACATGGATGACACCCATCATCAACTACATCAGCAAGGGCATACTACCCCAGGAGCAGAAGGACGCTCGAAGGATACGGCGTACAGCGCAGAAGTTTGAACTTCGAGATGGCGTCCTATATAGGCGCTCTTTCCTGCAACCGTGGCTGCGTTGTGTCGGACCCCTTCAAGCAGACTATGTGCTCAGAGAAATCCACGCTGGCTCATGCAGCATGCACTCAGGACCACGGTCCGTTGTAGCACGAGCCTTAAGGTCAGGATATTACTGGCCCACCATGCATCGTGATGCGCGCGATATGATACGGAAATGCAGCAACTGTCAAGTGCATAGACCTATTCCGCGCCGACCACAACAAGAACTAACTCCCATCACCTCTCCATGGCCATTTATAAATGGGGCATTGACATCGCAGGCCCCTTTCCTGTCGCAGCAGGAGGATTAAAGTTCCTTATAGTGGCCATTGACTACTTTACTAAGTGGATTGAGGCGAAGGCAGTGGCCAGCATAACAGGCAACCAAGTCAAACGATTCGTTTGGGACAACATTGTATGTCGCTTCGGATTACCTGGGGAAATCATCTCGGATAACGGAAAACAATTCTGTGATAACCCATTCAGAGATTGGTGCGCACAATTGAATATCACGCAACACTTTGCGTCAGTTAAACACCCACAAACTAATGGTCTGGTTGAACGCGCGAACCGCAGTTTGGGTGAAGGAATCAAAGCGCGCTTGGACAGACACAAAGGCAGATGGGTGGAGGAACTATCACACGTTTTATGGGCGCACCGCACATCAATCAAAGTCAGCACGGGCGACACACCATTCTCTCTTGTCTACGGGACAGAAGCTGTCATACCAGCCGAGATTGGAATGCCAACTATCCGCACAGCGGAAGTGAATGTCACAACAAATGATGATGAGTGGCGCATAGACTTGGACCTATTAGAAGAGAAGCGCGAACTCGCATTCATACGCGAGGCAAAGGCCAAAACAAAAATGAAGAAGTATTATGACGCAAAGGTCAGAAACAACTCTTTCAGGCCAGGAGACTTCGTCTACCGTGCAAACGACGCGAGCCACGCAGAAGACACGGGAAAACTTGGACCCAAATGGGAAGGACCTTACGAAGTCACAGAAGCACTAGGCAACGGCGCCTACAAGCTGCGTAATACGGAGGGCCACGAGCTACCACGCACTTGGAATATCTGCAATCTCAAGAAATGCTACCTTTAGTATAGGCCACGGCCCACGCACGGACAACTATGCACTCTAGTACGTGCCCAATAATTGTCGTGTATTTTTTAATTTTTCTTTCCATAAGAAATTGTCTTTTAATTTTGAAAAACTTGCAAGTATTAATAAAACGTTATGGTTTCTAGCTAACTCCATAACACATTTAACTCTATTGTTTGCATCTTTCATTATCGTGTTTCAATATTGTTATAATCCTGCCTACATGGCGTGCATGCACACACTAAGACCCACGATGGCAGAAAGGATGAGTAAACCTAATAAACAACTCGTTGAGTAAGAGGGTTGCAAACCCATCAACTTTGGATCACGAATCCTTGTTAAACACCTTGCGCTCAAGACGTTGGCGCAAGTTCCTTACGCACCCCACGACGGATGCGCACTAGGGCACACTGTGCGCGTTTAACAACTCAGGAAATCAAGACTCTTGATTCCTTAAAGTAAAATACGACAAGTAAACTTACAAAAATACATAGACGACTATGATTCCCTTCTTTTCATTAAGTTGGAAAAATTCAATACACGACTACGGTCCTTACTTAAGGAAATTCATACATAATGATGATTCTTCTTTTCTAAGTACGCTTAGACACTTAAAGATATCTTCACGCAAGGATACATAAGTCATATAAGAACTACGAGTTCAAAAGCATAAGTATTAGGAAGTTGTAAAAACACTAAGTACAAAAGCAACCTTTTTATATATAGAATACGTTTCTACAAAAGACTTGTACAAAAAAGCTAAATGCTATATGTACGCCTTAGCTGGCTGGAACCCCCACTCAAAGCCGTTTCCTTTGCATCCTCGAGTTGCTTCAACAACTCTGCATCATCAAGGGAAACGGTGGCCACGGAGACAGGCACACCGTCGGATCTAGGCAGATGCGCAGCGCCTATACCGCACAGAATGGCCTTCCCTGTCACGCCTTTCTTTCTTGCGACTCTGGAAACATGAGCATTTAGAGACCTTTGCAAAGAAATCTCTTTCTCAATACGGAAAGGATTCAGAATATCACGAGGCTGAGCAAAAATGGGTACCTTCAACTGCGCTACGTCAGGCTTCAAGTAGAAGTCCAATTGCTGATCTGCATCATCCTGCAGATGCCTGGGAAGAGTGAGCCCCGCCATGATCACGCTGATAGGCTGATCCTGATCACGCTCCAAACGAGCGATATGCGGAAGCTCAAGCCTTTTTAGCTCTTCCATGGCAGCAACAAGCTCAGCATGGGCATTCGCCATGTACCCAGGGACCTCGGCAAGCGGCACGGTCAACAACTCGGCCTCAGCAAGCTTGTGTGCGGCCAAGGTCTTACCGTGCGCAATAGCGCACTCCACAACCTTTCCAAAGGACGTGGTGACCTCGGGATGCTCCAGCGTACACATGGCAGCCAGGCGAAGACCATGACTGATCAACCACCTACGAAATAACACAAGTGTTAATAAGAAAGAGGGTCTAAATATATACAAGTTATAAAGAGATAAAGCAGCATGCACCTGCGCTCAGCCACGGACTGAACCATATGGGGGTATAGCTCCTCATCATATTCGATGCTGAGCCTGCGGAGCTTCTCCTCTTGCATCTTCAGCGCAAGCTCCACCCGGCTACGGAACTCCTCAATGTTGGCAAAGTGCTTGCTCCTATTCTGTTGCAGGTACTTCAGCGTCCATAGAGAGTTACGCCTCTGACGGTCCGCAGCAGCACGCTCCTGCTCCAGCTCAGCCATCACCAAGATCTTCCCCTCAGCCAATCTTTGCGCAGACGCTTCTGCGCGCTCCAGTTTAGCCTTGGAGCTCAGCTGCTCAGCTTT
This sequence comes from Artemisia tridentata subsp. tridentata, assembly GCA_021014915.2. Taxonomy (NCBI): domain Eukaryota; kingdom Viridiplantae; phylum Streptophyta; class Magnoliopsida; order Asterales; family Asteraceae; genus Artemisia; species Artemisia tridentata. The sequence continues at coordinate 510,359,999 of CP139509.1, read as the reverse complement.
AGAGCTTGCTAACTCAGCCTGCACAGACGCTAACTGCGCCTGCAGTCTGGAAACTTCCTCGGACTGGTGCACCCTAGCTTGCGCCACCAGCTCGGACTGGCGCACAGCGATGGAGGCCAGCTCCTCCATCATAGAGTCAAACGGACTTGACTCCCCTCCAATATCCCTTGGTGAAGGCGCCCCATCCGGAAAGGGACTCACCTTGGGTGACGCACTTCCATCTAAGACGCCAGCATCCTCCACATGCTGTTCACTGCACGAAAGATCAAGAAGCAAGGTTAGCGCACGAATAACAGTCAACCATACAGAAAATCCTAAGGGATTGCTAAAAAATACTTACATGGGGGGAGGAGACGAGGACACGTCCTTCTCAATCTCAGTCATGGACGTACTTCCACCAGACCTCTCAGCATCCACACTGAGGACACGAAGAAACAAAGTTAGAATAAAGTATAACTTGACAAAAGTTCATAACTAATAACTAAGATACTTACTTCATCTGCACTTCAGTAAAAGATGGGCTTTCCTCAGCCTCAGGTCGTGGCCTCTTGGAAGACCCTTCACCATCACCACCAAGCGCTCTCTTGCGCGTCAGTTGGGAGCACTCCTCCATTTCACTGTCAGTCTCCTCTAAATGGATCAGCGTTTTGTTGGGAGAAGGCTGCGCAGTGTCAGGATCCTGCTGCAAAGGAGGAGCCACCTCCTGCAACGGCTCAGCTACCACCACAGCAGGGGAGCCCTCAGACTCTGGAACAACCAAGTCCACGACGCGCCCGGCCGTCGCCTCCAGTATGGGCATCTCACCCTCCCTCAGAGGACGCACCCCCACTGTCACGGAACGCGGCGTCTCTAGGTTAACAACCGCAAAAAGATCCATCTCTGCGTATAAAGTAGACAAAGAGAAGCAAGTTACATAAAGTATGGAAAACGAAGAAACGCTTACACTAATAACGACAGTAAGACGACAGAAGGAGCACCCACCCGTGCCATCCGCACCCAAGAATGTGGGAACCTTTGTCTCAAACTCGAAGTAGTTGCGACTGATGCCCATATGCACCAGGAACTCTTCCGGATATGGTTTGATGGAAAGGAGGTTCTCATCAATGATCGCCGCATGATCCGCGTTATACCACGTCTCGGGGGGGCGCTCATCCTTGGACAGAGTGGCACGGGTGTGAAATTGAAAATTGGAAGGAAAGACGGCGGCGTCAACCCAAAAGAATTTTTCCCTCCAATCCTTTAGTTTATCTACCTTCTTCACATAGCATTGTAACTTGCCTACGCGCTTAGAGAAGGTAACCCACCCATTTGACCACGTTGCGTGATAGAACGCGCGAAATAATTGGAGGGTCGGGGGAATCGCTAACAAGCGACAGTTCACCTCAAAATTGGCAATCTTCCCAGCACCAATACAATGCAACTGTGAGATGTGGAGCTCGTAATAATTGAGTATATCACTCAACAGCACGGAAATGGGTACGCGCTGATTCGCCCACTCGAAAAAGCGCGTATATAGCCCCACCTTCCCTACGGGGAAATCCGCGATGGTGTCATTTGGACCTGGTACCTCTGGGTGCAGATCCAAAGGGATAAAGTAATCCGAGGTGAACTGATTCAGTTCACCTTCGGTTATGTTAGAAGTGAAATCCTGAAGTTGCAACACCATTTTGTGTTTCAGAATGTGCGCACGCGCTATTACCTTCGAATTATCGGTTTTTTTTTATAGCAGATTCGAAGATGTAAAAATGGTGGAAATGTGATTTTTTAACTGTGGATATCACAGTGAATGGAGGCGGTAGTTTATATAGTTTTCCCACCCACCACAGATGACTGACACGTGTATCCCACTAACTCAAATCGTGTGGCTAGGAGATGTGACGGTACAGGACACGTGGATAGCCTCTCCACTTCCCGAGGTACCCGAATTGCACTTTTTTGGACTAGATACATCATACGTGTGTTTTTTTGGCGGTATATTTTTGAAATCTTCCCGCGTACGCGTGAGGAATAATTTCGACACGACTTTAGTCTAGCATCCGCAGGTTTTACCCTGCGCACACTAGACTGGGGGGACATGATGACGTATAGTCTACACCCGGGTCACGGACCCGATTAGTAAACAATACTAATACTTAAGCCCACCACGTATGGGCCGCCATGGCGATAACTGGACTACCAGTTATACGGTTTGGGCCTACAAGGCCCAAGCCCAAAGTTATTTTCGGATTGGATATGGAGTATCTCCTAAATAAAGGGGATATATACCAAATATCCGATATCGGCGAATACGCCGAGGAGAAGGGAACACGAAACCTACTAGGGTTTCATGTGTATATAAAGGGCACCCAGGCCCTCTGTAAAGGTACGATTTGGCAAAACCCTAACTCTTCACTAAACCCTAACTTCGATTACTTACTCTCACGCCGGAGGATAATCGGGGAGACAATCCCTCGATAAGCCTAACGGTGTTTGCTCTTTTTCTTAGTGCGCAGGTTCCATCAAGCATTAAGATCTAATTGGTACGGGAATAGGAGTCCTAACAAGGAACGCCCAACTTTTGTATCAACAATACTGATAATGGTCTTTAACAAAATAAAGAAATGTGACAAAATTTCTAATATTGTAAAAAGTTCAAAAGTTTTGATATTGATAATGATATTTTACAAAATAAATTATCTAGATGTGAAAATATGTTGTATATTTTTGGACTTAACCTTCTTCGATAATGTTAAGTATCACTGGCCTATTTATTTTGATGATCAAACTGTCAAACCATCACGTTTCATTTAATAGTGCAAGAATAAACTGTCGTCTTATTGTTTCTCCATTTTGTTTAATGCTATGTTTGGCGCGGAGTTTTTTTGAGTTTTTTGAGCCAATATAAGCGGTGAGCAATGAGCTTGGGTTTAGTGTGTGTCAGGGGCGGATCTACAGCCACACCAGGGTATGCACGTGCATACCCTATGATTCCTCGTCGTAGTGTAAAAAAAATTGGTTTTGAAGTTTTGTTAATGGATTTACAAAGAGTGCATACCCAGTTGAAATGAGGTGCATACCCTGATCCAGATTACCATCGTTCAGGTCTTCAAATAACTAAATGGATAAACGTAAGAAGAAAGAAAAAGAAGGTTTTCTGCTGCCGCTGTCTTTTCACGAAGAAGAAAGGCGATGAGGATGAATACAATAAAACTAGGCCCATTTTATATATACAAACCCAGTCATCATATAATTAGTCAAGGCCCAACCCAAATAAAAGTTTACAATTTACATTTTAAACATGTCCTTTTAGTAATTGTTATTTTCTTGAACGTTTCTTAATTATTGTTTGGCAAAGTGTGTTATTTACAATTTAATTTAATGATTCTATTCATAGTATACAAATAGATTTTTTTTTTCGTATGATCTAAGAATTAGGACTTCAATTACTATATTGACCTTTGTTTCCAATATTTCCTTTCATCATATATATGTGTCAAAAACTTTGTTTTAGATGCTTATAGTTTGTTAATTTACGACTTTAAATGAGCATGTCATCTTTAGTTTACTTTTAGTTGATGATAATTTATTCATTCTTTAGCCTGTTACTGGCTTAGAGTGGTTCATTGATTGAAGATTAAGAGTTTAACATTAGACTTTATTAGTGTGAGAATTAGTTTTTGATCTTATACATAGTACTAGACGAGTATCCGCGCATAGCCACGTGATTTTATAGTGGCAAATAGTTATAAGGATATTGTGGTTAAATGTTTCGTGTAACGTTCAACAATTAACATTGGCAAGTCTTAATCGTCATCCGAGATGACAACAACATCATACAAGTTCGAGTTTAACATCAAAATCAAACTATATAACTTTAATAAACAAGCCAAATCAATATTTGACCACTCGGATCTTTTAAAAAAATTTCCGACCCGACCCGAATTAAAAAACCGACCCAAACAACCGAACTATCACTCATTCTATTTAACTAGTGCATACCCTCCTCCAGAATCCTGGATCCGCCCCTAGTGTGTGTACAAAAGTTACAAAACAATGAACCCTTGTGTTTGTTTATATAGGATGACAAAACTTTGGAAACAAATTAATGTTTGGGTTTGGGTTTGGGAAGCCCATTGCCGATCGGATCTCAACCCACAAAGGGATTCTAGATCTTTCTTATTTTTCATTTTCTATCTATAGTCATTTCCTTTTATTATTTAACGACCATTAGTCAATTACTTAACGTTCGTTAGTCGTTTTGTGTAATTAATAATTAAATATAACTTTTTATATTAAATTATTAAACATTAATTCTTCATACATAAAGTGTGCAATCCCATGACCTCGAGTTCGATTCTAGACATACACATATTAAATATTGTCCATAAACTAACACAAATAACAAATAAGAGTGTGCGAATCAGTTTCTCAAACTTTAAAGACACATTTATTAGCTAGAACGCATGTAAACACAATCAAGTATGCATGCACCAAAGAGAATGTCATAATTAAAATGTTGTGTTAGGCCCTTTGATTTCCTATAATTTACTATGTTATTAGGGGGATCGGAGCACCCTCGGTTTGCTTCAGCGGTATGAATCACACCGTCGGTAACACCACCGCCGATGGTGATTTTATCACAAAATTTTGTGAAACACGGTAATTTTAACCGCTGACCACAAAATCAATTTGAAGCAAAAAAGAGCCGTTGAAGTGTATTAAATTCAAAAGATATGAACGTTGGAAGCAACAAAAAATCAAAAAGTTAAAGTGATTTGATAAAAATATATGTGTGATATAGAGACTCACTGCAGTTGGTACACATGGGCAGTGAAGAAGAAGGATGAGGAGAATACATGACTAAGAGACAAAGCAGCAGCAGGGGAACAAAAGCTTCCATTTTTTTTTGGAGATGCAAAGTGATAATCTTTCTATACATGAGTGTGTATGTATATATAATATAACTAAGTGTATGTGTGTGTGTATGTATGGGTCAATGTCAATAGTGTTTATCTCTAATATGTTGTTCAAAATCTAAGTTGTGACAGCTTAAAGGGTAGAGTGAGTATTTTTATGTAATTCGTTTTTTTTATGTTGTATTTTTTTTTTCATCATGTAATGTAATGGACTTTTATTATTGTATTAATAAAATGATATGTTTTTATTATAAATTGTTTAGTTTAAATATTAAAAATGAAAAAAAAATTGAGAGGTATGATAATTTATGGCCACCAGTGATTTAGGTTGGGAGGTATGGGATTTTATGGGTATGAGTTGGCTGAATTTTATTGGTGAAATTTGAGAGGTGTGAATACTTCGGAGGTATGACTGCTAGTACCCTTAGTTCTATTTATCATAATGCACATGGAAATTCCATTAATTCATGGGATACATGTGATATTTGAATGTGACTATAAACCCGTATTCTCATGAAAATTTCATGTGTATTGTAAATATGGGCTTTTGGTCTTATGGGCTTATAGGTGATGTCTATTCATCATTTTTTAGGGTTTGTATCTTATAAATACATCCTTAATGTAATCTCTTGTAATTACCACTCAATAAGAATTCTCCTTAATCTCATTCTTGTGATTCTATTCATAACACGTTATCAGCACGCTCTAAAGGTTATTTTTTTTTCTCATCCCGGTATGCCACGAATTCATATTAACATATTAACTCTTTATTTGATCATGATTGCAAAACATATCATATTATTACATCTCATTGCATTTTTTATTCTTTATATTGATTCAATGCTTTTTTTTAATATTCTTTTGTATCTTATTTTTTTTTTCATAACGTGGCAATAATGATGCTCGGTATTACATCTCATCGCATTTTTTTATTTTTTATTGATTCAATGTTTTATATGTATCTTTTTCTTTATCATATGAAAAAAAAAAAGTTAGAACCTCAAAGTTCTAATATGATTCTTTCAAGAATCAATATGAAAAAAAAATCATAACTTTATGTTATGACTGAAGAAAAAAAATTATAACCTCATATTATGAATGAAAAAAAATCATAACCTCATGTTATGACTGAAAAAAAAATCATAACCTCATGTTATGAATGAAAAAAAAATCATAACATCATGTTATGAATGAAAAAAAAATATCATAACCTCAAGTTATGAGAGAAAAAAAAATAGAACCTCAAGTTCTAATGTTTTTATTTTTTTTATTTATTTGTTGCATTTTGTTTACGCACAATTTATTTATTGTTACATTTGTGAATGACATGATAAACTTTATTAAGCGTTTTAGTCGTAATAGGGTTGATATATTATATGATATAAAGGCTAGTTGAATCTAATAGTTATATACAAATAATTAAATTATGTAGCATAAATTATGGTTTAACATGTGTACGAATCTAATATATATGACATTAACACATCTAAAGAATATATGACATGTACGAATCCATATTCTCTTGTTCGTCAAATATATACGAATTTAATATATATCACTTAAACCAATGCTTCATCATATGATCACATAAAATATATTTGCAATAAAATACAAATCTTTTATAACTTGAGAATTATAACAGTCCATATATTGTTTTTTTTTTTTTTTTGTATGATATAAGAATATTTTGTTAACTGATATACTTGTTTTTATTTTTATATAGTTAAAATGTCAAACTCAAAGCTTTCGAATATCGATTTTGTTGTTCTTGACATTTCTGGAAAAGACTATCTCCCTTGGACTCTTGATGCTGAGATCCATTTAACTGCAAAAGAATTGGGAGAAACAATCAAAACTAGAAATACGGCCTCTGCACAAGCACGTGCCAAAGCCATGATATTCCTGCGTCATCATCTCCATGAGGACCTAAAAAAGGAATATCTAACGGTGAAAGACCCGTTAATATTATGGCAAAGTTTAAAGGAACGGTTTGATCATCAAAAACAAGTAATCCTTCCTAAAGCTCGCTATGACTGGATGCACCTTAGGTTGCAAGATTTTAAAAGTGTCAGCGAGTACAATTCCGCAATGTTTAGCATCACATCTAAACTAACATTGTGCGGAGAAAAGATTACTGAAGAAGACATGCTAGAGAAAACTTTCTCTACTTTTCATGCTTCAAATATGCTCTTACAGCAACAATATCGAGAACGTGGCTTCAAAAAATACCACGAACTAATATTTGTCCTCCTTGTTGCTGAACAAAATAATGAGCTTTTGATGAAAAATCATCAAGCACGCCCGACTGGTTCTACTGCATTGCCTGAAGTGCATGCAACATCAAATGTAAGGGGCCGAGGTCGTGAACATGGTAATAACCGTGGAAATGAACGAGGTCGTGGTCGTGGCCGTGGACGTGGTCGAAATATGGTTTGGCATCGTGATGGTTATAATCCTAAGCCATATGATTTCAAGAAAAAAGATGATAAAGGCAAAAGGATTCAACATCAAGCTCCTAAGAAATCTGGAAATGTGTGCCACAGATGTGGCATGAACACTCATTGGGCAAAACAATGTCGCACCTCCAGACACTTTGTTGATCTTTATCAAGCATCACTAAAAAAGAAAGGAAAAGACATTGAAACAAATTTCATTGATAATTTCAATGATGATGAGCTAATTCCCAATGTGCGCTTCGACTCCTCAGATTTCTTTGATGACGTCGACGATGTTGTTGCTTCATTTTCCAACGACGGAAATAATAACTAGCTATCTAGTTGCATTTTTATATTTTCCGAAATAAGTGTTTAAGTTTAAATTTTGTGTTGAATAAGCTAGGTTTGTTCTAGCATTGTTACTCATGTTTTGAATTTTAATTAATGAAGTATTTATATTTTCTTTTACTTTGAATTGCTTATTTATTTATTTATTTATTTTTATTCAAGGATATGAAACGCATTTTGGAAAACCGTGAAGACGAGTGTCTAGTAGATAGTGGAACAACAAATACTATTTTGAAAAACAGAAAATACTTTTATGAATTTCGAATAGGACATGCAAATGTCAACACTATTTGTGGTACTAGCAACTTGATTGAAGGCTCTGGCAAAGCCTGCATTGTGTTACCTAAAGGTACACAATTAATAATAAATGATGCGTTATATTCTAGTAGATCCAGGCGAAATCTACTAAGTTTTAAAGATATAAGACGCAATGGTTATGATGAAGCGAAAAGTGTACCGCTTTTAGGGGGTCATTTAAGCCCTAAATCGTATTTATTTGATCAAATATTGCCCTAAATCGTTCCTTTTGTCATTTTAGGTACTTTGGAGAAGAAATCTGGAAAAGGAAGCATTTTGGACGTTTTTGGAGCATAAAAGTGAAGAAAACGGCAAAGTCTCAAAATTGTGCTGGAAAGTACCTTTGACGGCGTCATGGCTTGGCAAAAGTGGTGGATATGAAAATTACTCATGATAAGCCAGAGAAATTTGCATGGGAATTCTGACGGCGTCACCCTTTGGAGTGATCAAGGTCGTCACGGTATAAGTTAAAGCGGGACGGCGTCACGCCTAATTCTGACGGCGTCAAGCCTTGATAAGCCAGAACGGATTTTGGAGAGCTAAAGAGGGACGGCGTCAAGAAGGCCATCCGGGAACCCTAAAAGCGGCGAGGTGACGGCGTCACACTCCATAACGTGACGCCGTCAGATCTGAAAGTCTATATATAGTTTTGCAATTTTTTGTCATTAGTGTGGAACTTAGTGTGGAACTTGGTGTGTGAAAAACCCTAAGACGATTTTAGCAGCTTTTTCAAGGCTTTTTGCCTTGAGATCTTTCATGTTACATTGAAGATAAGTTATCAATTAATCATTCAATATGTCTATGTGTTGTTTGATTCTATCTTGTTCTTGTCTTTTGATTAACATGCTAGGCTAGATTTATCTTGTGTTTGCTTAGATCTAATGAAACCTAGCTATTGATTATTGGTTATTAGTGTGTTATTAGTTGTATTGGATGATTGTTCATCTATGTTAGGCTTAAGAAAACTGGCTAACTTCCTATACGGTAACTTGCTTGAACGTCTTAAGAAACATGAACCAATGCGTACTAAGGTTTTTATGGTTGTATTTAATGCACAAGCGAATTCTAGTGATCCCATGTTAGGAGCTTCCTAGCCGGCTCGACATAGGAGTGAAGTAGGAGCTTGTAGAGTTGGGGAAGTACGTACGCCACCCCACAATTGGTATTAAGGAATACACCCGTCATCCACGCAATTAATACACACTAATCAACCGGTAAAAGATAGTTAGGGAGTAAGGAAATCTAAGTAAACACATTTCTCTCCATATAAGTTTCACCACATTTTTTATTTTCTGTTATTTTATTTTATTTGCATTCGTAGTTATTTGGGTTAGTTGACTAGCAACTAATTCCGCCCACTCTTTCAAACCCGAGATTTTACTTGCTTTCATAAAAACATAAAAAAATACAAAAAATAATCTTCCTTCACCCTTAGACCTATTAGAGTAGTTTTTCATACCTAACGAACACTATTCCCTGTGGAGAACGATCAATCCCCCGTACTTACCACTACACTATACTACATCGGTCAGGTACACTGCCTGGTGGGGTTGTAAGCCTCTTGAGATCCCTCGAGAGGTAAAACCTGTTGTAAGGTTGCAAAACCACGCATCAAGTTTTTGGCGCCGCTGCCGGGGAATAGTTATTGTTTAGGTTGAATTTTTATTTTATAGGTCTACTCACTAGATTCCTTTCTAGTGAGATTTTTATTTTATTTTTCTAGGTTTTCTTTAGTCTATCTTTTTTCTTCGTTTCTTTGTTCGTAACCATTACCATCCGACATCATGAAAGGTGGTAATATCCTTGATCCCAACAACCCACCACAACAACCACCACCTCCTAGAGCCCGTACTTTAGGAGAGTACTCTCGTCCTAGCCACCATAGCTATCGAAACACCATTGAGCTCACTCAAGGAGCCAATGTCACACCCTTGCGATCCGACACCATCCGGTTGGTGCAAAGCGGATGCGCATTCCATGGACTTCGTTCTAAAGATCCTAATCAACATCTCAAGGACTTTCTCAAAATCGTTGATTCTATAGACCTTGATGTTGCCACTCGAGAGACGACCCGACTGCGTCTCTTTCAATTCTCTTTGCGGGACCAAGCTAGTCAATGGCTAGAGCGTCAACCCGCAGGATCCATCACCTCTTGGGATGATCTCACCACTCGTTTCCTTGCTCAGTTTTTCCCACCGGGAAGAACTACCAAGCTAAGGAATGACATCTTGATGTTCCAACAACGTCCAGGCGAAACCCTCTACGAGGCATGGACTCGATTCAAGGACTTACTCCAAAAAGTCCCTCACCATGGCATAGAACTTTGGCTCCAAGTCCAAATCTTCTATGACCATATCAATCTCTCCACGAGGCAAACCATTGACCAATCGGCCGGTGGTAAGCTACGTGATCTAAGTGCGGAACAATCATGGGCTCTCCTAGAGGATCTTGCTCTTTATGACAACGAAAGTTGGAGTGATCCCCGTGATTTGAATAAAACGGTCAAGGCAATATCTTTGCCTTCGAACAATTCAAGCACTTCCGACCGTAGGATCATAGAACTTGAAGACCAAGTCAAGTTTCTCATGAAATCCTACGAGGCTCCTAAACCTTCAAGCCAAGTGAACAAAATCACTTCTTCGTGTAAATTATGTAGTGGTCCCCACAACACTCATGATTGCATGGAACTCCCCAAACAGGCTTTCAAAGAATTCGCATCCTCGCGAATCGATAAGGCGGGAGATAAGTGGCTCACTACTAATTATGGACACAAGAATTCCGAAGATAGGTATGAGGCATGGAAGAGTAAGCCAAATTTTAGTTGGAACCAAACTCGAAGCGTATCATTCAATGACTCTACCCCACTCACCTGGTCTGAACATTATCCTCAGCAACATACGCATAAACAACAAAATCGCGAGGAATCACTGCAAAAATTCATTCTCTCCCAAGAAACACAGCTCTCCAAACTTGAGAATCAATTCAGACAACAGCAAGTTGATCTGAACAACAAGGTTGATAACCTGTTAAAGGTTATCAATGATCGCCTTGCTGGCAGGTCAACTTGTGAGTTGGCACGAGTTAATGAGATCAAATCTGTCACGGTGACTCATCAAACGCCCCCTCCTGTAAAAATCAAGCACCCTAGTAAACTCTTCAAACACATATCACAAAACGGAAAAGAAACTGGAGATACTCATACCCCTTCGAAACCTCTCCACTTCGTGAACACCATTACAACAATACATGTTCCTAAACCCAATCTGGGCCAACAATCAACTGAGAATGTGGACAATGAAATGGAGGGTGAAGTTCCCGAAAAGAACCCCGAGGCGCCCGACGACTATCTAGACTCACCAAAGAACTCGAGTACAAGAGAGGTGAGTGATGAGGAGGGCTCGGAAGAGAAATCCGAAATGCCTCATGGGCTCCCAGTACTGCTAGACCGCCCCCTGGTGGAGGAACTTGAGAGGGGCACAGCAAAGTTGCCTATGGGATTTGGAGAGAGAATAGAGGATGGCGCTCCCAGGGTCTTTAAGATATCTTGCACCACTAGGAAAAAGTTCATTAAAGATGCATACATAAACCCCAACTCTTCTATGAATGCAATATCCCTTTCTCTATATAACGAAGCCTTCACCGAACAGGTCAAATATGAAGGGTCTAATATCATCGGGGTAATAAGAAGGGTACCAATTGTGATAGAAAAGTTCCTCTTTCATATCGAGCTAACTGTATTTAATAACATGGACTCTATCATCAGCCCATCCTTAGCTAGCCTTGTTCTAGGCAAGCCATTCATAAACGCAACGGGAGTGATACTCGACGAGGATGATAGTAGTGCATTATTTACCGATGGTGTCAGGAAAGTGATTTTTCGGGATGGCAATGAAGAAGTGTATGAGTATCAACCATCAGTAATTTGCAACACATGGGGGCTACACGGTAGAAGACCTGGCCGAATTAAGCAACGTGATCCGAATAATCTCAAAATACCTTGCATGATTGGTCACAAGCATTTTTATAATGTTTACATTGACACATGTTTACCCAAAAATGTGATGTCCTTGTTTCATTATAACAACATTTGCAGATGGGGAATGATTCATAAAGGGATGGATGACGTTGGCATAGATAATGATGTGCAGGTGTTTGTAGGAAATATGACATTCACTATGAGCTTCGCAATCGTCGATAATATCGAAAAGTACATCGATCCCAGGTTATCACAAGTTGTTTTTGGGGCACCTTTTTGCAATGCCACAAGCTTGGTTGTGGACGAGCTCAATGGATCATGACTTTCACCGATGGGATTAGGGAAATCTCATACCAAACGCCTTACAAGATGAGAGAATTCAAGGAGATTGATTATGGAGGGCTCGATGAGCTAAGTTCCCAACTCGTGTTATGTGACGATGATGTGAGACGGGGATGTAAGGACACTTTTGACCTGTCAAGTGGATTCTTTAAGCATGATAAGGAGCTTAGTTCTAAATACCAAAATAATCCTTTTGATCTCGAGGATCCGAAATACCTTTACTATGAGAGTAATTCTGATAGAGAATCAAATGAAAATGGCTTAGGAACCGTGACCAATGATGGAATCACGTAATGTACGGTGACTTTGAGTCTAGCTACAAGACTCGTTAATAAAGAAAAGCGCTTCTTGGGAGGCAACCCAAGTTTTATTTGCTTTGAGTGTTTATTTATTTGTTTGTTTGATTTTATTTGTTTCCGTATGTATGTTTAAATTTTATTATTATTGATTCATGTTCAAAAGTAAATTGTGAAAATGCTTTATCTGGTTTTTAACTTCGTCTTAACTACATATAAAGGTATTTTGCAAAAGTTAAGTGTAAGGGAAATCCAAACCGGTTTATTAGAACAAATGAACATGAATCGTAATAATAATAAATTAACATACATATTAGTATTTGTTTGAGTCAAATGCTTGTATCGAGTCATAATGATGTTTTGCAGGAATTCCAGGAAGTAAGTTAGAGGTTTTTCCAAAATTTTTCCGGAAACTTAAACATGAGAATTCTGTCAGATCATTTCTGACGGCGTCAGGATTTACAACCTGACGGCGTCAGGTTTAATTTTCTGAAAATTTTTGAAAGTTTTGTTTTCATAAAAAGTTTTTATTAAATCTCTAACTTATAATCTCCAGGAATCTGCAAAATTATCATTCCACAAGCATTATATCCTTATATATAGAGTTTATCCCGCCGATGTTATGCAGGTTTTCGTGTTTGTTTTCTCAGGTTTAACAGGTTATTTTGGACAAAGGAAATGTTTGTTGGATCAAGCTTATGGCGATGCATTAGCCTTGGAGCTTCTACATTCTCTTGGAAGAAGATCTAACCGTGTTACTTCATTATCCACCGAGCGAATCAGGGAGTATTTGATTTCATTCTTTTACTTTATGCTTTTACATCTTGTTATTTGAACATTGGGGACAATGTTCATCTTAAGTGTAAGGGGGGGTAAAAGTACGATTAGAGAATGCTATTACGCTTGATTTTTGTTTGTTTAATAGTAGATGTGTAATAAAACTGAGATAAATACCTGTTAGGGTAATTTTAGTGCCAAATTTAAAATTTTTTACAACATTTAGGAGTGAAACTTTGATCTTAATGAGCGTCTCACGGATAGGAGTTATATGACTAGCACAAAACCGTACCACTAAAAAATTTTCCACCCCCAAATATGTGAGGTTCGCCCCTAGAATTGGTAGGAAAAGCATTTATGCTATGATGTGTGTACCGGTAGCACTTAGATTCTAGAACTTGCGTTAGGACCATTCCGAGGCCACAAGTGAGACTACATTCGTATAGTTAGATTTACTACATGATAAGAGGCATTAGGATTAACCCATTGTTTTACACCTGTGTTTTTGTTATAATTACATTGGCTACATTGGTCAAGTAATTATCCCACACCCTTTGCGTTGTACTCATTTTTAGTACACGATACCCCTAGTACACCCCTCAGAGCCTATCTTTTCGTTTCGACCTTTAAGCATTTTACTTGAAGGAAGAATTTGTTACACCCCACTAAAATGTACACCCAAATCGCCTTAGCCTACCTTGTATGCACTCATTTTTAGTGCATTATTGTGACAACATTTGTTTAAACCCAAGTTAATTATCTAGTTGATTACATGGTTGCTAAGTCGAGTCATATCCTTGTACATATTGTTTTGGGACGATTGGGACTAATGGGTAAAGTACTAGTGTAATGGAGTAATGGGGAAGAACATCATTTATTACCCCCATATGTGCTAAATATTTTAAAAGTACTCCAAGTTTTTCAATTATCTTAATCCGAGTCATTAGATTAGTTATTTGTAAAGTTATGTAAAATTTCAAGTGTAAGGGGAATGCAATGCCCCTATGATGTATTATTTTGGATGGTAGGGCAAGAGTGTATGAAAAAAAAAAAAAAAAAAAAAAAAAAAAAAAAAAATCGAAAAATCAAGAAAAATACAAAAAAATGAGAAAAAGAAAAATAGAAAAAACATACGGACTACCATCCCGTTTCATTTTATGTTTATTTTATGTTTTTTTATTTTCTTTCATTAGCTTAAATTGAGTCGAGTCTTGGCTTAGCAACATTGTATAGTACATGTAATTAATCAAGATCTTTAACTCGCCACCAGTAAAATATCTTTTATCCTACAAAACCGTGTTTTCCTTTTCCCTACACCTCACGTTATAACCCATGTAAAAGCCCTCTTTGATAGTTTATCTTAGGTGCTTACGCCTAGTGGAGGAGGTTTTTTTGATCCTTTCCCAAGCCTATGGTAATCTATTTGCTATGACAGGTAGTGAGAGATAATATCCGTTTTCATTTATGAGATTTATTTTGATGACACTTGAGAGATGTGAGTATCTAAACACTACTTGTGAGGTGCTAGTTTGTAATCTCCGTGCTTATTATGATTAAAGTGGAACGAATATTTGTTGTAATTACTTTTATGTTAGCATTAAATGACCCCTAACTTGTATTTTGATTAGAATAAAAGCGCATTTGCTTGAGGACAAGCAAATCTCAAGTGTAAGGGTATTTGATGAAGCGAAAAGTGTACCGCTTTTAGGGGGTCATTTAAGCCCTAAATCGTATTTATTTGATCAAATATTGCCCTAAATCGTTCCTTTTGTCATTTTAGGTACTTTGGAGAAGAAATCTGGAAAAGGAAGCATTTTGGACGTTTTTGGAGCATAAAAGTGAAGAAAACGGCAAAGTCTCAAAATTGTGCTGGAAAGTACCTTTGACGGCGTCATGGCTTGGCAAAAGTGGTGGATATGAAAATTACTCATGATAAGCCAGAGAAATTTGCATGGGAATTCTGACGGCGTCACCCTTTGGAGTGATCAAGGTCGTCACGGTATAAGTTAAAGCGGGACGGCGTCACGCCTAATTCTGACGGCGTCAAGCCTTGATAAGCCAGAACGGATTTTGGAGAGCTAAAGAGGGACGGCGTCAAGAAGGCCATCCGGGAACCCTAAAAGCGGCGAGGTGACGGCGTCACACTCCATAACGTGACGCCGTCAGATCTGAAAGTCTATATATAGTTTTGCAATTTTTTGTCATTAGTGTGGAACTTGGTGTGTGAAAAACCCTAAGACGATTTTAGCAGCTTTTTCAAGGCTTTTTGCCTTGAGATCTTCCATGTTACATTGAAGATAAGTTATCAATTAATCATTCAATATGTCTATGTGTTGTTTGATTCTATCTTGTTCTTGTCTTTTGTTTAACATGCTAGGCTAGATTTATCTTGTGTTTGCTTAGATCTAATGAAACCTAGCTATTGATTATTGGTTATTAGTGTGTTATTAGTTGTATTGGATGATTGTTCATCTATGTTAGGCTTAAGAAAACTGGCTAACTTCCTATACGGTAACTTGCTTGAACGTCTTAAGAAACATGAACCAATGCGTACTAAGGTTTTTATGGTTGTATTTAATGCACAAGCGAATTCTAGTGATCCCATGTTAGGAGCTTCCTAGCCGGCTCGACATAGGAGTGAAGTAGGAGCTTGTAGAGTTGGGGAAGTACGTACGCCACCCCACAATTGGTATTAAGGAATACACCCGTCATCCACGCAATTAATACACACTAATCAACCGGTAAAAGATAGTTAGGGAGTAAGGAAATCTAAGTAAACACATTTCTCTCCATATAAGTTTCACCACATTTTTTATTTTCTGTTATTTTATTTTATTTGCATTCGTAGTTATTTGGGTTAGTTGACTAGCAACTAATTCCGCCCACTCTTTCAAACCCGAGATTTTACTTGCTTTCATAAAAACATAAAAAAATACAAAAAATAATCTTCCTTCACCCTTAGACCTATTAGAGTAGTTTTTCATACCTAACGAACACTATTCCCTGTGGAGAACGATCAATCCCCCGTACTTACCACTACACTATACTACATCGGTCAGGTACACTGCCTGGTGGGGTTGTAAGCCTCTAGAGATCCCTCGAGAGGTAAAACCTGTTATAAGGTTGCAAAACCACGCATCAGGTTATCATCTTGAAACCATGACTCAAAATGAAATTGAGTATCTCCAAATTACATCAATTAAAAATGAAAAAAAGACCATAATGGAAAGAATGAAATGTCTATCTTCTGGATTGTATTTTACATACATAAATCAGACAGAAATAAATATGGTTTCTACCCGAAAGGATATAGATCCCAAAATATTTACCCTTTGGCATGACCGATTGGGTCATCCGGGTGATATTATGATGAGGAGAATAATTGAGAGCTCAAATGGGCATCCACTAAAGGATCTCAAGATCCTGTTATCGAAAGAATTATCATGTGGAGCATGCTCTCTTGGAAAAATGATAACTAGGCCCTTAATCAATAAACTTGAAAAAGAATCTCCTTTGTTTCTAGAAAGAATTCAAGGAGACATTTGTGGGCCAATTACTCCTCCGTGTGGACCATTTCGATACTTTATGGTATTAATTGATGCATCATCCCGATGGTCCCACGTCTGTCTGTTAGCATCAAGAAATGTTGCTTTTGCGAGGCTGTTAGCCCAAATAATCCAATTAAGAGCACATTTCCCAGATCATCAAATCAAGAAGATCAGACATGATAATGCAGGAGAATTTAAATCTCAATCATTTAATGATTTTTGTATGTCACTTGGGATTACGGTTGAGCATCCTGTAGCACATGTGCATACACAAAATGGTCTAGCTGAATCTTTAATAAAAAGATTACAACTTATTGCTAGACCACTACTTATGAAATCAAAATTGCCATCCTCTGCATGGGGACATGCTATCTTACATGCTGCTGCTCTTATTAGATTAAGACCAAGCGCATCTCATAAGTATTCTCCACTCCAACTGGTTTCTGGAAGAGAACCAAATTTGTCTCATCTAAAAGTCTTTGGTTGTGGTGTCTATGTCCCAATAGCACCACCACAACGAACAAAGATGGGACCTCAAAGAAGATTGGGAATTTATGTTGGTTTTAATTCTCCATCAATCATAAAATATTTGGAACCATTAACTGGAGATGTTTTTACAGCACGCTTTGCTGATTGCCAGTTTGATGAAACAATGTTCCCAATCTTAGGAGGAGAAAATAAAAAGTTGGACAAGCAAGATGTAACTTGGAATGCATCACAAATATCTTTTCTTGACCCTCGGAGTAGTCAATGTGAATTAGAGGTTCAAAAGCTCATTCATTTGCAAAGAATAGCAAATGAATTGCCTGGTGCATTTACAGATACAAAAAGAGTTACAAAATCATATATTCCAGCTTTAAATGCGCCTTCTCAAATTGATATTCCTGAAACTCTGAATGAGTCAAACGTACGCAGAAAGCGCGGAAGACCAATGGGTTCTAAGGATACAAATCCACGAAAAAGGAAAGAGCAGAATACAACTGGCAAAGCCCAAGAAGTTGTTATCAATAAAATCCCAGAAGAGATTAAAAATAACACAGAAAATGTGGAAAAATCTCTTGAGAAGGGTGATCCGTTCCGAACCACTTATCTTTTATTTCTCTATCACACAAGTCAACCACTTGTGAATGGTCAACCGTAATAAATGATAAAAGACAAACAGTCTCAGAACGAATACTCGTGTGTAGTGTGTGAAACCAGGCAAGTGATCACCCGGATCGTTTCCCAACGAGATGTGAATGGAAAACTGTGAAAAGCTAGGATTAAAGTGATAGATGATTTAGATTGGTTTTGATTTTGCTTTTTTTTTTTTAACAATTCTAAATAACAAATAAAAACAGATATACACAGGGAAATTAAACGCGAATAAAATTAAACCAAAACGCGTAACGGAAAAGCTAAAATGGGACAAAAAATAAAATTTTAGAAAATTAAAACCTAAAAATGTAAAATAACTTAAAACTTATTTAAAAACTTAAATTATATTTTTTTATATATTTTTATTTAATTATTATTAATTATTTATTATTTAATTATTAATTAAACTAATTTAAATTATAAAAAATACTAAATAGACAAAGAAAAATCTAAAACTTTTTCTAAAAATATTACTAAGTAAATAAAAGCTAAGAAAATTATAAAAATGAAAATTACTTAATTAAAATTTAAAAAGATAAATTCTATTAAATAGAAGCTATCACTTTATTTCTATTTTTGATTTTCTTAAGACCTGAAAATATTTTTATATTTTTCCTAGATTAAAAATGATAAAAGAAAATTATGAAAATTGGAATTATATTTTTCTGATTAATATTCTATTTATTATGATTTAATTACTATTAAAAACTAATTAAAATGATTAAAAATATCAAAACTATTCAGAAAATTATGAAAATTTACAGATAATTCTAAAATAATATTAGAAAGATAAGAAAAATAAAAGTGGAAGCTGGCTAAGCCTAAAAAGCACTTTTGGGCTAATAAGCAGTTTGCTAATAAGCCCAAAATAAGCTAAAAAGCAAGAAAATTGACCAAATGATCAGGACTAGCTTAAACAACTATAAGAAGCATGAAACAACTTAAAATACACAATAAGCACAAGAAATAAGCAAGCTAAGCACTATGGCTGCTTACAAAATCAAAACAGAAAAAGCATGAAATAGGCAAACTTGCAGACTAGATTAAGCTAGGTAATAAGCTATTGAGATGCAATTTTATGGGGGCAAAACTTAGCCTATACTACTGGGTATCTAAAAACACAAAAAGCCCCATCATAATCATGCCAATTGAGGTCCAATTAGCACCTAGATCAGCTGGTTCAGCTGAGTTTGCTGAATGCCCTGCACAGGGCAGAATTGCCCAGTTTCAAGCCTAGGTTTGAGGGCTTATAAGGGTTCTAAAAATCTTGATAAAAATTCTAATTGTAGACAAGCTGGGTGAGATGATATATCCAAAAGCTCAGCTTGTGAGGGCTTATGATGATGAAATGAAAAATTAAGGAATATCTATAAAAACCACAAAAACTGCCAATTTGAGAACTGAGTATGCAGTTTTCCTAGAAACTTGGCCTAGGCTTGTTGTGACTTAACCAGGTTTTAGACACTTGCTATATAGACCAAATGAAGACTAGAAATGGTAAAGTGAATGGCCAAAACAGCTTGTGACAGCTTATGGCTTGTTTGACTGTTTTAAGTTCCAAATTTCAAACTGCATGTGTAAAACTTGACAAGCAACTGATATGGCTAAGTAGAACTTGTAATTAGCTTATGGTGGCTTATTTGAGCTGGTTTGAAGTTGGCTAAATGGTAAATGTACAGTAATTATGGGTTTTTACCCCGATTGACCACTGAACCAAACACCCCTTTGGTGGGTGACTGTTTTTACTTTTCAACTTAAAATGGTGTTTTAAAGCTGAGATATGAACTGATTTAAGTATATATAGTTTACTTATCAACTAATATGTAATTATTATTAAGAAATAAGCAGTAGATAAGTAGTACACAGTTAACTAGATTTTAAGCTAAAAAACTTCAAAATGCTTACAACTGATTCGAGGCTATAGGGATAGCAAGACAAGATCAGAACCAACCTAGCTTGTTCACACAAGCTAGAAATACCCAGAAAAACCTTCCTTGATCAGCTTATAACCCAGAATAGCTTTTTAGAGCTTATGTTGACTTTTTGGTTGACTTTCTTCAAACTTGAACTTCAGATGATCTAGTAACTATATAAGCTTACAACAGGCTATGGAAAGCTTGTATAAGCTTATAGCAAAGGTGTGAGGGCTTATGAGAGCTTATGATTGGAGTATGAACTTAATACGTTTAACAGAAACACTTGAAACTTAGCAATTCTAATATTTGGAACAAGATAACTTGAAATAAGATTAATTTCACTGAATTTAACTTGCATTAATACTGAGAACTCGAAATTACATTAATTTGATTACTGATTAAGAAATACGACTTAAGCTATTTTTCTACACTAATTTTGGTCCTAATCTACTGACAACTTGAACTCTTGGTCTTCTCCTCTTTAAATAGCAATCCCATATTACTCCTTGATCAAATCCGAGCATATCCTCACCATTTAATTGTCTTGAATAGATCTCAGCCATCCAGTGTAATTTTGGCGGGAAAATGGAACAAGTGGGTTTTTGGCTTATTCCTGAGTACAAGTGGGATAGAGGGTAGCTAAGATGAGGGGGGTGATGGTGGGTGTGTCAGGATAAGGTGGTTTGGTGGTATTGGAGGAAACTGTGGGGGGTGACTGTCTGGTTTTTGGCGGGGTGATAAGGTAGGAGACGGGTCAAACATAGTTTGACCCTGATATTTATCAAAAAAGGAAGTGGGCCGGGTTTAGTGAAATAGGGAGTTGGGCCTAGTGGTTTTGGACTGGACATGGGTTTGGTTTATTTATTTTGGGTTTGAAATAATAATGGGATCCGGTTTGGTTTAGTTTAGCACAAGGACCAATTATGTAATTTCTGAAAAGTTGAGGGGCCTGTTGTGACATTCTTCCAAAGTTTTCACATAAGGACCAAACCTGTCAAATGAGATAAACCAAGGACCATAAATGTAATTATTTTCCATTTTAAACTTTCAAGGACTATTTATGTCATTTTCAAAACTTCAGGGACCTAAGTTGTCATTTTTGTAATTTTAAACTCCAAGGACTAAGTTTGACAACTAAAGAATCCCTAAGGACCTTAAATGACTTTTTACATGATTTGAACATCCAGGGACTAGTTTTGCCAATTTATGAAAGTTTAGGGACTGAAACTGTAAATTATGTAAACTTTGTTGTTTTTCATCAGTTTTTAATCCTTTTGCATTTGTAACACATAAAAACACAATTTAATGATATTTCCTGTATTATTTGACTTTCAAAGTGTTTTTGGCAGTTTATGTGGGTTTAACAATATAAAATATATGTGTAATTAGACACATATCAAATCCCTCACACTAAACTATTGCTAGTCCCTAGCAATCTTTTATGAAAATTTAATGGATTTTATCTCTTTACCAAAAGCCATTACTTCTGGAGTAGCCAATGTTTTAGTATGTGATACTTTGGTACAATGATAACCAAATGATTTTGAGCAAATCATCAGCTGTCAACGGTTTTGATTTGTCTTTACCAAAAGCCGTTTGCTTCTGGACTAGCCAACTCTTAGATAAATTATCAATATTATCTTTGGTGAGCTGATTACCAATCATGGATTTTCACTACCTTAACCACAAGCCATAACCTTGCGGGCTAGCCAACTCTTCACTTTTAAGGATATGGTTAGTCGAATACCATACAATTTTGGGCAAATTGTAAGCCATAAACGGATTTGATTTATCTTTACCAAGAGCCGTTTGCTCTCGGATTAGCCAATCCTTATGTGGGTTAGACATGGCGGACTGATAACCATTTATTGCGTTCTAAGTGAAAGAAAAAAAATTAAAATTTTGGCTAAAATGGGGGTACTAGATGATACATTTGGTCTAATTCGCAAGAATTCCCCCCCACACTTAGAACTGAATATTGCCCTCAATATTCAAAGAACCGGTTGTTAAACCAACACTTAGAACGTGAAAGGGAAATACTAATAGCCTTTTATTTCATATAGTTATTTATTTTATTTTTATTTAATTTGCATTTAAGCCGTTAAGGCATGCAAATTCCCTTTTTTTTTTTTTTTTTTTTTTTTTTTTTTTTTGAACTTTACATATATACAACATGTGGGGCATCTCCCCCACACTAGGGTGAGACATGGGTGAAAACTCATGTTTTGCTACTGTTTTTATTAACCAAGTCGCTAGCTTGACTCGACCCCGAATTCATTGGTTCATGGGGAAGTAAGTGGAACAAAAAATCTCCATCGGACTTTCGTTCAAGATGTTTGGATAAACACTGAAGTACTTGAAAGTTCCACTCCGATGAGATATACACAGATCCGGCTTACAAATGATAAATGAAAATGCCGGGATCAAAGATAGTGTCTTCATTCCCGAAGGAGTGAAGAACAGGAGAAGTCACCGTGTAGGTGAAGAAAAGAAAGAAAGTCATGATAAAAATCATGACTAACTCATCATCAGTAGAAGGAGAATTCATGCTTTCAGTATCATGAATCTCATCATTTAAGCTCAGATGATCAAGACATATTCTGGGTGGGAGGGATGGGATTTTGATAACAATCAAATTCTCAGTGTTGAGAACATCTCCCTCCGGAACACAGAGATTTTCTTTGTCAAGATCAAAGTAAAAGTTATCATACTCCGGCGGAGATATGATATGAGTGAGTTCACTGGAGAACTCCTCAAAGGTGAATGAATCATATTCGGATTTGATGTGAGTGAGTTCGTCAGCGAACTCCTTAAATGTAAATGATTCATAATCGGGGAGAGAATTATGAGAATGAGAAGTGGTGTTGCCACTAATTTTCTCTCCCAATTGATCAAAACAGAAGGCTTCCATTTCCGGAATAGAATCATCGGAAAATATGTCACTATCCTTTATGGGGATAGGAGATGAATTGGATTTTTCCTTGAAAGCCTCAATTTTAGAAATGAGAAGATTGACATTCAATAATGTTGCTCGAAGAGCTTCATTTTTGATTTCAGTGTCAATTTCATCATTCTCTTCTTCTAAGCTGACTGGCTCAGAAGGAAATTCCTCCATATAAATGATGTCTCCACATGATAAAGTATCATCATTAGTGGAATCGGAGAACATCTCAAAATGATCTTTTGAAAAATCAAAAGGAGGAGGGATATCACACATTTGATCAAAAGTTCCCCGTGACTCACTTGGGATTGAGACAAGGTTCTCAACACTAGACTTTATGAATTCGTCCGAATCCTTTGCAGGAACAGTGTCAAGAGACTCGTCTCCCATGCTTAGAGAGTTAGTGGGAACCTCGGGTGTGATAACAACAGACTGAGTTTCAACTGATGAACTTGATGAATCATCATCAAAGATATCTTCATCATCACTGTCATCAGGAATGAAACGAAATTGAGAGCTAGATCTGGCTGCTTTTTCTTTTGCAATTGATTCCTTAATAGATTTTTCAAATGCATCTTGGGAATTTATTTTAGCAGCCCGCTCTTCAGCTAACAATTCTGCCATGGATTTCTCATGTGAATTTTCTTGGGCATTATTAACAGCCGAATCATTAAGTGTATCCACAAAATTTTTAAGTTTTTGTAATACATCTTCGAAAGATTCTTCAAGAGGTGATGACTGAGGTTGAATCATTTGATACTGTGGAAGTTGGTCCTGATAAGAATGATCAAAATTGTCACAAGGGCCATGCTCATAGACAAGCGGGGTCCTCGTTTGACAATCGGATTCATAATGTGGATCACCACAGTACTCACAACAATACATTTGCTGCGACTGATTCGGCGAATCATAAGGATATTGGTCATAGACAAACCCGTTTCCTGGATTCACAATGCTACAACCATGGCAATTTCCACCATTAGGAGGTCCCCCACACTGTTCACAACCATAGTTGTAAGATGAAGACATTTGGGGCTGTGGAGAGTAGTCGGAGAAATTTGGCGGTTCATTGAAAGAATTTGGATTATAAGTAATTGAATCCCTTGAACCGCAAAACAAACAACTTCCGTCTCGAATATCATTACCACATTGTTCACATGTACACCAATGACATGGCAAACCGAAAAGCGGCTCACCACAACCGACACAAGGAATAAAATCCGGAGGTGGGACAAGTGGTGTGCTCTGAGAGCTAGGAATTTCCACCACTTCCGTTATGGTCTCTGGTTTTTGTTTTTGAATAACGTGAAGATTGGGCAAGTCGTTCTTTTTAGTCATCGTTCTAAGCTCAGTACGTTTGCTTGACAAACTTTTAACCGTAAATTGTGAAAGGTCTGGATTAATTCTTGACGGTTTGTCATTAATAGCACGTATCTCGGGCTGTGAAGGGCAGTTGGAAGAACTTTGAGAATCATTGATGGAATTAAGCTCTCTTTCGAGGGCTAAATCACACCAATAACAAGATCCGTTAGGTGCATCATTTCCACACTTCTCACACGAACACTTAGAACAACGAAGATTATCACCCACTGGACCTCTACAACGAAAGCAGCAATAGCCCAGTGACGACATAGAAGAAAGGTATAAGAAGTTTAGAATCAAATGGATAGAGGGTAAAGGGATAAAGAATCGAAAAGGGTAAGAGGGTAAAGATGAATATTTTTGGGTTTTTGGTTTTTTTTTTTTTTTTTTTTCAACAAGATCAAAGCACAACACAAGGAACTTAAACCTTAAATCAACCAGCGTACGGTAGCTCTCTGACTGAAAAACGCACAGAGTGGCGGAGAAGCAAAGGTGGGCAATGAATGCTCCTTAAAAACCCGCTTCTTTCAGTCCGACAATTTAATGTCAGACTATCCTAGAACCTCCGTTAGAGTTTGTTTATCAATCAAAGGTGAGCCGAATTCGCAAGCGACACAAAGGCAAGTTTTAATCTTAGGTTTGGGAACTTATTATGGTCGTACCCCCAGTTAGGTAGTACTCAGTCTTGGTTCTCGATGGTTAATTTTTATTGTTTATTATTAAAGAAAACGGAAAATATTTTTGGGTTTTTAACTTTATATGATAATAATAATAATAATAATATATATAGAAAAGAAAAGAAAAATATTTTTGTATTTTATATTGTTTTTGGAAAATAGGAACTTCTTGGGAGAAGGATCTCGAATCACTAATCGCTAAAACTTACACAATAGTCGCAGCACACCTCCCCGGCAGCGGCGCCAAAATTTGATCCTTTCCGAACCACTTATCTTTTATTTCTCTATCACACAAGTCAACCACTTGTGAATGGTCAACCGTAATAAATGATAAAAGACAAACAGTCTCAGAACGAATACTCGTGTGTAGTGTGTGAAACCAGGCAAGTGATCACCCGGATCGTTTCCCAACGAGATGTGAATGGAAAACTGTGAAAAGCTAGGATTAAAGTGATAGATGATTTAGATTGCTTTTGATTTTGCTTTTTTTTTTTTTTAACAATTCTAAATAACAAATAAAAACAGATATACACAGGGAAATTAAACGCGAATAAAATTAAACCAAAACGCGTAACGGAAAAGCTAAAATGGGACAAAAAATAAAATTTTAGAAAATTAAAACCTAAAAATGTAAAATAACTTAAAACTTATATAAAAACTTAAATTATATTTTTTTATATTTTTTATTTAATTATTATTAATTATTTATTATTTAATTATTAATTAAACTAATTTAAATTATAAAAAATACTAAATAGACAAAGAAAAATCTAAAACTTTTTCTAAAAATATTACTAAGTAAATAAAAGCTAAGAAAATTATAAAAATGAAAATTACTTAATTAAAATTTAAAAAGATAAATTCTATTAAATAGAAGCTATCACTTTATTTCTATTTTTGATTTTCTTAAGACCTGAAAATATTTTTATATTTTTCCTAGATTAAAAATGATAAAAGAAAATTATGAAAATTGGAATTATATTTTTCTGATTAATATTCTATTTATTATGATTTAATTACTATTAAAAACTAATTAAAATGATTAAAAATATCAAAACTATTCAGAAAATTATGAAAATTTACAGATAATTCTAAAATAATATTAGAAAGATAAGAAAAATAAAAGTGGAAGCTGGCTAAGCCTAAAAAGCACTTTTGGGCTAATAAGCAGTTTGCTAATAAGCCCAAAATAAGCTAAAAAGCAAGAAAATTGACCAAATGATCAGGACTAGCTTAAACAACTATAAGAAGCATGAAACAACTTAAAATACACAATAAGCACAAGAAATAAGCAAGCTAAGCACTATGGCTGCTTACAAAATCAAAACAGAAAAAGCATGAAATAGGCAAACTTGCAGACTAGATTAAGCTAGGTAATAAGCTATTGAGATGCAATTTTATGGGGGCAAAACTTAGCCTATACTACTGGGTATCTAAAAACACAAAAAGCCCCATCATAATCTTGCCAATTGAGGTCCAATTAGCACCTAGATCAGCTGGTTCAGCTGAGTTTGCTGAATGCCCTGCACAGGGCAGAATTGCCCAGTTTCAAGCCTAGGTTTGAGGGCTTATAAGGGTTCTAAAAATCTTGATAAAAATTCTAATTGTAGACAAGCTGGGTGAGATGATATATCCAAAAGCTCAGCTTGTGAGGGCTTGTGGGGATGAAATGAAAAATTGATGAAATTCTATGAAAACCACAAAAACTAACAATTTGAGAACTGAGTATGCAGTTTTCCTAGAAACTTGGCCTAGGCTTGTTGTGACTTAACCAGGTTTTAGACACTTGCTATATAGACCAAATGAAGACTAGAAATGGTAAAGTGAATGGCCAAAACAGCTTGTGACAGCTTATGGCTTGTTTGACTGTTTTAAGTTCCAAATTT
This sequence comes from Artemisia tridentata subsp. tridentata, assembly GCA_021014915.2. Lineage (NCBI taxonomy): Eukaryota > Viridiplantae > Streptophyta > Magnoliopsida > Asterales > Asteraceae > Artemisia > Artemisia tridentata. Next base: position 510,333,166 of record CP139509.1, on the reverse strand, counting down.
CAAACAGCATGTGTAAAACTTGACAAGAAACTGATATGGCTAAGTAGAACTTGTAATTAGCTTATGGTGGCTTATTTGAGCTGGTTTGAAGTTGGCTAAATGGCACATGTACAGTAACATGGGTTTTTACCCCGATTGAACACTGAACCAAACACCCCTTTGGTGGGTGACTGTTTTTACTTTTCAACTTAAAATGGTGTTTTAAAGCTGAGATATGAACTGATTTAAGTATATATAGCTTACTTATCAACTAATATGTAATTATTATTAAGAAATAAGCAGTAGATAAGTAGTACACAGTTAACTAGATTTTAAGCTAAAAAACTTCAAAATGCTTACAACTGATTCGAGGCTATAGGGATAGCAAGACAAGATCAGAACCAACCTAGCTTGTTCACACAAGCTAGAAATACCCAGAAAAACCTTCCTTGATCAGCTTATAACCCAGAATAGCTTTTTAGAGCTTATGTTGACTTTTTGGTTGACTTTCTTCAAACTTGAACTTCAGATGATCTAGTAACTATATAAGCTTACAACAGGCTATGGAAAGCTTGTATAAGCTTATAGCAAAGGTGTGAGGGCTTATGAGAGCTTATGATTGGAGTATGAACTTAATACGTTTAACAGAAACACTTGAAACTTAGCAATTCTAATATTTGGAACAAGATAACTTGAAATAAGATTAATTTCACTGAATTTAACTTGCATTAATACTGAGAACTCGAAATTACATTAATTTGATTACTGATTAAGAAATACGACTTAAGCTGTTTTTCTACACTAATTTTGGTCCTAATCTACTGACAACTTGAACTCTTGGTCTTCTCCTCTTTAAATAGCAATCCCATATTACTCCTTGATCAAATCCAAGCATATCCTCACCATTTAATTGTCTTGAATTGATCTCAGCCATCCAGTGTAATTTTGGCGGGAAAATGGAACAAGTGGGTTTTTGGCTTATTCCTGAGTACAAGTGGGATAGAGGGTAGCTAAGATGAGGGGGGTGATGGTGGGTGTGTCAGGATAAGGTGGTTTGCTGGTATTGGAGGAAATTGTGGGGGGTGACTGTCTGGTTTTTGGCGGGGTGATAAGGTAGGAGACGGGTCAAATATAGTTTGACCCTGATATTTATCAAAAAAGGAAGTGGGCCGGGTTTAGTGAAATAGGGAGTTGGGCCTAGTGGTTTTGGACTGGACATGGGTTTGGTTTATTTATTTTGGGTTTGAAATAATAATGGGATCCGGTTTGGTTTAGTTTAGCACAAGGACCAATTATGTAATTTCTGGAATGTTGAGGGGCTTGTTGTGACATTCTTCCAAAGTTTTCACATAAGGACCAAACCTGTCAAATGAGATAAACCAAGGACCATAAATGTAATTATTTTCCATTTTAAACTTTCAAGGACTATTTATGTCATTTTCAAAACTTCAGGGACCTAAGTTGTCATTTTTGCAATTTTAAACTCCAAGGACTAAGTTTGACAACTAAAGAATCCCTAAGGACCTTAAATGACTTTTTACATGATTTGAACATCCAGGGACTAGTTTTGCCAATTTATGAAAGTTTAGGGACTGAAACTGTAAATTATGTAAACTTTGTTGTTTTTCATCAGTTTTTAATCCTTTTGCATTTGTAACACATAAAAACACAATTTAATGATATTTCCTGTATTATTTGACTTTCAAAGTGTTTTTGGCAGTTTATGTGGGTTTAACAATATAAAATATATGTGTAATTAGACACATATCAAAGGGCCATGTACCTAATGAATATGAGATCTCAATAAATTTTGTACAAAATGGTACAACATGGAATCGAAATGAAACACGTGTTGATGAAATTTTTGCATATGCTATAGCAAGTGAAATAATAAATGATGAAGTTTCTGTGCCAAAATCTATTAGAGAATGTCGACAAAGAAAAGATTGGCAAAAATGGCAAGATGCCATACAAGCTGAACTAGATTCACTTGAAAAGCGCCAAGTATTTGGCCCTGTGACATTAACCCCAAATAATGTGAAGCCTGTAGGCTATACATGGGTATTTGCTATAAAAAGAAACGAGAAAAATGAGATTGTGAGATACAAACCAAGACTTGTAGCACAAGGTTTCTCACAAATACCCGGGGTAGATTATGAAGAAACATATTCACCTATTGTGGATGCAACGACTCTCAGATTTTTAATTAGTCCTGCAAATGTTGAAAGGCTCCAAATGCGCCTTATGGATGTTGTCACAACTTATTTGTACGGATCACTTGATAGTGACATTTACATGAAAATTCCCGAAGGATTGAAATGCCGGAAGCTTGTAAATCTAAGCCTCGTGAAATGTTTTCAATTAAATTGAAAAGATCTTTATACGGTCTAAAACAATCAGGATGAATGTGGTATAATCGCCTGAGTGAATATCTTTCAAAAGAAGGATACAAAAGTAATCCAATAAGTCTGTGTGTTTTTATCAAAAGATCAAAGGGGAGTTTCACAATCATTGCAGTGTATGTTGATGATTTAAATATCATCAGAAATATTGATGAAATTGAACATACTGCAAATTTGTTAAAGAATGAATTTGAAATGAAAGACCTTGGTATGACAATGTTTTGTCTGGGCTTGCAAATTGAGCATTTGCCAAGTGGAATATTTGTCCATCAATCAAACTATATGGAAATGATATTGAAACGATTCAATATGGATAAAGCTCATCCACTAAGCTCACCAATGGTCGGTCGTACACTTGACCGGGAACTTGATCCGTTCCGCCCCAAAGAACATGATGAGGACATTCTTGGTCCTGAAATACCATATCTAAGTGCGATAGGGGCTTTAATGTACCTTGCTGGTAATACACGCCTAGATATTGCTTTTTCAGTGAACTTATTAGCAAGATATAGCTCTGAGCCAACACGCCGACATTGGAATGGAATCAAACACATTTTTCGTTATCTTTGTGGTACCCGTGATATGGGATTATTTTACCAAAAGAATTCGAAATCAAAGTTGGTTGGATATGCTGATGCTGGTTACTTGTCTGATCCACATAAAGCACGATCCCAAACAGGGTATGTTTTCACATATGGAGACACCGCAATTTCTTGGAGGTCAACAAAGCAATCTTTAACTGCAACATCATCAAATCATGCTGAACTTATTTCACTTTATGAAGCTGGTCGAGAGTGCGTTTGGTTAAGATCGATGATTCAAAACATCCAAGAAGAATGTGGGCTCGAGTCTATTAAAGAAAATCCAACCATGTTATGTGAAGACAACGCAGCATGTATAGCTCAAATCAAGGAAGGGTATATTAAAGGAGACAAAACAAAACACATTTCTCCGAAATTCTTCTTTACATATGATCTACAAAAGGATGGAGTTATTGATGTTCATCAAGTTCGATCAAGTGACAATTTGGCAGATTTATTCACAAAGTCTTTGCCAACAAGAGTTTTTCAGCTACTGGTTCGGAAGATCGGCCTTCGACGTTTAAAAGATATACATTAATTTGAAGAGGAGCATTATGCGTACTGCACTCTTTTCCTTCATCAAGTTTTTATCCCATTGGGTTTTCTTGGTAAGGTTTTTAAGGAGGCAGTTTTTATGGCATGTAATAAACGATGAATATCCAAGGAGGAGTATTGTAAATATGGGCTTTTGGGCTTATGGGCTTATAGGTGATGTCTATTCATCATTTTCTAGGGTTTGTATCTTATAAATACACCCTTAATGTAATCTCTTGTAATTACCACTCAATAAGAATTCTCCTTAATCTCATTCTTGTGATTCTATTCATAACAATGTGCTATTTTGCTCTATTTATTTATTTGTTTTTTAAAAAATCAATCAAGTGTATATAAAATTGACAACGAAACTTTCTTTTATTGTAATGACACATATTTGGATTGTTGATATTTTATTAAGGGGGAATTTATACACACACCAAACCTCCGAGTTTTTATAAGGCTATGCACAGTCGACAGATTTTATCGGTCGATCGTTTGGAAATGTCCATATCCGATCGATATTGAGATTGGTCGGTTCCAATGAGTTATATCGGTCGCTTCTTGGGGCAAGGCAACATCGGTCCTTCAACCGACCGAGTTTAAAGCAAACCAGACACACATTCAAACTTCTTTAATGATGAAAAAAAAAATAAAAAAAAAAAATAAATAAATAAAAAAAAAAAAAAAAACTTTTTCAACCTTATAAATACCCACCTCAAACACACACCTAAACACAAATTTCGAACACAATTCATATTCAAATTAGCATCCATAAACAACTTCTAATCATGTCAAAGAAAAACACTCCCACATCAAAAGATTGACGATCCCGACTACCCCAAAATGCCTTTAATTTTAACTTCTCGCCGGAAAACAACTTCCAACTAACTGCATAACACCACCACAACAACGGGGTATTCGATTTCGTGCATCCTCTTTTGAATATTCATCACGACTACCCCAACCCAACCAAAATCATAACATGTTTTACCTTAATCGTCCATATGTTTCACCGTATCAAGAACCAAGTGGGTCGTCGTATCGGCCTAAAATGGGTTTCATGCAATCTCCCCAACCGTATCAAGATTATTCCCCGATTCGGGATGTTAATCTTGATATGGATTTTGAGGATTTTATGGACAACCATGCGACGCAACAATATCCGACTCAAGATGCGTCGATGGGGCAAGGTTCGGGTCACGGTTCTTACAATGGTTCGTACCACGGTTCTTTCCATGTAAAGCTTGGGTTTGACAAAGGTGGAAGAGATCGCTCTTTGTAAAGCTTGGGTTTTTGTGTCGGAAAATTCCCAGCGAGGAAACGCTATTAGCAGGCACCGCTTTTGGGAGGAGGTGATAGCGTATTTTCATAAAGAAACCGGTTCATTACGAAGCTACGACTCTATCAGCATGATTTACATATGATTTACGGACATGATTTCAACTTGGTGGAATGTTGGAATATCTTAAGGCATCACGATGCTTGGAAGACGGAGGGGGTAGCTATACGAACGAATAGTCGGAATAAAACAAAGGGCTCTACAACAACCTCGGGGTCAACGCAAGGTCCTTTGAATTTTCAAGACGTCGATGATTCTGAAACTGAAGACGATACTAGAGAATCACGACCAGAAGGTCGTGACGCAGCTAGGAAGAAATTATCGTCCTTTTCTCGTGATCCACCACAATCGTTTGTAGCTTCGCTAACCAAGAACTTCTTCAAATCGAAGCCGTCAAAAGAGGGAAAAAAGAAGGTCATTGAAGATGAGTATTTGAAAGTGAAGCAACAAGAGCTGGCCATGAAAAAAGAGAAAATAAAACTTCAACGAAAACAGGTCATATTCATGGAAAAATCAACCAAGAACCAAGATTTGATCTTCTACTACTCCAAAATCGACCCAACTTTGCCTGAAAATCACCAAAATAATCTTAGGCAGCTTAAGACATCAATCAAAGATCGCTACAATTTAGATGATTAGTTTACGTTTGTAATCGCTATCGTATTTTTAATTTAGTATTGTAATGTTTTTATTATTAATGAATTTTAAATATTTTTTTTTATTATTATTTTTTTAATGTTTGATTAAAAAAAATTGGTCATCGACTGTGGCACTTATAGTCGATTCTGGTCGCCGGAGAGAGAAAGCTGACGTGTCAGCCGGTGACCCAGGTCGCTTGGGTCAACGATTGTGCATAGCCTAACAAGTGCTCTCTCCGTCCTATGTATATTAAGTGTGCATTTTCAAAACGTACAAAGTTTTAGAAAATTTCATTAACTATATATACTCTCTACCAATTAAATATCATTTTTACTCAATAAAATCTCATATTATTGGTTGAAATACAATATTGACACTTAATTTGGAACATCCTAAAATTACAGAAAGTAAATCCTTTTAGAAACCATATTTACCATTATAGGCCAAGTTAAAAAGTATAGACTATTGTACAGGCCCCCCAATTTATTTATTTATTTATTTATTTATTTTTTTCACTATTAATTTTTTCCATTTCTTATGAAGCAATGAGGGTGAGTGCTTTTGACTTTCCTTTAATCGTTAAAACATAGTCTGTGCTTTTCCGAACCCATGTAATACATGATTTCAAATTTTGCATTTTTAATTAAAAAACGAAATTAACATGGAACATAAATTAGTATAAGCCACAATCAATTATATATATATGCCAAGCTAACCATGTGCACAGTGGAGTTCCCCGTGGTATAAATCAACATACAAAAACAAATTCTAGAGAACTAGGTAACCGATATATAAATAATACTGTTACAGTACTCACATACAAATTACTATACGTGCTCACAACATTAACCATAGAATCTGTTTTATGAACATGATCGAAGACCCCTCTATCCAAAATTAACGTTCAGCAACCAATTAATTAAACTCAATATATATGTGAATTTGTAAGCTCAACTAATCCATTTTTAAAAAGATGAGGTAGATATCGAGGATCTTGAGAAAATCTTTCATTTGTCAATGATTATGCCATATATAGAGCTTAATTAAACAATGTATGATTTATAATTTGTATCCAATACGCGATCATGTGCCTTTATAGCTTCCAAATTGTATTTGATGTCGTATTTAGTTTTTGCTAGTGTTTAATATGATCGACATTCCAAAATATATATATATATATATATATATATATATATATCGTGACACTCGTCAGTGATTATAGATGTATAGTCACATGCATGTATACGTATTGTACATGTATTTAGAACTTGAACATGATGTATAAACTTTTATATGACCTAGAACGACCGATAGCAAGTTACTAGCAAATGTTAATCGTCGTAACATGTTCGTCGTGAATTTGTCTTTAATTACTCTTATTAAGGTTTCTATAAGTTATAGTAATTAGTTATTAGCTCAAATACAATTGACTTAATGACATATACCACGTACAAGTCTGTTCGAAGCTAGGTCATTAAGTACATGTGTTACGAGTAATTAAGCTTTAGCAAAACACGCTTGAGATCGAGTTACTTTCACCTAAATGATTTGCAATGCCGTCGTGACGTGTTCTATAAAACATCGTGAAATAGATTAGTGGTTGATCCTTCTAAGAGCGAGAAAACTTTTCCAAAACACAGACATGTAAACCATTTCATTATAGAAGCAACAGGGTTGGCAATGGCCAACATTCGGCTTTCTAGAAGATATCGAGATAGTGTGTCTTCTATAAGAAGTACAATAACGTATCTTAAATCCTTGAATTATTATGTTGCTCAAGAAGTAAAAGCAAAGAAAGGATTATACGAAGACTTATAACCTCCATATGCATGAAAAATGAAAATCATGCATATGTATCACCTCTAACAATGTCTGAACGATTGCAAAAACAATGCAATTCAAATGATATATATATATATATAAACAATGTTAACTGAAGGGCCAAATAGTTCATTAACCTTTTCTAGTAAAGATTATGTAGAAGATAGGACGATTAACTTAGAGTCGAGTTATTCTACAAACCAAAGATTCCTCACATACCAAGGGACTCATCCCCACCATCCATCTAAAAATAAATCAATGGTTGAGATTAAAAGCATTTTAATATTTCACCCATTTTTTATAATTTAATTATCTCTTAAACCGTTAATCGTTAAGCGAAAATAATTACACCATCGCGACAAGCATTTAATTATCTTTCTATAGACGGGCATTTTGATATACTTTCGACAAAAAAAAAAAAAAAAATCGTTTTTTTCACCTTTTTTTTCGTAGCCGAAAAAATCATATATGATATATCATATATGATATTACATATCATATATGATATTATATGTAATATCATATATGATATATCATATATATCATATATGATATGTAATATCATATATGATATGATATTAGATATCATATATGATATGTAATATCATATATGATTTTTTCGGCCACGAAAAAAAAACATGAAAAAAACGAAAAAAAAAATTTTGTCGAAAATATATCAAAGTGCCTATCTATTGAAAGATAATTAAATGCTCGTCGTAACGGTATATTTTTTTTTCGCTTAACGATTAACGGTTTGAAAGATATTAATATTTGAAAAAAAAAGATGAAAGTGGTTTTTTTAAATTGTTGGGATTAATCTCATCCATTAGATCAAATAAAGATGGAGGGAAGATGAATGGTGGAGATTAGTCCCTTGGTATGTAAAAAAAGTTTGGTCCTCAAATGATCTTAAATCATTAACTTATAGTTGTAATACGTGACTTTTCTAGCAATAATGTTCATATAGTTTTTTCTTCTTTTTTTTTATTTATTTTTTATTTATTTTTTATTTTTTCAAAAATGTATACTATCTACTATTTAAAAAGGCATTATGTATATGGTTAGAATAAACAAAATTATTATATATATTTATAAATTTGAATAAAATAAAATTACAACCAAGGGCTTATATATAGCATTATTGAACCATATTCTCAATGTGTCATGAATTGGAATCTTGACCTCACAAGGATATATAGCTTATCAAAAAGAAAAAGAAAAGGTTTGTAGGGTTTTCAAATAGCCAAATAGCTAGGTGTCTACATTAGAAATTTTGGCATCCAAATTTGATAAACAATGCTTCATTCATACAAGTAGTTATACTTTATGAGGTAAGACAAACTTAAGTGATTTAAAATATTAAATTTATGAAATGATGATGAAACAAACATCATCTCCTTCATATTTTGACAAAGACATAGTTTTCTATGGTATCGATTGCTAATCATTATGTATATACTCGCACACACGAATATAATATACCAATAACGATATAATTAACTAATTTCAATTATGACAATTAGCTTGATGCAAAATAACATAAATTTATTTACTTTTGATTTTGTTTCTTACATGTTTCAGGGTAAAGTGACCTAACATCTATGCGTAAAATAGAATCACTGCAACACAAAAAGGTTAATACAACATATTTTAACTTGCAACCGTTTGCAACGAATTAACAACCGAATAGCAATGACGTAAAAAAGGCGGTTGCAAATCCGTCCCAGAAAAACTATACTTAAATTTATTCTTATAGTAATAAAACTATCCGCGCGATACGGTGACGGGTTCCTTGAAATAAAATTTGTGGCCATTAATGTTTTTTAATTTTATGTTTATCATTACAACAACTCATAAAGTTTTTTAATTAGCAACAAAAAGATGCGAGGCTTTGAGCCTTTGATAATGACAACTTATGCATCAATATATTGATTTAGTGTAATTAGGATCTATGTTGCTGCTTTTGGAAACATGTAATTAAAATACGAAAATCGCAATATATTGATATTATGGTTTAACAATATACCTTCTTGAGCTTATGTTTTTGATATGGTGTTGGTAACTTATTTTTGGGCTGATTATCTTTTCTTAAATGGAACTCAAACAATGTTGTAGTGATATAGAACAGTGTTTATTACTTTATTTAGTTATCACGATATTTGTTGTTCTAATGATGGTACGTATTTGCATATGAACCAGGCTTACAATGTATGAGGCTTACAATGTTTTGGCGTAGGCTTACAATGTTTTGGCGTACGTAAAGCAGTGGGAATTTGCAAAGAAGATGTCTAAGATTTTAGGGATTGTAATTGGATAACTTTTTTGTCGACTAGACGTTTTGTCTTAGTTATTTTACATGTCAACGAATTGTATATTGTTATTGCTATGTATGAATATTTTTTTTTTCTTATTACACAAATATGGCATATATAGCATTTGTATTGCGTGGAAAGTAAGTGTTGCAAGTTCTTTAAATAAATGTTGCACTTATATACTGGAAAACAACACAACGTGTTGCATTTAATAGATAAAAGAGTTGCATCCTTAGTTCTACGTGTTTCATTTGAATATAAATGTGTTACAATTATGTGATTTAAATGTTGCAATTGATCTAAGAAAGTGTTGCACCTTGTTTTAGAACATGTTGCACTTGAGCATAAAGAGTGTTACACTTGACTGTAAAAAGTGTTGCAAATTAAAGTATCCCATTTGCTAAACATTAGCAACACTTTCAAAAAATGTTGCATATGCCAATATAAGTGTCACATTAATCTTAGGCAACATTGCATAATGTAGCACTTCGTAAAGTGTCGCAATAGACATAATGCAACATTTTATAGACATAATACAACACTCTATAGGTGTTGCTTTAGCTTCGTTTTATTGTAGTGTTGGGTACATAGATTAGCAAAAAATTTAATTTGATACATATGAAAAGATAGGATGACAAGTAAAATACATGTATAGGCTATTATCCATTTTGAGTAAAACAAATTGAATTGCATATGAGGTCCAATTTCTTAGAACATTACTTAATGAGCGTATGATATGGATTTAAATAAATAGTGTTCTTGTTTTTTAAGCAAGGAATTGAAGTATAATATATGCATTGTATACCCTATCACATAATATGAAAATGTTGCTCTTGTCATATTAGATGTGACACATTGCATGCTCATTGACCAAATCAACCGAACATTATTGCATGAATAATTAATAATTGGTTTACCTTCGTAGAAAAATTTAGTAATTTACCATGCTGTTAAATTACCTATCTTAGATGGTTTATAGCGATTTAGCGAACATGACATATACATGTCCAAATTATGACTAAATTGCACAGGACATGTATATACATGCATCGCTAATATAAGGCCAACTTGGTTTGGAAGATTATTTGCTCTAAAATCCACATGTACATAAATCTACTTCTAACCGATCTCTTTGGCCTAATAGCATGTGAGTGTCTGTCCACATCAACAAGATAGTCTCGATGCAAATTTCGTTAGAGACATCTGTCTGAGTGTGAATATGTGGTATAAGTGTGAAAAATTATCGTTCCAAAAGAAAATCTACTTATTTTGGGACAAGGGCACGATCGGGTGAGAAAGCTAGATAGGTAATTTAACACTACATATACGTACTTATCATAATTTGTATACCATATGTGTATTGATTGTTAAAGAGAATGTAATTAAAGGGATGAAGTAGCTTAGTGGATTAGAAAGAAAGACAAGAGTGGGGCATGAGAGTAGGGATGGCAACGGGGCGGGTTTGGCGCGGCGCGGTCATCTCTATCTCCAAACCCGATTATCAGAGTTCTCTCCAAACCCGCCCTGATCCCCATCGGGGATCTAATCTGGGCGCGGCCATCTCTATCTCCAAACCCGATTATTCATGCTCCTGCTAAGTACTTTTTCTAAGAAATTAACCATTGAGAAGTAAAGACTTCATCCTCCTTTTCAGCAGCATCTGAGCACAACCTTGGGATGTAATATAAAACATGTGCTCCAGTCCACTGAATGTTCAGCTTTCCACATTGAACTCAGCTCCCAAGTTTCCCCAGGAGGGAGTTGGGTGTCTTAGCATTCAGTGACTAAGTTGGACTTAAACCCATCCCTTTAGCAGACTTTAAAACCAAGTCTCTAGCCAAACCCTTCATCAAGTGATCAGCTAAGTTCTGTTGAGATCTAACAAACTCTATAGATACCACCCCATTCATGATAAGCTCACGAATCATGCTATGCCTGACACCTAAGTGCCTAGACTTCCCATTGTACATTTGACTATAAGCCTTTGCCAATGTAGCAGCACTATCACAACGGATAGAAATAGGTGCTATAGGTTTAGGCCACAGTGGAATCTCAAGAAGCAAGTTTTTCAACCATTCAGCTTCTTTACCAGCAGCAGCTAAGGCCACAAATTCAGATTCCATAGTTGAACTGGTGATGCAAGTTTGTTTCTTGGATGCCCAAGAAATTGCACCTCCACCAAGTAGGAATACCCAGCCACTAGTAGACGAATTGTCTTCAGTGTTACTGATCCAACTTGCATCAGTGTATCCTTCTAATACCGAAGGATAACCAGTATATGAGAGACTATAATCCATAGTTCTCTTCAAATACTTCAGTACCCTCTGAATTGCTTGCCAGTGATGAGCACTAGGATTACTAGTATACCTGCTCAATTTTCCACAGCAAATGCAATATCAGGCCTTGTACAAGTCATGGCATACATCAAGCAGCCAATTACCCTAGAATACTCAAGTTGAGATACAGCTTTGCCAATATTAGGCATTAGCTTCTCACTTGTATCCATAGGAGTACTCACTGGAGTACAATCAAAGTAATTAAATTTCCTCAACACCTTCTCAATGTAATGAGACTGAGAGATAGAAATTTTGTTACTTTCATGTTTAATCCTTATGCCAAGGATAACATCAGCCTCCCCCATATCCTTCATGGAGAACCTTGATGACAAAAATTCTTTTGTTAGGTCAACTTGATTTTGGTCAGTGCCAAAGATCAATATGTCATCAACATATAGACAAATGATGACTCCTTTACCAAATTCATCAAATTTGCTATATACACATTTGTCAGACTGGTTAAGTGAATAACCACTAGACAAAACCACTTCATCAAATTTTTGATGCCATTGCTTAGGTGCCTGCTTTAGCCCATATAAGGACTTAATCAGTTTGCACACCTTGTTTTCATTGCCAGGCATGATGAAGCCATGAGGTTGGTTCATATAAACCTCCTCATCCAATTCACCATTTAAGAAAGCTGTCTTCACATCCATCTGATGAATAATCAAATTGTGAATTGATGCCAAAGCAAACAACAATCTTATGGTACTGATACGAGCCACAGGGGTATAAGTATCAAAGTAGTCTATCCCTGACTTTTGTTTAAAGCCCTGAATGACTAGTCTAGCCTTGAACTTTTCAATAGTTCCATCTACCTTCATTTTCTTTTTGAAAATCCATTTGCAACCCAAAGGTTTGCAACCAGGTGGTAGATCAGCCAACACCCAAGTGTTGTTGCCCATGATGGAATCCATCTCATCATTTATTGCTTCTTTCCAGAAAGCAACATCTTGGGACTTCATTGCTTCATCAAATTTTTTGGGATCATCCTCAACATTAAAGCAATAGGAGTGTTGGTCAGAGACCTCATCCCTTGTTCCTTCAATCAAGTATAATTGAAACTCAGGTCCAAATGACTTAGGAGTCCTGACCCTATTGCTCCTTCTGAGCTCAGGTTCAAGTTGTCGAACCACAACCTCATCAGGGACCTCTTCTGAGACCTCTGATTCACCAATATCATTGGTTCCATTAGGAATCCTCTGACTTGGTCTAGGGATTGAAGAGAATCTATTCTCATCAAAGATTGCATCCCTTGATTCAATTATTGAGTTAATTGAAACAGATTCATTAGGTTCAATAACATAGAACCTATATGCCTTGGAATGCTCAGCATATCCAACAAAGATGCATTCAATGCCTCTTTCACCTAAAGTCTTTAACTTTGGATCAGGGAGTCTTAAAACTGCCCTACAACCCCAAACCTTGAGATAATTCAGGTTGGGTTTCTTTTTAGTCCATAGTTCATAAGGGGTTGTCTTGTTCTTTTGTTGGGAACCCTATTTAATAAATAGCAAGCTGTTAACATAGCTTCACCCCAGAACCTTTGACTCAGCCCAGAATAGGACAACATGGAATTAACCATCTCCTTCAGCACCCTGTTTTTCCTTTCAGAAATACCATTTTGCTGAGGAGTATAGGGGGCAGTCGTTTCATGGATTATACCAACAGACTGAAAATACATAGTATCCATGTACTCACCTCCCCTATCAGTCCTTAATCTTTTGATCAGGGACTCTTGTTGCAATTCCATCTCAGTTTTAAATACTTTAAATTTATCTAATGTTTCATCCTTAGTATGCAATAAATAAACATAACAATACCTAGAAGCATCATCAATAAAAGTCACAAAGTATTTCTTATTCCCCAAAGAGGGAGTAGCATGTAAATCACATAAGTCACTATGAATTAGTTCCAACACATTAGTTTCACGTTTTACACTTTGAAATGGTTTCTTAGTTATCTTGTTCATCATACAAGTTTTACACTTTTCAGTGTCTATGTCAAATGCTGGGATTAACCCATCCTTAGACATATCTTGCATCCTTTTAAAGTGTACATGGCCAAGTCTAGCATGCCAAAGGGTTGAATCATATAACTTAGATGTCGACATAAAAGCAAAATCAACCATATCATGAACAATATTAAGTCTAAACATTTGATTACATAAATAACCAAAACCAATAAACACACCATGTTTAGATAACACAAATTTATCATATTCAATAACTTGTTTGTAACCACAATTATTCAAAATACTACTAGAAACCAAGTTCTTCCTAATATCAGGAACATGTAAAACATTAAACAAAGAGACAATCTTCCTAGAACTAAACTTCAAATCAACACATCCTTTTCCATGCACCAGGGCTGTTGACTCATTTCCCATATGAAGAATAGAACCATCATTCATTGACTCGTAGGTCTTGAACCAGCTTCTATCTTTACACACATGGATTGTTGCTCCAGAGTCAACCCACCATGCAACATCATCATCATGCACAAAGTACAATTTAGATATATATGTAACATAATAAATCTCAAAAGACTTATTAAATATATTCTGACCTTTCAGGGAATTGGTGTTACCATTCCCAGATCAACTTGTGCTTGATCCATTGGTTTTATTGCCAACCTTAACACCTTTGCAATCCCTTTTAATGTGACCAGTTTTGCCACACTTCCAACAAGTAGGTGTTGCCTTCTTGTTAGGGTTAGCCCTTGTGTTATCATGATGTTTACGTTTGCCCTTGTTGTCATTGTACCTGGTGGAATTGTTATGTTCCACCATATTGACAACTGATGGACCAGTAGCATTGCTACTCTTTGGCTTGTCACTATCTTGTGCTTTGAGTGAATCCTCAATGGGCAAATGACTGCCCAACTCAACAAGAGTTAATTCATCCTTCTTATGTTTCAGCATATGCTTGAAATCTTTCCAAGAAGGAGGTAATTTATCGATGATACAAGAGACTGAAATAGCCTCATCCATGTTCATCTTGTGTTGTGTGAAACGACCAAGTATACTCAGAAGTTCATTGTATTGTTCCATGACAGGTCTAGAATCGACCATTTTGTAATTGTTAAAATTACTTACAAGGAACTTCTTACTTGATGCATCCTCAGCCATATATTTGGCTTCCAAGGAATCCCACAGTTCTTGAGAAGATTCAACATTTT
This sequence comes from Artemisia tridentata subsp. tridentata, assembly GCA_021014915.2. Classification (NCBI taxonomy): domain Eukaryota; kingdom Viridiplantae; phylum Streptophyta; class Magnoliopsida; order Asterales; family Asteraceae; genus Artemisia; species Artemisia tridentata. The sequence goes on along the minus strand of CP139509.1, from coordinate 510,318,040 downwards.
GATAAATATCAAACAAAGAATCAGACATATCATTGAGGATTAATCCTCTGCAGATGTAGTCATCATTCTCCCATTTGCTTCTGTTCCTCATCTGTCCCATAGTAGCATCATCCCCATGATCTTCAGGAATGGATGTGGTCACAACATACACTACATTCATACTTGACAACAAGAATTGCATCTTCTTTTGGCATCTTCTGAAATCGACACCTTCAAACTTTTCCAGTTTAGAAAAGTTAGCAGCCATATGTCTCATAACAGCCGCCATTGATTATCACTAAATAGTTTCTATTGATTGTTGGTTTTGGTTGCTGTGTGTTTTCCCAGAACAGGGTTAAGATAATCAATGACCTAACTACGTACCAATGAATGGCTACCGGATATTCACTTGAAATCGTGTTATCACTTTACAATAGAAACTATTCGACCCTATGCCTGGGTTACACGAATATCTCTATGGGATAAGACCAAGTGATGTTCTTGTTTTAGGCACAAACCAAGAACCTAATCGTATTCAAGTGTTTAGGGTTTGTATGTCGTATATTGTGTATCCATGCAGTTATGATACGGCCTCTATTTATAACTAGGCGAGTACCCATACATACCAACGGAATTCGTAGCGGCAAATAATTAACAATTTGTGATATTGTGGTGAGTGTTTTGTGCAGCGTTCAAAATAGAACGTGAACCGATTAGAATGTAATTGCAAACGGTTGTACTACACGATAACTAAAGTCTAGAAAAAATTCTTAACATCTATCAAACAACATATAAAAACATTTAATGAAACTGAAAGTAAAACATTACATTAGTTATGAGATAAAAACTAACAACACACGTTACTCTTCGCGCAAAACTTCTTGATAAACGACATTTGAGGTGTAGATTCACACGTTACTCTTCGCGTAAAACTTCCGTCAAAATTGGACCTCTAGTCTCAAGTTATGAAAGCACATCCACATTGCAAAAAGTACATGCTAGATATAAAGACATTTCAAATGAGCCCTGCAGACACCATATCTTTCAAAGCTATCAAGCAACATTTGGGAAGCTTCTAATTGTGCTATTTTTGCTTGTATCAAATTCAGAGATGTGCATCAGAAGTGGATCGAGGGTGGAAACTATGAATTATGCATGGAGGATGTCCGAGACGAAATCTGGGATATGGTGAAGCCCGCTGATCCTCTAAGGATCACACTTTCAGATTTGCTATCATGCAAACAGGGTGGAACTGTTGCAAGTATGCTTATAGATGTACGCGGTTTCTGGGCCATGACAACAGAGAAAACCTTCTACAAGAAGAGGAAGAACCAGAAGAAGAATAAGCCATGTGGCATATATGCTTTTGTAACATTAACCAAACATGTTAACCTCTCGGAACTGCTTTTTAAGAACACTGTGTATTCTATATAAAGGTAGACGATAACTTGTAGTGTGTAACGATTTCACCTACTTTTACGAATTAGAAGCTGAGCTACAATTTACTTTAGTACAGTTGGGATTTAAAATTTCTGATTATTAAAATGTATTATGTATCTGATGTGCAAACTTGCGCATTTGTTCAGATTCTTGTGTTTGAGTCTCGGGTGATTTTATTTTGGTGTTGATCGTGAAAGCTTACCAGCAAATGGGGTTCTTATAATTCAATGTCCTAGATGAATCAGACACCATAACTTTGGATTTTGACAGTTTTGTGTAAAAGAAAAAGAGATGGCTTTTATTCCTATTAGTACATGATAGTGAGTATGATACCATGTTTCCTGGATGCTTGAAATAAAAGGATAATAAGAAATCATAGCAGAAGAATTGGTTAACAATATGAAACTTTATCATGAGATTTAAAGGTTACATCATGGTACTTTGCATTCAAAGACATGCAGTGAATAAGTTAAACCTATCGAATTGATACATCGATACACATATGATTCTACAAGACTTGCAACCAATATCATTCAATATTGAGAATGTCAGTATTGCAATGCTAATACCCTACCCCACACCTTCGATGGAAGAAGTGAATGAATTGACATCCCATAAGTACTAACCATTAAAATATTCAACATTCTTTTCAACCCATTATTAACTCATTCACTCCAATACGAAAAATCATTCTCAAACTATTACTCTCACACACAATTAGCAATTTCAATTGGTCGATATTGCTCAATGTTTTCCTCAACCAACCCGTTTCCAACCTATGTGCATTTGATCTTTCAACCTTTTAGAGGCCTTTTTTATCGTTGAATTGGAGAAGTCGTCATCCAGATTCATGGCAGCTTCTGAGTTAATCTCGAACTTAACTCAGCTTTTTTAATTCATTAGCTAAGATGAGCACGGGGATTAGCCGATTTCACCACTTTACATAGAATCAAGTTAAGATGGATAAGATATATATTTAACTCAATCATAATATAGGCGGCTGCTAAAAAATTCCCTCTGAAATAGCAGCAGGAAAATGAGGGAATATTAGTTCAACAAAAGAAACTTTACCAGTGGGAAAATGTTGAAAAAAAAAAACTGGCTCCAATGACAAAGTAGAAAAGCAGAAGGACTACTCCTTTGAAGGTAATGAGATGTTCCATCCTGGAAATAACAATTCATTAAAGTTTTTGCATATTTTGATAATGAGTTTTAACATATAATATAGATTTATGATCACAATGTACCTGTAATGTGAAGGCTGTGGCTATAATTGTGAGAGCAAGAGAGCCAGTTTCAAGTAGATTGAAATCAAGATCCATTTTGATGCCAATTATCCATGAAACAATAACACTCGCTGGAACCTATATCATATATGAAGTTCAAGAACATCACATTTCTAATATTCAATAGGTATATGTTAAAAGCTTTCAACATAATATTTAATTTAATGCTTATGTTGATGTGACATAGCCTCCGTAGAAAAAATCATTGGATGGGCTGAAATGATATATATTTATGGCACGCCCAATGATTTTTTTTGGTATAGCTAGTGATGCAGTAAAGTTAAACTTCTTTAGCAAAATGGAAAAGATAAAACTTACCACAAATACCGCAATTTAAGTTGCAGAACCAAGTGCCACACCCAAAGTTATATCCTGCAATTTAATGTGATTGAGAAAAGCTTTCGGCCAGGACAAAAAACTAAATTTCAAAACTTGGTACAAATCGAAATGTTGGAACGAAGAATAAGTTACCAGTTTGTTTTTAAAAGCACAGATGATGGCTCCAGCATGTTCAGCGGCTATAATGTCACTACTACAAAAGAAGCTATATAGATCGGTTAGAATGCCATATATAGATCGGTTTTGAACCGCTCTATACAAGAGTGATCTTTATGAGAGAAACACATATAGATCGGTTGTGAACCGATCTTACTATTACAACATATAGATCAGTTTATATCTAATAACCGATCTATTAAGTCAATTTTCAAATTAAAAAAAAATAAATTATAGAAACCCATATTTTTTCCAAATTTCTATTCAATCACACAATACACTAATATTCCAATACATATATTCAATAAAATAATCATCTTACAATAAGACACCAAATGGCTTCAAAAAATACAACACCATATAAATATATACGAACAAAGAACATAATTCGAACGATAATTGTTGTATAGCTTGTTACTACGTGTATCCCCTGATTACCAATGAAAAATGATAGATGCGCCGATGCCTGGAAGGAATGTGTTTGCCTATCAGTTTCAACATCAAATATGGAGACGGTGTTCTCTGAAGCTGCTGCCAGAAGATGTCCAGTTAATGGCTGGAATCGCACTTGCGCACTGCCTACTTGCTACACTTGCCAATATAGACAGTGCTTAGATATGAAAAACAGGATCGGGTATAGACATTTAAGTATTTAACAACACAAAAGAGCAGTTATATAGAACTCCAAACCAACCTTGGATACACGAGTGCACTGGAATGGGTAAACTAAATGTGATGACATGTGCACATTCAACCAACTGCTGTCCTGAAGTCGTTTTCTGATATGGGAATACCTCCATTGCAAACATTGTTGACGGGATCAACACAAGTGATCAACCTCAATAGCTTCAAGATAGAAAAAATAAAATTTCAATAAAGTGTAAGGAGAGAATACAAATGAAAATAAGATTTTGAAACAAGGCCGACAAAAGTGTTATGTTTTGAATTAAGTTATGTTCTCTCGAATGGGAGAAAAGTGAAAACAGAATTTTCTCTTTTACAAGGGAAATTGTATCAAAATAAAAATGTAATAAGTTGTTTGGCTGGTAATTGTACTCTGGTGGCCCGGAGAATGGATTGCATACTCAAAAAGAGGAATCTTGTTGTATTCTAGATATGTTCGCATTCACCTGCAGTTTTCCAACAATTGCTTTGTTACAACTTGCAACCACTTAATGGCTTACGGTGGAACTCATAGTTTGTGAATGTTTTACCTCAAACGGGTCAAAGTAACATGTCAAACAGGTTGAAAGTCAGCCCAAGTCTGCTTCAATGCATACAGCTTTTTATATCATCCTAATTCAAAGATTGGTTTTTGTAATTCTGCTTGATGCATTAGTAATGATGTCAGTTTTTATCTGTGTCTACCTATACCAAAAACTAATAAATGACATGTTTCAACCCGAATATCTTACCTGATTGACTAGGTTATAGACTCCCGCGCTGACATCATTAAGGGCATTTTCTGCTGAAAGCAACTCATCGCAAGGAAGAATTGAGCTCAAACTATTGTTGTAAGGATCTTGCTGGAATCCCTCAAGTGCTGTACACGTATCACCTGCAAATCTGCAGAATTTATAACACTTTTAAGTCGGTTCCTTCTAAGTTGGTTCGTGTCATTTTCATCGCTCCAGTTGTATTATATATTGTCATTGATGCCTCATCAGCCGTATCAATAATAATATCAATAATCTTATCGGCCCTCGAGTGGAATTTAGCATTCCCTCCAAGTACTAAGCTGGTTCCAACTCTGAAAAAAAATGTCAATTGTTTTAGTACTCACAAGTAGTGTACAACCCAATGTTGTGCACAACTTAATAATGCGAGTTAAGATAACATTGAAAACTTACATGGCTAAAAGAGTAAAGAAAGCTGCAAGAATAACGTGCCAAAGGTAATATTGCTTGTGGAACGTTGGTTTTTTTAATTTCTTCAATTTTCTGTTGTTTCTATTGCAACAAGTTGTTGCAATAAGGAATATTCCAAAAACGACGCCACATAAGAGCCATAGGGCTGCAAGCACATATCCTGCTATTCCTGTGTATGCAGTTGACTGCAACAATGTCACTAAAGAGTAATGTTACTATAATACTAAGTTTCTCTTCTATTTCAAGAATAAAAACTTATAGATCAACATCAATGAAAACTAAACTTACGCTCCAGTAATGGACGTTGGTAATGTCATATCCTCCCCTATACATTCTAAGGTTTTCCAAAGGGTCGCGCCTAACTGTGTCATCCGATATCTGTGTTGTTTCTGCTGCATAAAAAGAGAGGTTTTGCTAAGTTACTTGCTGTTACAGTGTTGATACGATATATACTCCTTCATTCCGTGTTAATTTTTGTCCATCCTATTATGCTAGTATGCCGCAAAATATTTATTACCAAAAAAGTGTGAACATTATAAATATATGAATTTACTGTATATGTATTTTAGTAAGACATGAATAATGATTGAAAACATTAACTTTAAATATATGAATCATAAAGAGCAAATAAACTTTGATTTTGTATCCATTTTATTTATTCTAAAAAACAACGGGAAAGTGTATATGTGGGCATACCTTCTAGTGAAGTGGTAGTAGGTTGGCCTTGAATATGAGAAAAGCTTGAAACCAAAAGCAATATCATTACTAAACATATTCTGCTCCATCTTCTACCCATTTTTTGTCCTGCATTTTTGTGACATCCAAATCTCTTACAGTTAAGAATATGAATTCAATTCTTATTAAGAATATGAACTCACAACTAATTAGTTGATAAGTGTCGATCACACTCACACGGCCTGAGTACCGACGTACCGTCAGACTACAATACTCTTGGATACAAACAGTTTATAAACATTTTCAACCATATGCGCATTCAACCAACCACTTTTTCAACAAACACCTAACAACATCACTAGACAACATCAATAATTCAAACCAATATACACACAAGCATACAACATATTCATAAGGGATCGCAATCATAACAACTACTTTAACTAGCTTTTCAAAAAAAATGATGATCATACCATGTAGTCAACAGTGATGAAAGGGTCGTTAACAGCAACAAGCTCAACATCGTCTCTCTGAAGAGCAACTCTGGCAACCAACCTTCCGATTCTTCCGAAACCTAAATCACAAAATAATAATCACAATCAAAATCACAAAACGACAGGGATGGTGGTGGTGGTGAGTGGTGGAGGTGAGAAACCAAACTATTGAAGAGTGGAGGTAAGGGTTAGGATTTGTTTGGTGAGAGGTGAGGAGCTGGTGTGTGATTTGGGGGATAGGGTTTTGTGTGTGGTGTGGAGGAAAATGAAAAGTTGAAATTTGGGTGAATCCCGCTAAATTATTTAGAGAGTTAATAGATCGGTTGTTTCAAAAAAAATGATCTATTTAATCTTTTTTACAACTAGAGGTTATATAGATCGGTTTTTAACCAAATAACCAATCTATTTATCCTCTTTTCAATTTGTTAGATCGGTTTTTAAGATAACCGATCTATTAGAAGTGATCTATTTAAGCTTTTTTGTAGTAGTGGGCATTTCCAACAATTGGTAGCTCAATGATGCTAATGAAACTCACTGATATCCCCCACGAACTCGAGGCTTCCTATTATTCAAATTTTGATAGAAATTTAAGGAGGGTAATCAATTTATAATATAACTAGCATGGTACCCGCGCGTTGCGGCGGATACCATGGCACAGGCTTTACGTCATTACGTGCGTGTGTGGTTTCAATTGTTTTGTGTGTCTTAGCTGAAATATATTTTCCTCTTTGATTTGATTTCAATTGAAACCACACACGAACGTAAAATATATTTCAGCTAAGACACCTCTTGTTTTTCTCAAAACTGATAATAATGTTACAAAAATGAAGAGGAGACACAAGAGTTTGTAACATTATTATAAGTTTTGAGAAAAACAATTAGTTGAAATCATATCATTAAATAAACATAGCATGGTACCCGCGCGTTGCGGCGGATACCATGGCACAGGCTTCAAATGATAATATTGTCGACGAATAAATTGACGTTCCAACCCATAATTAGTAGTACTATCGTCAAAAACAACACAATCCATAAACGGTTTGTTGTTGTACGTGTAAAACTAATCGATATTCAGAATTTCAGATATTCAAAAATTTAGATATTCATTCATGTCCCGATAAGTAAATAACAAATTAACTTTGTACTCCAGCTCATATAATTTGTACTCCAGCTCAGGGAATTCTTTACGAAAAAACTGTTAGTTTGATGGCATGAACGCAAAGCGACTACTATGTATAGTTTTCAAAAAAATTCGTTAGCGTCAATATGCACTTGTGACTGTATTTTTCTATGTCATTATTTTAAGTTGCGGTAGTCGATTTTTAATAATGATATGTGTGTGCCTGTTTTTTTTTTCATTTTTGTGATTTAGATGTATTAGTAATATAGCCACACATAATGGTGACACCAGTTATATTAAATGCATAATCAAGCATGTTATGTGAGTGGAACCGTTCAAAGCATTATCGATGGCAGCCAGTTTAATAATCCCTCCGTCCCAATTTCATCATCTAAACTTAGATATATGTGCAACCTATAACACCTCTCTAGGTACAAGTTTCAAGAGAGAAAGAGATGAGCGGTTCACCTTAAGTGAATTTGCATTATGGTAGGGCCCAGTGTCAAATACTTATAACCGCTGCATGGTAGGGCCCAGTGTCAAAGATAAAATTGGCACGACAAATTTTAAAATGTTAAGGTTGATATAGCCATTGGGTAAACACAGTGACTTACTCAAATCCTACATTGATAAGTCACCATCGTCCATTCCAAGGTTCATATGAAGTCTTATGATGTTTCAATATATGCAAGGCTACTATCATTTCCCAGGTTCATATGACAACTATAAAGTATTTTAGTCTAAATATAATGACTGCAAGGTTGATTTGTTGATTGTTTAACAACTACAGTATTTAACGATAGTATTCAAGCATAGTTAACATTTGTTATATTTGTTCTAGCATTTTATCTTTATTACTTCTATATCAAAAATCAAGTTTGTTTCCACTTCTATGTTATTATTCTGGCTAGTTTTTACAAGATCATCTTGTAATTGCTAATTCATTGATAATTAAAATTAATAGATACTCGTATTAGAAATAGTGTCATCACAACTTTTATAATATCCTTAAAATACAACTTTTATAATTTCATTCAAGCTCTAAGAAAATTTGATACATTTTCGCATTTCTTATTATCTTTTGTGCTACTCCAAAACTACTTTTTTGCCATGTCTCTTTCCTAGGTAAGAATTTTGTGAGTCCCAAAACTCTATCTCCTCTTTCTACAATATTTTACTCCTAAAGCTCAATCTCATCTTTCTAGTATCTCTGAATTCAAATTTCATCTTTCTGAGTATCAAGTTTCCAGACCCTCACTTGGTCAAAACATAAACCGAAAAAATAAAAAAATACAAGGTATGAAATAACAAATGACAAATCTTACAAACAAATAAACGTGTTTAAAAAAAATAAACAAATAAACCATCCAATAAACCTGAATTTTGAAACGACAGTACAGTTGGAAAAAAAAAAAAAAAAAAAAAAAAAAAAAAAAAAAACTCAACATACAAACTTAAAACACAATCTTACCATATCTCAAAAGATCTTCACAACCAAAACCACACTAAAACCAGATCTCACTACTTACATTCATGATGGTAGTTCATGACGGAGCCGGACTCAAAAAACCTTGCAAACTCAAAAACTGATTTCGAGTGGAAACCACCAACACCACAAAAATGCTACACAAATACACAAGAACCAATCAGATCCAAAGAACAAAACTTAACATCACCGAAACCATCAAAACCTATAAATTCCACATATCCAGTCATTCTTGTGTTATTGCTTTTATAGTAACACTACACAAACATCCAACACACAACTGAAAACAAAAGAAACAATAAAACCTGTTGCAAATATTGTCACTGGAAACATTCAGATATCAAAAAACATAAATAAACATAGCAAGGAACAAACTTAAACCAAAAATCGGCTTTCGTAGACCACCACCATTTGCCAAATATTTTCCGGCGAGAAATATTAACGAAAAAATAAAAATATTCCGGCGAGAAATAATTTTTTTCCGGCAGAAAAATATTAACGAAAAAAACCTTAATTTTCTTGCGGTGGCGGTAACTTTTTCCGTCGACCAATAGATCTACAAAAAATACAAAAAACGTTAGATCTATAAAAGAATATGCATGGATCTATAAAAAAACAATAGATTTACAAACAAAATATATAGATTTATAAAAAAAACAATAGATCTATACAAATTAAACTTATTCAGGCGGCGGTAAATTTTTCCGGTGGCGGTAACTTTTTCCGGTGGCTATAACAAAAAAAGCACCAAAAAGCGAGAAATATTAATGAAAATACCTCAAATTTTTTCCGGTGGCGGTAAGTTTTTCCGGCGACCAACGTGACGGCCGGCGGCTGTAGAAAAAAGAACAAAAAAATTATAAAAAGCGTAGACATAGCCGGCTATAACAAAAAAAGCACCAAAAATGTTAATAAACATAAATCTATACAAATAAAATTTATAGATCTATTAAAAAAACATTAAATGGTAAAAAAAGAAAAATACCTCAAAGTGGTCGTGGATGCTTCTGTGGTGGGGATGCTTCTGTGGTGGTGATGATGGTGGTAGACGGTGGTGATGGTGATGCCGTCGGTGTTGGCTGGGTTTTAGAGAGAGAGATGGCTAGGTTTTAGAGAGAGAGATGTGTGTTTAGAGAGAGGTAAAAGAAAAACCGTGAGTTGTGTGTGTTTATTTTTTGTGTTATATTAAGGTGGGGGAGGGTATTTTCGACATTTCGCATGTCTTAAATTTTCTAACTTTCAACAAGGGGGGGCATTTTCTTTATAAGGGAGTATAGATGGTACTGTACAATAGAAGAGTCCAAGTTATTTTGTCTTTAAACTAATAGAATAATTAGGAAGATACAACTTATAGATGATATATATATATATATATATATATATATATATATATGATATATATATATATATATAAAAGTATTTGAAAATAGGCTTAATTACCTCAATCGTGTCTACCAAAAAATTCAGACAATAATGAGATGATTGCAGTCATTCCGAGTAGCCAAATGATTCCACTCCAAAGCCCAATCACGGGGGTTTCATCATCATTCACATCATCGTTCTCATCCTGAAATTCACCTTAGTTAGTTGTGTAGTGACACAATACAGCGTAACCGATACGAATCACAAAATATACTACCGAGACAAAATTTATACTATCAAACCAAATCTGAAAAAACTACAGAAATCAATCTTGAAACATACTTGAGCCAATTTAAAATTTCACTTTCACAAAAATAACTTGTGGATATCTTCAGTCCAAGTTATCGATATATATGTTTCAAGAATATCTATGGCATGGTTTGTAATTCCCAGAGTACGTTAATTAATTCAAGTTATTGGTGTATTTCTAATATAATTCTATTAAAATAATTTTTTGTGTTTAAATTAGCGTGTTACATGTACAAGTAGTTGATACGTTTGATAGGTAGATAGGTAGATAGGACCTAATGTCGTGATTGAATCCATATTCAGCAGCATCTACAAAAATGTGTTTGCGGATAAAGTACACGACCCTAGACATTTTTACAGGGCAACAACATTACCTTGTTTTGACCCAAACCCATTTTGATATGTTACCAAACTCTACCATACTTCCACCTTAAACTAAATTGTGGGAATATTAGTTCTACAAAAAAAAAGAACCATAACCTCTTCTAGTGGCCGACGATCGCGGTTCAGCAAACATGTTTTCTGATGAGTTGGGAGCATGACTTGCAGAAGCGTAAGAAGTGTTTCCTACATAAAGAACAACCAACTTAACAATAACACGCATAACTATATTAGATGACATTATAGATAAAACATTACCAACAAATTATATCGAAAAAAATTTCACGTGTACACACCTGTTGCAGATGTCGTACCGAAGCAGTCCGGCAAATGTGGCCCTTGTGTTAGAGTTTATGTTTAATGAATTAATATATGTATGTCCGGTTTCGAACCCGAGACTCGGGATTGCACACAATACGTGAGAGTTCCAATGGTTTGAATAGATTAAATATATTTTATATTTATATTTATTCATTTCACTAAAACAAATACTTAACGATAGTTAGTACTTAACGGGGTTAGAGATAACGACCGTTAAAGGACTAATTATGCAATAAAAGGAAGAGAAGGATCTAGAAACCCATGGTTGGGTTTGGGTCGGCTGGAAATCCCTTGTGGATGGGCTGGACGATTTCATGGGTAGAGTAGGGAGCAAGTTTGGAGCTTTAGGGATTGCCTATAAATACAAATCACTTTGTATTTAATTTTCACCTAATCTAGTATCCCTAACTAGCCAAACTTCTTCCTCTCTTCTCTTTTCTTAGCTCCAACGATCGACCCTCTTTTAAGTTCACTAGAACTTGGTCGAGTCTACTAAAGCTAATAAAGTGTTTGGTTTGTTAGTGATTCTTGAACCTAGCTTTCCCATTGGAACGCTACTATCGCGTGTGTACAAGAACGAGTGACAAGCTTATTTTAGCTTGTGATTCTTGGTGTTTTTTTCCCTTAGTTGGTTCGACATCTTCATAAACCAAATTAGGGTTTATATTGTTCTTGGTGATTACGCGAGAAAGGTACGCGTTTATTTAGTTTAATTAATTACATGTTCATTAGATCTTTCCGCTGCGTGTTCTTGATGTTTTATATGTTTATAGTTTATTATGATTCATATATTCCAACAGTGGCATCATGAGCCTCGTTTTTGAACTTGTAATTAATTACTAAAACCTAAAAATTGGATCTTTAATAGATACATGCAATTTATGTTATAGGGTTTTGTTTTTGAAACCCTAATTTATATTAAGTGGATCGACATCCACAATTAATTTTTAGGGTTAAGTTTTTTTTTAATTAAAAACTTGTTAGAAACCCTAGATTTGCATGGAAATTTTTAGGGATTAATTAGTGAATACCGAATGTGATGTCACCAATTAATTAGATACGTACATGATATTGACCAATAATATGGACTAACATGATTATGTGATCAATATGGGATCCATGACAAATCTTGCATATTTGTCATGGTATGTTTTGTATGTTGTATTGAATTATTTGCTACATGATTTAAATAAATCTTAAATTGGGGAAGACCTCAATATATATTAATTAATAAGTTATGTGCAATGTGGTATCTAACTAACCAAAACTTACGCGGCCAAGTTATTTGGTGTCTGTGGACCATTGGGCACAATGAGCTCGAAAACCAATGGGAGTTTTGTTAGTTACATACATTTAAAATTTCACATAGAATTAATATTAGGATTTATTGAAAAAGGTTTGCATGTGGCTATATGATATCGTGGATGATCATATATTTGTTATTATGTGTTTATTTATTTATTTTTGTAATTACTTGATCTTTTGTGTTTAATATTATGATGGATTGTAAACTACAAAAGAGGGTAATTTTTCAAAATAAAAATAAATAAGACTAATAACTATGAAACCTTTGTAGTAATTTTATTTATTGCCAAGTCTTATGTGCCGACAGTGGTTCGCTTCGACGGTAATTTGCTCCCAGGCGAGACTAGCAATAATAAATTTACTACATCAATTGTTTTAGCAAGAAAATCATATTTTTTTTAGTTGATTGATTGCGACTGTACTAAGTGGTCGAAGCGGCGGACCTAAAATTGGCAAACTAAAAAGTGGGTTCTAGTTGGTACGCATTAAATTGTGACCTTAGAGGGGCACGGTTTTAACCAGCTTCGGCGGCTGTCGTCCCTACGCCCGCCTGTGCGTCAATTTTAGACTTACCAAGTACACCACGATAAATACGAAGCATCTTAAGGCAATGTTGTAATTTGTTCAACGCCTCAATTAAAAGATTTGATGATTTGAGCTACGAATGAGTAAACGGTTTGTTTTTGAAAACATATATGATACAAAGATGAATGCATGACATCTTTGTACATATTTTTTGATTTTACACATCAAAATTTTATTACCCTTTAAATTTAAGTTAAATGCCACCCAACTACAAAAAGAAACACCTAAGGTTTCATCCTACATCACTAGCAGCCAAAGCTGAATGTTGATGTTCAAAGGGTGGTCATCTAAGGGTAAATTGAGTACTTTATTGCTAGCAGCCAAAGCTGAATGCAATAAACCGACGTCAATTTACTGTTTCTTAAGTTGGTTAAACTTAATTGGGCACTTTCATTACTAGCAGCCAAAGCTGATGTAATGGAACGGCGCCAAGGCATAAAGATTTGGGGATGAAACATGCTTACATTTTGCAACCGAGGTTGGCAATATAATGTAAGTCCCATGATTCTAGGAATTGCAATTGTATATTGGCAATTGAGTGTAGCTCTACCTTATTGAGTACTTTCATTGCTAGCAGCCAAAGCTGATGTGATGAAACGGCGTCAATTAGGATCCTAATTTTCAATGAAAATTAAATGGTGAAATTTTTATTTCACCGTGGGTGTTTAATTTTCTTGAAAAGTTATTATCAAACATACTAAATTGAATTTTGAAAATTCTTTTAATGTATTTAATGCAACACTAAAACCGTAAACGTAGGGTTTTACTTTAGTGGAAAGTTGATCTGCACCTGTAGGGGTCTTTGGATAGAGTCAACTTGACTAAACGAATAAACCCAGTCTACTTTCCGTGTGAAGAGTAAGACTTAATCCTATTCCTTTTCATGAATGAGAAAGGTATAATAGGAAAATTGGAATCGTCTAAATTCTAAGGAATAACTCATGGCGAATTTCTTAAGAAATTGCAAGTTAGGAGTTATAAAATTAGAAGCTAGACTAATTACCGCATAATTGGTGAAAGGCAAACTAGAATGTTTGATCTAGTTGTTATGCTTTAACCATTTAAAGATGCTACATTCCATGATGGGGATGGTAGACCTAACTAAGGAAGAAATTGCATACCCAATTCTTTCAAGTTAATTGCATTGATGGATATTCCATCATTCACAAAGTAGAATACATTCTTTGAAGTACCTTAGTAGCTATTACGTAAGGGATTACTCAAAGGTGTAGGAAAGTAAACAGCATACTATTTGCTTTTACTGGTAATGCAACACTTACAATGTTGTCAAAGCCAGTGAGAGCATTGTGTTGTAATTACTGAAAATGAGTTCATGTAGTGATCTTAAAATTCAGTGGGAGCTACAAGTCTTGGTATCTAATATCCTGACAGTAACTCATATTATCTCTAGAATTTCTTGAGATGATTACTTTCCAAATATAGACACTTGTGGTATTAAGGATAGTCGCGTACGTTTCCTTACTAGACGAGGTGATTCTATATCTACTTATATCTATGACACAATCATATTGATCAAATAAGCAAACTATTGACGTGTTGTTTATCTGATACGTAATGTTGTTCCATGCACAAGTGGGAGAAATCTTATTGTGTGCAAGCAACAACATAAAGGAATATGATTTAAAGGGTTATCTTGACTGTAAGGTAAGAGATCAATGTTCTAATGTGTTTTATACACATTCTAATTTATAGAACACTTGGAGTTAATATCTACTTTCATTACTAGATATTAATGACAAGGTAAATTACATACTTTCATCATTGCAGCCTCGGCTAAAATAATGAAACTATGTTAATTTACAAGTTTCTAAAAATTAGATAATTATTAGAACAAGTGTCAACATGATAATAAAACTACTTCAAATGTAAATATTTGTGTATTGTTGTAATGACATAAATATATGAAGTAAAATAAATTAACTTGAAATAACTATTGAAACCAAGTTGTGGTGTTCATGACTACTTGAGTTATGCATATTTATATTTTGGTATAAAGATATAAATATGAAGTCTTTTATTGCTATAAGACTTATAACAAAGTAAGACGTTATCTTGTTATGTTTTTTAATTAAGACATATACAAGAAGTCATTGAGTTGATCAATGACTTATAACGTACATTGAGATTATAACAGTTTATGTCTTTTTGGTAAGACATAGATATTAAGTGGCTTGGACAATAAGGCACTTATGTTATAAATCATGCAATTGGCTTGGAAAATCTATTGTACCATTAAAGTGATTTAATTGGTAAATAGGTAAGCCAAAACAAAAATATATTTATCTTATATATTGTAAGAAAGACTTACAATATTAATCCTAATGGAATACATAGTATGTATGGTATGTTCAATTAGGAGAATCAAACTCTTGGAAAATTGTTTGATTAAAGATAACTATATCTTCTAATCTTCCTAAAGATATCAAGGTTAGAAAATTGAGTATGGATTGAAAATACTCAATTAGACTCCAACCTAGAAGATTAATAAGACACCATTTAATATGGAATGTGATCAATCACATTAAGTCTTAAAATTGAAGTTCATAATTTGTTAAACTACTTGTTGGGTAGGTTATTAACAAATTAAGGTTAGGAAATGTCAATTCGTATCTGTAAAGTCCCAAAAGAGAACAAGTTTGTGTTGCTCTATCTGCTAAGCATTTATAGGTAATTTATAAATTGCAAAAGGCGAGTGGGAGTTTTATCTTCATAAGATAAAATTACAAGATACGTGATCTTCTAAATACACTAGCAAAATCATAATGAGGATTTAACATGTTAGTGTTAAGTCTCAAGATGATGGAATTCTTATTCATAGATCCGCAAGGATATCTCAAATATTTGTAGAATATGTTGAGGGTTATGAGTTACAGGATCGTGGTATGCCTGTTAATAAATTGCAAATGTTTATTTGGCAAATTACTCATACTATGAAAATTAGATGTAGTCCAAGAAAGATAACTAGTTTGGAAACGTAGTTAATCTTAAACTCTATAGTAACACTATAGAATGGAAATGAATTTCTGCAAAGGAAATGAAAATTCTAGAGATTTAAAATTCTTATGTAGAAATCATAATGGACAAATTTGTATACACATTTAATGTGTGAAAAGATTATCAATCACACTTAAGCAATTAAAGGTGATTGAGATTCTTTCTAAGCACATTAAATGTTCAAAGATTATGATTCTTAGTTTCATTTGTATGAAATTAACAATGGAATATCAATACTCCTTCTTAGGTAATTACTTGTGCGAGGACGAAAAGTAATTGAAAGGAGTGTTTGAATTCAAATAATCTGTAGTAGTATACATAATGCAAATCATTTGTAAATGGATTAATGCATGCATCTAAAAGATATACTTATTTTTAGCTATTAAATCTAGTTGTGATTTATAGTTAAAATAAGATATTTCTTAATATTCCTGAAAGCTAGTGGGAGTGATGTATTTATTTTCTTATTTCATATATGTTGTATAACATATAGGAAGTAACATTCCATTAACATTTATATGTTAAGTTTTAGTTTGGAATGAAACTTCATATAGAAAATAAAACCTTGAAATATATGTTTATTTGATTATAAACATAAGCGGTAAAATAACTGATTCTAAAAGAACATGATATTCTATTAGAAGATCTAGATAGAAACATATCTTGAAAAAGATATGACATGAATAAATCTAAGGCTGACGAAATGATTATTCATGTACATCATGTTGCTTGTTGTATCATGCTTGGATGCAAGATGATTGACAACATTAGTATCTAGTTATAAATTATTAGATAACTAAGTGTAATGGATATGTTTTAGAATTTACATCCTTAGCCTGGATTTGCTCCAAAATTCTAAATATGAACCATATGGCAAGTTATTGCTTGATTGATATTGTGCTCAAATCTTGAAGGATTTGAAGATATCAAAACATTACACGATGGATATTAAAGTTTACGGAACTTTAAAAGAGCATATTGTTGTTTGATACAATGATGCTAGTAAGATTGAGATGACACTCAATACTAGTCATGGTGGGAGCTCATTCTTATTAGGAGACCATGTATACTAGTTGTGCTCAATATGAGCATAGTTGCATTATACATAAAGAATTAGAATGCTTTAACTACAAGGTTTGGTAGTTTAATTGTCATAAATTCGTGCATAAGGATGTCACGCATTTTATGAAGTATGTGGCAATATCTAGATAGATGAATGCACACATACAAGTATTTCATTATGAAATAAGTATTCTCAAAATTCCGATAGATCAACATTAGTTGATTTATGCCTTGTCAACAAGTATGTGGAACATGACTTGTGGCATAATTCATTAATGACAAATATCATGCATTGATCTAGTTAGTATTTGGATAAGGGATGTTAAGCAATATTATTTTAATGAAATAAAGTGCGGATAACGTTTATTATCATTTATTAATATTGTATCCTATATTTGCATGTTTAAATCCGTGAATAACTTATGTTATTCTAAATAGTCCGTTGTCGATTAATAATATGGGAATATTATTGAACTAAGACAAATGTGAGGATTGGTAGAATGTACTGTAAGGTTGAGACACCAATGTCACATGATATTCAATATTGGATAAATTGAATATATGACTTATCCCAACCACATGATTATACTTTATGGATCGTCGTCATTAAGTAAATCATGAATATTTATCCTCAGACTTGAGATACCAGGTGACTGCCGAGGATGTAGCTCATTTTCTGTAAGGTAGTCTAACGCTATCCGTAAAAGGTAGTTATAAGGGCTATTTTCGGAGGTGATGCGAAGTTCGAGGGTTACGCTCGTAGTCAACAAAGGATTTGTTCCTTCAACTTTGTGTTGAAGTTTAATACTGCTCGGCCACTCGTAGGATTGACAAGATGTTTGTGTGGCCACACCCAAAGTCTATCTGGAAGACGTTCAGATGTTTTGGTAATCTTGATCAATTAAGTGTAAACGAGAAACTATTGTTAATTATGGAATGACCAAGATCCATATCCATATTAACGCGGTATTAGCAACAAAAGGATAAGTATGATGATTAAATTCATCACGTGGTTTTTCCAGGAAAACCATACTCGGATCAAGCTGGGGGCATTGGGATCTGTTAAAGCTAGACTAGCCCATGTCATTACAATATTAATCATTATCCAAGTGGGAGCTGTTAGAGTTTATGTTTAATGAATTAATATATGTATGTCCGGTTTCGAACCCGAGACTCGGGATTGCACACAATACGTGAGAGTTCCAATGGTTTGAATAGATTAAATATATTTTATATTTATATTTATTCATTTCACTAAAACAAATACTTAACGATAGTTAGTACTTAACGGGGTTAGAGATAACGACCGTTAAAGGACTAATTATGCAATAAAAGGAAGAGAAGGATCTAGAAACCCATGGTTGGGTTTGGGTCGGCTGGAAATCCCTTGTGGATGGGCTGGACGATTTCATGGGTAGAGTAGGGAGCAAGTTTGGAGCTTTAGGGATTGCCTATAAATACAAATCACTTTGTATTTAATTTTCACCTAATCTAGTATCCCTAACTAGCCAAACTTCTTCCTCTCTTCTCTTTTCTTAGCTCCAACGATCGACCCTCTTTTAAGTTCACTAGAACTTGGTCGAGTCTACTAAAGCTAATAAAGTGTTTGGTTTGTTAGTGATTCTTGAACCTAGCTTTCCCATTGAAACGCTACTATCGCGTGTGTACAAGAACGAGTGACAAGCTTATTTTAGCTTGTGATTCTTGGTGTTTTTCCCTTAGTTGGTTCGACATCTTCATAAACCAAATTAGGGTTTATATTGTTCTTGGTGATTACGCGAGAAAGGTACGTGTTTATTTAGTTTAATTAATTACATGTTCATTAGATCTTTCCGCTGCGTGTTCTTGATGTTTTATATGTTTATAGTTTATTATGATTCATATATTCCAACACCTTGCGAGCTAAAATAACGATCTGCAGAAACCATAGCACCTCAAGTTATAACAGCAGGGTATGTAACATCCATCAAACGTGTCACAATAGCCGTGTTAGAAACATCTTAAAAAAGTGAACAATGCACACAACGGTTACCTCGCAAAGAGCTCCCGCCTACAACAGCATCTTCAAAAAACTTGTGTAGCACACGCTCCCAACAAATGAGAGTCGTGAACATCAACATCAGCTGCAGGTGGTTCACTTCTACCGTAGACGTTTGGAAGTGGATAAACCGCCCCTGACTCAAAATCAAGGACTACCGGGTGTCGCAACGTGCCTGTAAAAAAGGAAGACAAATGAAACGTTTCTAACAAATAAATCGTCATTTAAATAAACAGAATTACAAAATTGTTCTAAACAACAACCTCTAACAGTAGCGTCACCAACAACAGATTCGAAAAAAGAGTGCATCGACATTGTTGGATGTGAATATAAGCTTAAGAACATATTTATAGGATTTAGTTAGATTACTTACAGTTTCCTTATGTGATCGGCCTACGGGACTTCAGGAATAATATAGTAACTTGTTGCAGGCGTTGCAGAAAGTTGAAGCCCGCCTGTATCAGCAACATGGTCCTCATAAGTTGTTATTATATGTATCGTTAACAAAGTTAATTTAACAATGTTAATCTAAGCTTTGACCATTATACCTTGGATCAATAATTTTCGAGTCATGAGACGTTATAACACCCATTTTAACCCCTAACTCACAGCAAGTACTTATCTATAAAGCTGAGTGATATGTTAAATTATGCAATTATTTAAAGCTATAGTACCAATACTAATATGTTTCATAACAACCATATAGCACAAAGTAGAAAAAAAATACTGCAGATAAACATTTCACCTTGTAAAAACAACTGGTTCCAAGAACACCCAAAAGCAAAGAGAACACCCAAAAGCAAAGAAACTAGATCCGGTTGAATCAAAACCAAAACCACCAGCCTAAACAACCTAAACAAAAACCACCTGCCAAAACCACCTAAACCAAAACCGGTCATATCGATATATTTAAAGAAACCGGTGGTGGTGGCGGCGGCGGATTCCGATGAGGGTGGCGGCAGTAGTAGCGGATGCACTTATTAGTGGAGGTGCTAGCGACGGATTATGCAAGCGGTGGTGGTGGTTTAGAGAGAGAGAGAGTTGTTTGTATTTTAGTGAGAAATACGGTTTGGAGATGGGAGATATGGGTGTGTATATTTGTGTGTGCTTGTGCGTTTGTTAACTGAAAAGGGCAAAATGGGGAATACATTATTTTCAACATTTCACAATAATTGACTTTTCACTTTTACTATGTTGACCATTCATCCATTATAGATAGTTAAGATAGAGTTTACTCAAACCCTAGCCTATGGAATTATGTATAATTAACGGCCTATTAATTATATCATAATAGTTTCCATAAAGTAGGAATCAGTGGTTGTAGGTTTACCAGCAGGAACAAGCTTACCAGCATTAACAATGCTTAGCATCATTAACCATGCTTACCAGCATTAACCATGCTCAGCAGCATTAACAATGCTCAGCAGTACTAACTTAGTACTGGTAGTCTTAACACAAGCAGTAGAAACTGTTAGTCTTAACATTAGCAGTAGTAACTCTGCATTAGCAGCACAATGTTAGTACTAGCAGCCCAGCATCAGCATTATTATACAAGCAGCAGTATCAATAACACTAGCAGCAGAATGTTCTGCATCAGCAGTAGTATGAATAACACTAGCAGCAGAATGATCTGCACCAGCAGTATTATCCATAATACAAGTAGCAGAACCACAAAGCACTTAATATGAGTCAGGGTAAACATTAACCTGATGGGTGTGCACTCCGTACCTCCAAGCCCATTACCAGGTGTGAATTAATCCCTCAAGTGCACTAAATTTTCCAACAGTTTTCTTTCAAACCGGCTAAAAGGGTTTTCTTTCTCTTTTGAAGGGTATAAACATTCTTGGTGTTCTTCTTGGTCTCTTCCTTCTCATCCGACATTCCCTTAACCTCACTGTAAGGATTTTGTGGTCTAAGACTTGTATTAACTTCTTGTTTTAAATCTCACGTTACATGTCATATTGTATGATGCACGCTTATCGGTTTTCTTTCTTTCTTTTCTTTTATTTATTTATTTTTTTTTTTTTTTAATTTTTTTTTTTTTTTTGTTGAAGAAACTAGGTAAGGGTTTATATACAATTCTACCTCAAATTTTCCTAGGCATCTTTCATCATCGTAGTCTTTTTTTTAAAACCAGAAGTTACATTAGTAAAAGCAGTTTTTTTTAACAACTCTCTAAGGTTGCAGTAGATGAACTATTACAAACAAAGTTGTTGGGGTTTAATTTCTTGATGGGGCAAATAAACGATGGATACTGAAGTGAAAATGGGTTGAAAAAGGCTTTTGAAAATGGGGTTTTAGGAGTGTGATTTATTATGGATTTTGAAGAGAAGCAGGTTGATGGTTATTATTGAGCCAAGTAGATTTGATATTTTCGTTTGTCACTAGATCTGAAAATCTACATATGTTAGCCTCTCAAGTTTATAATATGTCAATTTCGTCATTAACTTATTGGTGGTTATGTTTGGTGACACCCTTTTTGGAGCATTTAGAAGCGTTATAATGCTTACTTGACCATGAGTGTTTAGCGTTTGTATATTGAATGCTAATAAAAGAAGCGATTAGCGTTAGCGATAGGTTTTACGTCATTTTACATATACATATTTGGTACAATACGCTTTATAAAACAAACAAGTACGGCTAAGCAAAACTGTAGGAGTTAGCAATACCTATTCGTTTTATAAAAGCGTTTGTTAACATATAGTTGTTGTTGTTGTTGTAATTATAAAGTGTAAAATGTTGTAAAAGCTAAGCAAAACGATAAACACTCCTTTTTTTAGCGTTTTGAATAAGAGTGTTTAAACAAATACCACAAGTTAAACACAAGCACTATATTCTAAACGCTACAAAAAGTTTGTCGCCAAACAAAACCATAATTAGTAAAAACTTGTCTTCATATATTTTTGGTATTCTATTTTTTAAAAGTTCTTGTAGTTTACGATTTTATCTCATTTTGTGAATTTTATTATAGTTTGATGGTACCAAATATATAAGCGAAATAGAAGGGATTTGGGAACTAGCTGTTAGATGAATGTATTTTAAGTATATTGGCAGGTCTCTTGTTTAGCGAGATAATAAGGTTCTTAGAACTAACATCATGTGCTTTCAAATGGTTCCGCGTCCCTGAGATGTTGAAATTGTTAGTATACATGCTTGCCAACTGATTTTTATTCTTTTTGTTCAAAGAAGTTGATGTTTATACTATGATAAATAGTTAGTTTATGAAATTGAAAAAGCAAATAACTGTTTCATTGAATATGAATTCATGCATGTTTGATATTCTGTTTGTTTAAGCAATATTGCTTGGAGGGTATGCATTTAGTAGTTGTTTACATTTTCTTCAAAAGCGGTTTTCGGTTCGGGTCGGGTTTGACCCGTTGCTAACCCTACTACTAAGATTGAAGCTCAAGTTAAAGTCACTGTTCTTGCTCGTGAATGATTCTTTGCGTATGAATCTAATAGTATTTTGCATTGTTTTTATTCAGAGAATGATATGCATTGTTTTTGCAGATGAAACAAGTTCCGGTACAAATTCCATAAGTCGTCATTTGTTGGGACGCTGAAAATTGTGGAGCTAAAGATTACTACCAAGCGGCACTCGTCATACAAGATCATGTGCGACGCATGTTTCCGAGTAAAAATTACTGCGTATGGGAATTTGTTTAATCTTAAAGACCCACAGAATACTACCACAGTATCTGTGGGTCTTTAAGATTAAACAAATTACTGGAACATTCGGAAACATGCGTCGCACATGATCTTGTATGACGAGTGCCGCTTGGTAGTAATCTTTAGCTCCACAATTTTCATCGTCCCAACAAATGACGACTTCTGGAATTTGTACTGGAACTTGTCTTCACTCTTCAGTCTTCACCCATAATCCCGTCTCCTTGACTTCAATTCTTCCACTTCAATTCTTCAAACCTTTGTATGGCTGGATCTTTCCAAATCTGTAGAATGTCCTGAACGAGCTCTTCCGTAAGGCGGGGATAATCCAACCTGATATGCTAACATCATTAGAATCCTCTGAATCTACCCCTGAATCAATCACAAATTATTCAAATTGAGTTTAGTGGCTATAAAAAACTGATTATAACTACAAGTCTATGCCTTTATAGGCAAATATAATCAGATTCATATAAAACAAGGAAACAGCTAGTCAAAAGAAAACTTATTAACCTTTCAAAAAAAAAAAAACTTATTAATGATAGATGTCATAGTACTTTTTGTCCACAAGAGTCCCTAATATGCAGTCTATCAAGGGTATACAACACTTTGGGTGAGTGAGAGTGACGAACCGAGATATCAGATGTCCACAAAGTGAGGTTGTCACGGAGAAGTTGCATGATGAGTGTGCTGTCCTTGTACTCCTCACCTAATGTATCCAACTCAGCGATAGCTTCATCAAAAGCCTGTCATGAGAAACAGTAGTTTAGCATAAGACCATCATGTATGAAGAAAACATTTCATTAGTGCATTAATGCATTAATGAAGAAAAACCAACTGTTGTGTTATTTGTTTATAACATAAGTACTGATCTGACCCTATGCTTGACAATACAATCACAAGTTAAACTACTTATCTTCTACTTAAAAAATCAATAATCATATGTTAGACTGTTAGTTAAAACTACATAGTATAAACTGATTTATATTATTATTTAACGATAAACCAATGGCGTCTATTCTGTTGAACATGTTACAAAGACCAACTTCAAGTATTGTAAATGTTATACCTTGAGCAAGTCGGATTAAACTCTCAAGCATTCAAACAGCGGTTCTTGCTGCATTCGGAAAAGAGATTAGTTATCATTGGCATCTATAGTTCTTGTACTGAGAGTGGTTACAAGACCTGCTGAAAATTAATTAGATTATCACGAAGTCAAAGTCTGCTAAACCATTAACGTAATTTCACGATAACCAACTAAAAAACAAACATAGATCATACCTGCATGAAATGAACTTTTATCTTTGAACTGCAAAAAACTAAAACAAACACCCATTGAAGGGGCAGATCCAGATCAGAAATTAACATCATTATAAGCAACATCTATTAAACTTTGCACCTAGTCATCGACATGCCAAAATCCTAACTTGAACTTACATAAACTGATACTATAATTGATAAATAACCAAATCATATGAAATCGTATTCATCTACGAATTGAATAATAGTTGCTGTTATCTACGAATTGAATAATAGTTGCTATAATTGAATAACCAAATCATATGTCGTTATATACAAATGAAATTCATAACGTTATGTCGTTATCTACGAATTCATATTCATCTACGAAGATGTTAACCAAATCATACGAAAAAGATCAGTTAAAAATCAGATCGGATAACTGATTACCTTAAAACAGAACAATTTGTTTGAGATTTTTAATTGGAATGGATCGATCGGAAAGGAATGGAGGCTGAGATTTTTAATTGGAGGCTGAGATTTTTAATTGGAATGGAATCAATGGATCGATTGGAATATTTTTAGTTGGAGAGGATGGAGGCTGCCTGTGATAATGTGATAATGGAAATGTTTTTTAATCTAGGGTTTTTTTTTGAACTATATATATAACCGTGTCTTAACATGTGTTAAGACACGAAACCTGTTAATTTTATTCGTGTCTTAACAGGTCCGGACCTGTTAAGACACGAAACCTGTTAATTTTATTCGTGTCTTAACAGGTCCGGACCTGTTAAGACACGAAACCTGTTAAGACCTGACACGAAACCTGTTAGGAACAGGTCGTGTCGTGTCGTGTTAACAGGTCCGTGTCAGAAATTGCCAGCTCTAGATACTGGCCTGGAACAGATTGCCCAGCGCCGGAGTTAAGATCAGACACACACCGGGGGTGCAGATGCTGCCGACAGGGCCATAATGGTAGACATCTTTAGCTATGCGCGCGATTGCCGATCTCCGTCCTATATGATAATCTTCTCAGGAGACGGTGATTTTATTCCAGCAATTAAAGCCCTTCATGAACTAGGCCACACCACCATAGTGGTTCACAACAAGTCTGGTGTGAACGAGATGTTAACGAAATCCTGTCATGCTTTTTGGTGGGAATCGTTGCGTGGCGGAGTAGGTTTTGAGAACAGTCAAGGCATGGCAAATGCATTACCACTGATCCCAAGCCCTGAAATCATGGAAATGGAGCATTCTTCAGCTTGTATGGCATGGGATCTTGTAACCTGCCCTATCCCGAGCATTCGTGATGATCTGCAAGCAGCATATGCTCGTGTCCTTAAAGTTCTCGGGACCGGTGAGGAAACAATATTCAAAGTCCAAGCATTCGGACCTCAAGGAGTTCTTCGTGCTGGAAATAATTTCGGGATACACTACACTCCCATATCAACACAATTGAAGCATCTCTCCTAGAGAACAATATGATTGCTTACCTACTGAAGTTTGCTACTCAAAATAGCAATCCTCCATGTACTATTGTCATTCTCACAGGAAACGAAAAATTCACAGAGGTAATCCATCATCTAAGGCAAAGGGGCCATAAAGTTATTGTGTTTTTGCCATCACCACAAGGGTTGAACGATCTTCGAAACGCAGCAACAATGGTCTTCGATTGCCCTGACTGACAAAAGTTATATGATTAAAACCGTATTTGTTGAACTATTAATGTTGTTACTTTTGTCAGTCTTTTTGTAACTCGGGTCGCTGACCCAACTGTTGGAATTTGACACTCATGACAATCATATAAATCCATAACATCAAAGTACATAATAGCGGAAGCATGTAAACAATTAGTATAACACATAAATATTAACTTAAACATAAATAGAAAACGTACCCGATGCACTTCAATAAATCTTGAATATGATTAAAACTAGATCAATGAATAACCCCTTACCGTTTTGTTATTCGATCTCTTGATAATAACTATAGTGAGTTATTACCTCGTTCTTGTACACACAAATTAAACCGTATTAAGTTTATGCAAGTAAAAACACAAGAACAATTTTTGTTAAACAAAAATTCGATCCAAACAACCCTTTGGAGGGATGATTCGATCGGCTAGAACAAACCAAGAGAAGAAAAGACTTTTAGGGATAATTGTGTGTTCAAGAGTTATGAAAACCAAGACCCCTTGTGTTTGTATTTATACTAAATTAGAAACTTGGAGGAAAAGCAAACCCATGGGTCGAATAACCCATAGGCCGGTCGATCCTATACCCCAAGGAGGGTTCTAGATCTTTTCCTTGTTTCCTAATTATACACAAACACTTCTTTCCTAATTTGCGTTTAACGGTCGTTAGTCATTTAACGGAAAACACTAACGGTCGTTAAGTTCTCGTGCTAATAATAAATATATAAAATACATTTATTATTATTCCTTAATACTCATTTGTAATGTGTGCAATCCTGAGGTCTCGGGTTCGATACTAGACATTTACTTATTAATTTGTTAACCACAATTCAACAACTCCCACTTGGTTAATTTATTAATAGTAAAATGACATTGGTTGGCGTCTTGCAACACTCCAATGCCCCTAGTCCGACTCGAGCTAGATTTCCTGGAAAATCTTTAATGATTCATCATTATTATTATCCTTTTGTTACTAATACTCTATTAATAAAGAAATGGATCTAAGTCACTCTTTATTAATGTTTCTGTTTCTCGTTGTTATTGATTGAACAAAATTACCAAAACATCTGAACGTATTCCAGATAGACTTTGGGCGTGGCCACGCAAACATTTTGTCAACCCTACGAGGGGCCCAGCAGTATTACACTTCAAACAAATTTTGAAGGAACAAATTCTTTCTTGACTACAAGAATAACCCATGAACTTTGCAACACTTCTGAAAACAATCCTTATAACTTCCAGTTACGGTAAGCGGTAGATTGCTTTACAAAAATGCACTACATCCATGACTCTTATCTGGTATCTCAAGTCTGAGGATAACTATTTCATGAATTACTTGATGACAAGATCCATTAAGTAATCTCTTGTTTAGTTGGGATAAGTCCTATACTCCACTCTTAGAATATCATGCGAATTTGGTATGACTACGCATCAATATACTTTCAAGTATACTCTTTAACCAACATTCACATTTGTCTTAATTTAATGATATTCCCATATCATTAACCGACAATGGACAAATTTAGAATAATAAAATTATTCAAGGATATAAACATGCAAAAACAGGACATATATGTATATTTCAACAAGACAATAAAACATAAACAATACTTTATTTCATAAAATCAATAATTGTCTATTACATCCTTTATCCAAATACTAATCACAAATGGGCATGAAACTTTCAGCCTTACGAAGACCTATTCCTTCAGCTAACTTATAAAGCTTAGTGCCAGGAAGAGCTTTCGTCAATTGATCTGCCAAGTTATCATCTGTGTGAACTTTGAGTACTTCGATCTGCCCAATCTCTATTTGCTCTCGCACATAGTGATATTTGATCGGATAATGTCTGGTGCCCTTCATGATTCCAGGTTCATTGGCAAATGTAATTGCAGCTGAGTTGTCACAATACATTTTTATAGGTCGTTGAATCGAAGGCATAACTCCAAGCCTTGATACAAACTTCCTAATCCAGACGGCTTCCATTGCAGCATCTGATGCAGCTATGTACTCACTTTCTGCTGCAGACATCGCTAATGTACTCTGCTTCTTGCTCCTCCAATCCACAGCTCCTCCATTAATGACAAAGACGTATCCAGTCTGAGACTTCATATCATCCTTATCACTTTTCCATGAAGCATCGCAGTAACCTGTAACATCAAGTTCTGCTTGTGGATCACCCCCATAAACTAAGAACAAATCTTTAGTAGCCCTAAGGTACTTAAGAATATTCTTAACAGCAGTCCAGTGAGCTTCACCGGTATCCTTCTGATATCGACTGGTTAAGTTCTGAGCAAACGCCACATCTGGCCTTGTGCTTTTAACCGCATACATAATAGATCCTACAGCCGAAGCATAAGGAACTTTTGCCATGCGTTTCACCTCTTCAGGTGTTGAAGCACAAACTTTCTTGCTCAAGCCATGTTGTTCTTGCATCGGCAAATATCCCTTCTTGGAATCTTGCATATTGAATCTCTTCAATACTTTATCGATGTAAGCACTTTGGCTTAATCCAATTAATCGCTTAGATCTATCTCTATATATCTTAATTCCCAGAATGAAAGCAGCTTCCCCTAAATCTTTCATAGAAAAACACTTTCCAAGATATGCCTTGACTTCATGCAAACTTGGAATGTCTTTTCCCATGATCAATATGTCATCGACATATAATATAAGGAAAATTACTTCACTCCCACTAACTTTGTGGTATACACATGGCTCATCAAGATTTTGAGTAAAACCAAACTTCTTTATTTCACTATCAAACCTCTTGTTCCATTGTCGTGATGCTTGCTTCAATCCATAAATGGATCTTTGAAGTTTGCATACACGATTTGGAAACTTTGGATTCACAAACCCCTCAGGCTGCGCCATATAGATATCCTCATCTAGGCGACCATTTAAGAAGGCGGTTTTGACATCCATCTGCCAAATCTCATAATCATAGTACGCAGCTATGGCTATGAGAATCCTAATAGCCCTAATGTCAGCTACAGGAGAAAAGGTCTCCTCGTAGTCAACACCATACGTTTGAGTAAAGCCTTTAGCTACCAAACGGGCTTTATAGGTGTGTACATTGCCATCCATGTCAGTCTTCTTCTTGAAGAGCCACTTACTCCCAACTACCTTGGCATTAGGAGGAAGGTCTACTTCAATCCAGACTTCATTGTCTCTCATGGATTGCATTTCCCCATTCATAGCAACCAACCATTTTTCTTTTTCAGGACTATTAATGGCAGCTTTATAACTAGGCGGTTCATCAAGATCCCCTTGTATATATTCCTCACACTCTACGTTAAGACATAGACGTTCAGGAGCTTTTACAGTCCTTACGGATCTGCGAATGGGAACCACTTCAACTTCTGGTGGAGGACCCAGACTATCTGGTTCTTCAGGAAGTTGGTTAGTGTTTTCAGAAGGTAATGCATCATCTTGATCTTCTTCAAGATCATATATCCTCCCACTTAATTCTTGAGATATGAGATCCTTCTCCAAGAAGTCTCCATACCTAGCAACGAATACTTTGTTCTCAGGAGGATAATAAAAGTAGTAACCCATTGTTTCCTTTGGGTATCCTACGAAGATACATTTCACAGATCTTTGTTGGAGCTTGTCGCCCGAGTCACGTTTAACGTACGCCTCGCAACCCCAGACCTTAAGATAAGACAAGTTAGGGGCATTTCCAGTCCATAACTCATATGGTGTCTTATCTACCTTCTTTGTGGGAACCATGTTAAGAATGCGAACAGCAGACTCCAAGGCATAATCCCAGAATGAGAAGGGAAGAGTTGTTAGATTAAACATAGATCGCATCATGTCTTGCAATGTACGATTTCTTCTCTCAGATACACCATTTTGTTGTGGTGTATATGGAGAAGTAAGGTGCTGGACAATTCCTTCCTTAGCTAGATAATCCACAAACTCTTGACTCAGGTATTCACCACCTCTATCGGATCGAAGAGCTTTAATCTTCTTTCCAAGTTGCAACTCTACTTCAGCTTTAAACACTTTGAATGTTTCAAACACCTCATGTTTATGTTTAAGTAAATAAACATAACCATAACGGCTGAAATCATCCGTAAATGTTAAGAAGTAGCTAGCACCTCTCCTTGACACATGTCTAAGTGGTCCACACACATCTGTATGAATAAGACCAAGTAGATCAGTAGCCCTTTCAATCCTATTATTAAAGGGTTTCTTTGTCATCTTCCCACTAATACAAGACTCGCACTTATCAAATAATTCATCATTGATCTTTTCTAAAAGCCCATCATGTTGCAGCTTTTTCATGCGATCCTTGCTTATGTGTGCAAGACGACAATGCCAAAGATAAGATGAATCCAGACCTTTCTTGATTCTCTTATTGTTGATGCTATACATCGAATTATTTTTAACACAAGCATTATCATTATCATTCATATCAAGTTCAAAAATACCATTCACAGCAATAGCTTTAAAATAAAATACACCATTTAAAGAAACAGAAATTCCATTGCTATTAATAGTATGTTCAAAACCAAGGTTCAACAAACATGAAAATGAAATAACACCTCTAACAATTGACGGTGCATAATGACAATTATTTAAAGATAGTACTAGGCCCGAAGGCAACACTAAATCAAATACGCCTATAGCTTCAACTGCTGCATGTGCTCCATTACCCACGTGCAAGAATTGTTGTCCATAGGCCAGCTTTCTCTCAACTCTAAACCCCTGCATAGTATTGCAAATATGAATACCACATCCCGTATCATATACCCAGGAATTTAACTTATGAGTTAGAGTAAATAATTCGATCATAAAGAACGCACCTGAAGAGCTGGCATTACCAGCTTCACTCTTTTGCTTCTTCTGTCGCAAGTCATTGATGTAGAGTGGACAGTTCCTCTTCCAGTGCCCTACTTCATGACAGTGGTGACAAGCCTGATCCTTCTTTCCTGGAGGACTCACCTTGTTCTTCTTGGGCTGGTGTTGATTCACCTTAGGATTTGGTTGATAGGCCATGACCTGCTTGCCTTTATCACCTTTACCCTTACCCTTGTTCACACGCGATTTTTTCTGGATCCTACCTCCTTGAATTGCCAACACTTGCGGAGTAGGAGCCTTGCCCTTGGGTGGTAAGTGTTTCTCATAGTCAACAAGCAATGCGAGTAACTCAGAAACTGTCTTCCCCGAGCAATGCATGTTGAAGTTCTGTACAAAACCAGCAAAATCCTTGTTAAGGGATCTGTTGATTAGGTTAACTTGAACATTCTCGGGATAACCAAATTCGACTCTATGAAGTTGATCAAAGAAATCTCTCATCTCATTCACATAGTCTTCAACTGGTTTACCATCACCATGTTTGCAGCTGTGTAGTTTGTCAAGAGACTCATACATTTCAATCTCATGAGTCTTTTCATAAGACTTCTTAAGCTGCTCGAGCATGTTGTATGGAAAATAATACTCAAACTTCTTTTGCATCATTGGATCCATACTTTGTAGCATTAAGCACCCAACTTCAGTGTACATAGCATACTCAGCTCTCCATGCTGCTTTGACCTCTTCAGAAGCGTCCGCAGCAGGCTCATCAGGGCAAGGAGTATTCAAGTAATTGAGCTTACCAGTCGCCCTCAAAACAATTCTGAGCGATCTGTGCCAATCATTGAAATTTTTCCCAGTCAATTTGGCTCTTTCAAGATGACTCTTGAAAGCAGCATACACGGAGTTATCGGGTTGAGCCATTCTACAGAAAATAGAAAAGTTCAAACATTAGTATTTTCGATAATACTTATTCTCAAGAAAATATAATACCCATGGATATATTCATATAACCAACTTAATTTCCTTGAAAAAACTAGGATCCAACTTTACATAGTTCCACTACATCAGTTGATCTGCTAGTAGTGGAAGTACAAAAGATGGTAATCTGTCGTACAATAATTGGCAAACAAATTTTCCAATTCCTAGATAATTTATGGGATTTACTACATATTGATTCATCAATATGTCACGTAAGCATGTTTTATCCCATCTCATGCCTTAAGCTCTAGGTCTCACGCATCAGCTTAATTAAGTTGTCTAACTTAGAAACTGCAAATTCATCCATGTGTGGTCTCACGCACACTCGGAAATTTACCTTGTCATTAATTTTGGTCCAGGTCTCACGCATACCCAAAATTAACTTCAAGTGTTCTTTATAGTTAGATGGCACGTAACTTAAATTTTAGGGTATTTAGTTTTTGATGTGACAAAAACATGTACAAAGATGCATGCACTCATCTTTGTATCATTAGTTTTCAAAACAATTTTTATTTACCAATTAGTTAAGAGTAAACCAAAACTATTTACTTGAGGTATTGGGTTCACCAATTAAAGAAGTACCAACAATTATCGCCCACATATCCTACTACTTACATGTTATTCGGATATTTGCCACAAAAGTGGCGCGTGGAATTGAGGTAAATCACCCTTAAGATGATAGTGTACGTAAATAGTGATATAGGTAAGTCGCAGTTGACGCACAAGCGGGCCCGGAGAGCCGGTAGGAGCGAATCTCTTAAAAAACCCCTCTCCAGATAAACCCACCACACAGTTTGTCAACTTTGGTCCGCCTTTCACACACTATTGTACAAAAACATCAATCAAGCAAAAGTTTATGATCTTAGTCTTAAAAATTAAGTAACAAAGTTTAGATCTTGCTAGTCTCGCCTGGGAGCAAATTACCGTGCGAAGCGAACCACTGTCGGCACATAAGACACCGCAAGATCCTTACTTTATTACTTTATGTTTCACCATTATTAGTCCAATTTAATTTTCTTTGAAAATTACCCTTTTTATTGCTTACTTTAACATATCACATATAAAAAAAAACAATAAACAAGTAATTAAAAGAAAACAAATAATCAACTAATAATAAAACAATTAAAACAATTAATTGTAATTGAAACATCTAGCCACATGCAACCTTTTAAACAAATCCTATTAATAATCTATATGTGAATTATTATGTATAGAATCAATAAAACTCCCATTGGTTTTCGAGCGCATTGTACCCAATGGACCACAGACACCAACAATTGGCCGCGTAAGTTTTAATGATAATATACCACGTTGCACATAACCGATTCATTAATTTAATATATATTAGGTCTTCCCTAATTTTAGATTTATCTAAAACATGTAGCAAACATCTAAACAATTTAATTCACGTAATTTAATCCGTGACTAATTATGCATAAATAGTCACGAATTCATGCATATCATATAGCAATTAGGTCACAAGATTCATAACACAACAATTGTTTAAAGACCTAGGGTTTCTAATTAATCACAATTAATTATAAAAATCACAAACCCTAATTAGGGTTCATGAAGTAAATCGACACCCCCCCCTAAATTAGGGTTAGGGTTCGACATTAATTAAAAAAAACAAATTTTTAATAATTAAAACCCTAGAAAACAATCATGTATATTCTAAACAATTTAAAAGATACGTTTTTTATTGTTTAAGTAATCAATTACATGTTATACATGGCTCTTGATGCCACTGTTGGAATTTGACACTCATGACAATCATATAAATCCATAACATCAAAGTACATAATAGCGGAAGCATGTAAACAATTAGTATAACACATAAATATTAACTTAAACATAAATAGAAAACGTACCCGATGCACTTCAATAAATCTTGAATATGATTAAAACTAGATCAATGAATAACCCCTTACCGTTTTGTTATTCGATCTCTTGATAATAACTATAGTGAGTTATTACCTCGTTCTTGTACACACAAATTAAACCGTATTAAGTTTATGCAAGTAAAAACACAAGAACAATTTTTGTTAAACAAAAATTCGATCCAAACAACCCTTGGGAGGGATGATTCGATCGGCTAGAACAAACCAAGAGGAAAGAAAAGACTTTAGGGATAATTGTGTGTTCAAGAGTTATGAAAACCAAGACCCCTTGTGTTTGTATTTATACTAAATTAGAAACTTGGAGGAAAAGCAAACCCATGGGTCGAATAACCCATAGGCCGGTCAATCCTATACCCCAAGGAGGGTTCTAGATCTTTTCCTTGTTTCCTAATTATACACAAACACTTCTTTCCTAATTTGCGTTTAACGGTCGTTAGTCATTTAACGGAAAACACTAACGGTCGTTAAGTTCTCGTGCTAATAATAAATATATAAAATACATTTATTATTATTCCTTAATACTCATTTGTAATGTGTGCAATCCCGAGGTCTCGGGTTCGATACTAGACATTTACTTATTAATTTGTTAACCACAATTCAACACCAACTTGACTTCCTTTTGGTTTGTTATCGTAAATATTGACATAGCTTGCATATCATTTCTTAATTATGTTTTCGATAAGTGCAGATAGTAGTGACGACAGGGGCTCGCTTCTCCCTTTGTTCTTTTGACATGAGAACTTAAATATATGAGTTCAAAGCTCAACTCAACCCAACCCGCCTGACCCATTATAAATCAATTAAAACCCCATTCTGACCCAAACCAACTTCACCCCATTTCCCAAGCAGCTTGTTGTGCCGACTTATCTGTGCATTTAAGTAACCATTTTAAACAACTCTAAACATTTCTACAAACACGATGTCACTAAATATCGGGAGTGTTTAACTGCATTTTCAAAGTGACTGATATGCAATAATTAAAATCAGAAGATCATTTGTAACTTGTAACAAGAGAGACTGCAAAGCTTTGGGAGGTATATTCAGATTATAAAGCATACAAAGAAAACACGCTTATTACAAAAAGATACATACATTTACATATGAAAAAACCTCACGTTTGTATATCTATCAACCAAAGTTGGTTGTGCACAAACTCTACAAGAAAGTAGAAACCTATTTGTTCCATGCGTTTTACGAGTGGGGTTGGAACAACGGTTCATTCTTGGGAGGTGGTGTTTCCAGTCTTACCAAGGCCGCGTTGTCTTGCTCGTTCCATCTTTCGTTTACGCCATTCCTCTAGAGCTACAAGAGGCAACGGGACATACGGTGAGAACATGAAACTTTGACTTTTAAGGTCAGAAAATGACATTTGGAATCTTAAAGAATCTAATTACCGATTAAAAGTTACAACAAATGCAACATAAGAAAAATTATGGTTTAAAAATTTACGAAATCAATCATCAAATTCAGTATATGACAAAGTGTGCAGCGTTCTAAAAAAAGGACCTCATACTAAACATACTATTAAGCATTGAATTATGTATCGCATTCTAGATCACATTGGCAATTCAAGTTATTGACACATAAATGGGTCAATTCTGTTACACCCCGTACCCGCTTAGACCAAAAATTAAAACTTTTAGAGCGGAAATGACTCACTTTTACGGACATATGGTTACTCTTTTGACCACTGACAAAAATCTATAAACTTTTAGCCCTTGAGACTATTTTTAAATGAAAGTACATTCAATTAGCTTCAAAACGATAGGTGGCATGACCCGTGACGACTTACGGATTAAAAGATATGATTTTTCAAAATTTACCGAAAAACTGACAGCGGCCTCCATCCGATCAGATCGCCAGCCATCCGATCGGATGGGAGGTTCTGTCCAGTTTTTGGACTTTCAAAATCTCCGGCCGATACTCCAACCTCCCGGACTCGAAACCTAACCAAACTTTCCAGATTTCATTACTATATATATGGGCTCATTTCCATCCAAAAACATTTACCATTTGACTCTCGGAAGACGTACTTCCACAATCACGGGTTTTACACCAAAAACCCGTTTTGACCCATTTCATGACATATGCCACATACGACTTCCACAACACCTCAAACTTAACCAAAATCATTACTTTAACATATAAAACGTGTTCCAATACACACTCGACCCGTATACAACCCAAAATGGGTACTTTTACACATTAGCCAAACACCCCCTTAACTTAACCCATAAACACATAAAACATACTTTAACATACCAAATGACTACCAAATCGTTATACAACTCTTGGCATACAATATGCCACTTGACTACACTTTATAAAACATTACTTGACTCACGGGGGTACAACTTTGCTCATGAGCTCGGTATACTACCTAAGCTCCTAACTAAACACTACCTTTAATCTTGCTAATCCAATTCCTTAATCCACATATCCAAGCCTCCCATATAAACATAGCCAACCTACAAAAAGGTTATACAACTAAACCGTAAGCACAAAGGCTTAGTAAGTAAAACGATCATAACATACAATTATACTTCAAACCACATGATGCATCATATACATAAAACACTTACATCATGGCTCACTACTCAAATCTCAACTAGCACATAGCATCAACATATTCCATAGCATCATCTCATCACATAAGCCATAAACATGGCATCACATAAGCATAACCCAAGCTCATCTTCTCAACATAAACATACATAACACATAATGATAGAAATCCATATAACTTATGCTATCATCATTTTACTTACCTCAAGCCAAGCTAAATAACAACAAGAACATCATCATCATCATCTTTCATAAATAACCAAACCTAACAACATAACAATAAATAACATAACAAGGGTTATCAAAACCCATCAAATACACTTATCTTCCAAATCATATCATCATATGATCATATCTTGATCATATGATGAAAACCCACTAAACTATAACTTAACTAACATCAAGAATGGGGAGACTTACTTGAGGAAGATCATTACTAAAGAAGACTATAATCATGGAGTCTTCATCTTCTTCCTCCTAAGCCATCACTAGACTCATCTCCTTCCCTCCATTTTCTCTCTAAACCGACACATACAACACACTCTTGAAAGTGGTGGAAATGTCTAGATAATCCTGGACATTTCCTTATCTAAACACAAGTTTGGGATAATGGCAACAATGGCCCCTCTAGTCTATTTCTTCTTACTTTAGCCACAACTAACTTATAATACCTTTAACATATTTACCAAAATGGCAACTTAGGTCCCTTTAGTCTTGCATCATATTTTACATAACCACTTTAGTCATATTTTGACTATCGGGTTTGACCACAACGCAACATTCGTTGACTGGCCAATCACGTAAGGTCTTTATCTACTTTCATCTAGGGTGGGGTCCCAACACCCGGGAAACGGGTCTAACAAATTCAAGGTGTAATTGGTTGACATAATATTTACAAATCACTTAAGAAACAACACTGAATTACTATAACTGATTGAGATGGGGCTCAAGAAGCATAGACTTACAGGGTCAACTTTTTCAACGTCCCCAGTAAAAGATGCTCCATCACAGTACCTCAAGATGACTCTATTCCAGTTGTAGAAGCCTGCAAAATGAAAGAAAATTCATTTGCGACAAAGATATGAGTGGAATTTCATATGGATATTGCTGTTTTACATACCTGGATTGAACTCTTGTATACTACTAAAAACACCGGTGAAATTGAACTTTTGCATACGTGTGGAAGAATCCACCCCATTGGTTAGATTCACACATAAAAGACAACTTTTTGTTGACTCACACCACCCTCCTCCCTAACCGCAAACCAATTATATTTTTTAGTATATATATATATATATATATATATATATATATATATATATATATATATATATATATATATATATATATATATATATATATATATATATATCTTGTAAGATATTTCAAATACTAAAACTGAAATGGATTGTTGATCCCAGATGAGCTATCAATGATCTTGTTAATTGCCTTAAATATAAATATTCAAGACAATAGGTATAGAAATTGTACATTATACTTTGAGTAATGTTAAACACTATGCGGAATATAATGTTTAACCTTGAGAAGTATTGATGTAACAAACACAAACGAAATTTCTCAATGAACACTTCAATATAAAACAGTTACTCAATAGTAACGGGTTTATTACAACCTTGAGGTGTTTCTACTTCACAAATAACACTTGTGATACTCACGCTTTGATTCTTAATATTACCTAGTAATACTAGAAAAAGATAGATGTATCTACTGCTATTTCTAACTCTCCTTTTATACATAAGGAGACCTAAACTACTTGCAATACAATAATATGTGCACTAATAATAAGAAATAAAAAGTAATCAAAGCTTTATATTTTCACCCATACTTCTCCACATATGTTTCTTCTTTAAGTGCTGGAATCCTTAACTTATTGAACCGCCCCATAAATAGTACACAAGATGTACTAAACAAATACAAAGTATTTGTTTAATACATATTGCAATAATACATGTCGGCAGCAGTCTGTTATACACGAGCAACAAACTCCATATGCTTAGCAGCACTCTTCACTTAGTCGCATTCCTAGGCAGCAGAGTGTTACAACTAGCAGCAGTCTCTATAAGCCTGGCAGCAGTTATAACACTTATCAGTTATGACTAAGTATTTATCGTACTTTAGCAGCAGCCTCCTCATAGCCCAACAATCCTCCCCTAAACTTGTTATTTTCTCCTAAAATAAGCAAGTTTCTTAAAATGGGAAATATACTTAGGAGAATACGAGTGATCCCTTACCAACCTTTAGTCAACTCTTCAAGAAATTTAATTCCGTAATTAAGCCTGAATTAACTTTTACCAACCCAACATTAAATGCCATTTAAGTCTTCATTTACTTATAAAGACCCTTGCATTCTCATACCCAAATCATCTTTTTCCATTAACCACCAAACATGAGTTCTTCCAAAGCCCCCACAATTGAGATTTCTAGCGACTCATCATCTGATTCGGATGTGTTAGGGTTGAAAAGGTATTATGGATACTATCCGCCAAACTGCTCGAATTTAACCATTAGGGAACCAAAACCGCCACGTTCCCCATCAGTGTCATCTGGTGAACTTCCAACTCCCCCTTCATCATTGGGTAATAATGACTCATCATCTTCTTCTGATGATGATTATGAACAAGCAACTAGTAAACCCAAGAGAACTGTTCGTCCGGAGCCTAAGAAGCAAGTGTTGGCGCTTCCAAATCATCTTTTGTCTGCACAAGTTTGGAGGAGAAAGACCCGCAAAAGTGTGCTTGATGTTAAGGGCAAGGGCAAAGGGAAGCCTGACTTGAAGGACAAAGGCAAAGGAAAGATGAACTAGTTGTAGGTTCATGTAGGTTGTTGATTTTGCATTTCCATAT
Organism: Artemisia tridentata subsp. tridentata; assembly: GCA_021014915.2. Lineage (NCBI taxonomy): Eukaryota > Viridiplantae > Streptophyta > Magnoliopsida > Asterales > Asteraceae > Artemisia > Artemisia tridentata. The sequence continues at coordinate 510,279,110 of CP139509.1, read as the reverse complement.
GATCATCTTTTGTAGTAACAACAATCTGCTTTTGCTTTTGTAATGAACATCTTTTTGTAAGAACCTTTATAATGAATGAAGTATCTAGTTCTTTTATCTTAGAATTTGTGATGATGTTCTTTTTTCCTCCCCTGAAATGCACAACATTGTTTATCCTCCCCTGAAATACAGAATCAACTTTTCACCTAGAGAGTAAGGTTAGTGAAAAACCATCCAGTTTTTGGTAAACTGTCAACCATCAACGGATTTGATTAGTCTTTACCAGTAGCCGTTTGCTCTGGACTAGTTGATTCTTAGGTGTATTAGACATGGTGAATCAATAACCATTTGTTGTGTGACAAGTATTCACACTAAAAATCCAAAACATCAAACCTGCAAAATGTGAGTTCAACACAAAGAAACCTGCAAATGTTAGTAAAGATTTTTTTTTTTTTTTTTTTTTTTTTTTTTTTTTTTTTTTTTGAACTCTGAATGATGCAAATTTGTCCATGTAGCTTAACAATCTTCACAAAGCTTAGTAAAACTTAGCAGCAGGGTTATTAACTTGACAGTAGTCTTAATAGACTAGCAGCAGGTTAAGTAGAGCCAGCAGCAGAGTAGAACATAACTTCTAAGTAGCTGACATGAACATAGATGACTAATAACAGCACATAATCCTTAACAATGATAACAAAAACATAAAGAGATAAGAACTGGACTCAAAAGTTTATCAATCCAATACTGGCAACTAAATATTGAAACCTACCCACATCAAATCCTTTTGTGAGTAAATCTGCAACATTGTTGTCAGTGTGGATTTTGCAAACTTGAATGAGTTTCTTTTCATAGCAATCTCTTATAAAGTGATGTATAATCTCAATATGTTTTGTTTTAGAGTGAAAAACAGGATTTTTAATGATACACATGGTGCTGTTATTATCAATATGGATTTTAGTGTTTAGGAAATTGTACCCATAATCCAAAAGTTGATTTTGGATCCAAAGAACTTGCCCACAGCAGCTTGAAGCAGCAACATACTCAGCTTCAGTTGTTGAGTTTGCTACCACTGTCTGCTTCTTGAATTGCCATGAAATCAACCTACTGCCAAGGAATTGACAACCTCCAGTGGTTGATTTCCTGTCTAAGCTTGCTCCAGCATAATCACTGTCTGAATATGCTTCCAGATGAAATGGTGAATCTCTTGGATACCAAAGTCCCAACTTAGGTTGACCCTTTAAATACTTAAAGATCCTCTTGACTGCATTCAAGTGAGACACCTTTGGTGACACTTGAAATCTGGCACAGGCACAGATAGCAAACATGATGTCTGGTCTGGATGCAGTGAGATACATCAAGGAGCCAATCATAGACCTATAATTATGCACATCAACTTCCACACCATCTTCATCTTTGAGTAAGGGCTGATTCTTCTCTATTGTGGTCTTGACTGCCTTTTCATTTGAAAGATGAAACTTCTTCAGCATATAAGCCACATACTTGTTTATAGAGTCGTTTTAGTATAGGTTTTTCCGAAGAAATACTCGTGAAAGTATTTCCCCGGGTCGTGTCCCAGCGAAGGATTGAATGGAATCGTGGTTAACGATTCGTGATTCGTGTAGTGAATGGTGATAAAGATATATTTTTGGATATTTGAAGATTACACTACAATATGGGAAAAACTAAACGCAACCTAAGTTATCGGGAACAAATAAAGGCACATGCAAACAAATAAAGGCAAAAGGAAAACAAATAAGGCTAATCCAGGGCTATTCCCGAGACCTTTAAACTAATAGTGGAAATCTAGGACTAAAGATGCAAGGATGCAAGCTATAAGGACTATCGATGCAAAATATTTAACTAAATGCAAAGTTAACTATGGACTAATAATGCAAACAAAAAAAGACAAGGACTGAAATTGCCATTTAACAAACTGTTTAATAACTAAAAAACCAATCAGGTTCGATTTTAAATCAAACAGAAAGTTTAGGGACCAAAAGTGACAAATCAGAAACTTATTTATTTTCTTTTCTTTTTATATTATTAAAAACTAGTTTAAACTAATAAAATGCAATTTAAATAGCAAACAAAATCAAACAAATCTGAGATTTTTATAGAAATTTTAAAAACTAATTTGCTTTTAAAGAAAAATAAACTCAATGACCAGATAAGCACAAATAAGCAGAAAGAGCTTATTCTCAATAAGCCAAAAAAGCATTTTATAAGCAAATAAGCAAATCTCAACACCAAAAGCTCAGAAATAATCAAGAAGCAACAAATAAGCAACCATAAACTCGAATAAGCAGATTAGAAACAGATTATAAGCAGATAAGCACTCAAACAGAAGCAATCAACACACAGAAATGGGACAAACTATAAGGCACAAATAAGCTGTCTAAATTAGCACTTAATGGGAAACCAAAAGTAGAATCTTAAAGGCAGCTAGGTTGGCAGTGTTTTGCCCCAATAATCTTACCCTAAGCTTCACTAGAATGCAAGATAAGTACTTCTAAACTTGGAGCTAATCTGAGAGACAGGGGAACTCTTTGACAGATAAGCAAGTTTGAGCTTATACTTAAGTGCTTATATGATTCTGAAAGTGAAAGCAACTTGTTGATTCTTAGAGACTAGCTATCGAAAAACTAAAAACCTCAATCCAAACTTGATTTTAACAACTATTAAGCCCTATGAGTGCAAATGAAAATCTGTCCAACTTAAGTTTATCACTATTTTGACTTTTAGAATTTTAGGCTAATTTTGACTTGTTCCAATTTCTACTGATCCTAATCTACTAGTAATGTTAAATTAAGCTATAATTACCCTAAATTAAGCTACTTCATCTAATTATGCACCTATGAGTGAGATTTGGCCTACTAATTTGCAACAGATGTGACAGATTGTGAATTATGAAGTAAAGTTTGACTTTCTGCAAATTGAACCACCAAAATTACACTTGTTTCAGCCTATTTAACCTAAAGTAAGACTAAGTATGCAGTATTTTGGCCTAGGTTGCTGATTTAACCCTCATACAAAGCTTATGCCAAACACTCCTTTAAGGACACTTAACACTACAAACTGCTTAACCAAGCTGTTACTAACCTATCTAATTATGCAATCTCACTACACTAATGATATATAAGCTTTCTAAAACTTAAGAACCTACAAATGCAAGGCAGAAATAAATATGACAGATAAGGCAAATATAAGGCAGCATGGACTAAAACAATAAGCTAATCTCAGATGTTATCTACGTAACTAGACTAGTAAGCTATAATAAAGCAAAAAAAACAGCAGATTAAGATAGAATAAGTGATGAAGCGAAAAGTGTACCGCTTTTAAGGGGTCATTTAAGCCCTAAATCGTATTTATTTGATCAAATATTGCCCTAAATCGTTCCTTTTGTCATTTTAGGTACTTTTGAGGAGAAATCTGGAAAAGGAAGCATTTTGGACGTTTTTGGAGCATAAAAGTGAAGAAAACGACAAAGTCTCAAAAATCGGCTAAAAGTTACCTTTGACGGCGTCAGGATTAACCCTGGACGGCGTCATGGCTTGGCAAGAAAAGGTGGATGTGAAATTTACTCATGATAAGCCAGTGAAAATTGCATGTGAATTCTGACGGCGTCACGCTTTAACCTGATCAAGGGCGTCACGGCTTAATTCAAAGAGGGACGGCGTCACGTTCAAGGTCTGACGGCGTCAAGCCTTGATAAGCCAGAACGGATTTTGGAGAGCTAAAGAGGGACGGCGTCAAGAAGGTCATCCGGGAACCCTAAAAGCGGCGAGGTGACGGCGTCACATTCCATAACGTGACGCCGTCAGATGTAAAAATCTATATATAGTTTTGCAATTCTTTGTCATTAGTGTGGAACTTAGTGTGGAATTTTTGGGAGAAAACCCTAAGACGATTTTAGCATCTTTTTCAAGGCTTTTTGCCTTGAGATCTTCCATGTTACATTGAAGATAAGTTATCAATTAATCATTCAATATGTCTATGTGTTGTTTGATTCTATCTTGTTCTTGTCTTTTGATTAATATGTTAGGCTAGATTTATCTTGTGTTTGCTTAGATCTAATGAAACCTAGCTATTGATTATTGGTTATTAGTGTGTTATTAGTTGTATTGGATGATTGTTCATCTATGTTAGGCTTAAGAAAACTGGCTAACTTCCTATTCGGTAACTTGCTTGAACGTCTTAAGAAACATGAACCAAATGCGTACTAAAGGTTTTTATGGTTGTATTTAATGCACAAGCGAATTCTAGTGATCCCATGTTAGGAGCTTCCTAGCCGGCTCGACATAGGAGTGAAGTAGGAGCTTGTAGAGTTGGGGAAGTACGTACGCCACCCCACGATTGGTATTAAGGAATACACCCGTCATCCACGCGACTAATACACACTAATCAACCGGTAAAAGATAGTTAGGGAGTAAGGAAATCTAAGTAAACACATTTCTCTACATATAAGTTTCCACCAACATTTTCATTTTTGTTATTTTATTTTATTTGCATTCGTAGTAATTTGGGTTAGTTGACTAGCAACTAATTCCGCCCACTCCTTCAAACCCGAGATTTTACTTGCTTTCATAAAAAAAACATAAAAACACAAAAAGAATCTTCCTCAACCCTTAGACCTAATTAGAGTAGTCTTTCATACCTAACGAACACTATTCCCTGTGGAGAACGATCAATCCCCCGTACTTACCACTACACTATACTACATCGGTCAGGTACACTGCCTGGTGGGGTTGTAAGCCTCTTGAGATCCCTCGAGAGGTAAAACCTGTTGTAAGGTTGCAAAACCACGCATCAAGTTTTTGGCGCCGCTGCCGGGGAATAGTTATTGTTTAGGTTGAATTGTTATTTCTATTAGGTCTACTCACTAGATTCCTTTCTAGTGAGATTTTTATTTTATTTTTCTAGGTTTTCTTTAGTCTATCTTATTTCTTTGTACTTTTGTTTGTGATACCTTCCACTTACCTCATGAGTAACATTGGTCATTTGATCCCTGTTATTCGTATTTTTCGCCGTGCAAACTTTCAACTACCCGTTCCCGCCCCCATCATAGAAAACAACAACCTTTCACCCGACCATCACTTTGGTAACAATTCTGAGATGGAGGAGTCTGACCATGAGAATGACTATGTTAGTCCGTTTTACTACTCAGACTCCGATGAGGATACCGGTAATGGAGAAGTAGTTAACGAGGAATGGGGAAAAGAGGAAATTGATCCCTTTAAGTATGTTGACCCTAGGACTAAGATCAAAAATGATAGCCTCTTTAACATGCAATTTCCGTGTAAGATTGGTTATCATGATTTTTATGCTTACCTTAACTCATCTTTACCTATGAACATTATCTCTCGCGCTAATTATAATAAAATCATGGTAAATGAGCTAGAATATCAAGGGGATAACATTGTTGCTAGGATTGAGCCACTGCACGTATTCGTTGGGAGTTTTGTGTATTTGGTGGATTTTATGGTTATGGAGAACTTAGGAGAATTTATTGATGACAAATTAACTCAAGTCATTTTTGGAGAACCCTTCAAAAGGTTGACCAACCTTGACGAAAAACTTGTGGACGGGTTAATTACATTCTCGGATGGGGATGAAGATTTTACTTACCAAATGCCCCGAGCACATCCTAGGTTTAAAAACTTCCCCATTGAATCCTGCAATAGACTTGTGCCTCTTGATTTGTTAAGTGAGAATGATAAGAGAAAGGGGCTCAAATATCCACATGAGAAAAATAAGAGATACTATCATGGATGTTTGGAGCTGAATGATGAATACAAGAAAGATGAGGCAACAATTAGATGGCTCACACTCGGATACGTGAGCATAAGCGACACTAGATGAGCCTTACTTTGAGTCTAGCTACAAGACTCGTTAATAAAGAAAAGCGCTTCTTGGGAGGCAAACCAAGCTTTATTTGCTTTGTGTGTTTATTTATTTGTTTGTTTGATTTTATTTTCCGTATGTGTGTTTAATTTTTATTCTTATTGATTCATGTTCAAAAGTAAATTGTGAAAATGCTTTATCTTGTTTTTAACTTCGTCTTAACTACATATAAAGGTATTTTGCAAAAGTTAAGTGTAAGGGAAATCTAAATCGGTTTATTAGAACACAAATGAACATGAATCGTAATAATAATAAATTAACATACATATTAGTATTTGTTTGAGTCAAATGCTTGTATCGAGTCATAATGATGTTTTGCAGGATTTTCAGGAAGTAAGGTAAAGGTTTTTCCAGAAATTTTCCGGAAACTTAAAATGAGAATTTTTGTCAGGTCATTTCTGACGGCGTCAGGGTTTATAACCTGACGGCGTCAGATTTAATTTTCAGAAATTTTTGAAAGTTTAGTTTTCGTAAAAAGTTGTTATTAAAATCTCCAACTTATAATCTCCAGGAATCTGCAAAATTATCATTCCACAAGCATTATATCCTTATATATAGATTTATCCCGCCGTTGTTATGCAGGTTTTCGTGTTTGTTTTCTCAGGTTTAACAGGTTATTTTGGACAAGGAAATGTTTGTTGGATCAAGCTTTTGGCGATGCATTAGTCATGGAGCTTCAACATTACCTTGGAAGAAGATCTAACCGTGTAATTTCATTATCCACCGAACGAATCAGGGGAGTATTTGATTTCATTCTTTTACTTTATGCTTTTACATCTTGTTATTTGAACATTGGGGACAATGTTCATCTTAAGTGTAAGGGGGGGGGGGGTAAAAGTGCGATACTTTAGAAAATGCTATTACGCTTGATTTTTGTTTGTTTGATGGTAGATGTGTAATAAAACTGAGATAAATACCTGTTAGGGCAATTTTAGTGCCAAATTTAAAATTTTTTACAACATATAGGAGTGAAACTTTGGTCTTAATGAGCGTCTCACGGATAGGAGTTATATGACTAGCACAAAAACCGTACCACTAAAAAATTTTCCACCCCCAAATATGTGAGGTTCGCCCCTAGAATTGGTAGGAAAAGCATTTATGCTATGATGTGTGTACCGGTAGCACTTAGATTCTAGAACTTGCGTTAGGACCATTCCGAGGCCACAAGTGAGACTACATTCGTGTAGTTAGATTTACTACATGATAAGAGGCATTAGGATTAACCCATTGTTTTACACCTGTGTTTTTGTTATAATTACTTTGGCTACATTGGTCAAGTAATTCTCCCACACCCTTTGCGTTGTACTCATTTTTAGTACACGATACCCCTAGTACACCCCTCAGAGCCTATCTTTTCGTTTCGACCTTTAAGCATTTTACTTAAAGGAAGAATTTGTTACACCCCACTAAAATGTACACCCAAATCGCCTTAGCCTACCTTGTATGCACTCATCTTTAGTGCATTATTGTTACAACATTTGTTTAAACCCAAGTTAATTATCTAGTTGATTACATGGTTGCTAAGTCGAGTCATATCTTTATACATATTGTTTTGGGACGATTGGGACTCATGGGTAAAGTGCTAGTGTAATGGAGTAATGGGGATGAACATCATTTATTACCCCCATATGTGCTAAACATTTTTAAAGTACTCCAAGTTTTTCAATTATCTTAATTCGAGTCATTAGAATAGTATTTGTAAAGTTATGTAAAAGTTTAAGTGTAAGGGGGATGCAATGCCCCTATGATGTATTATTTTGGATGGTAGGGCAAGAGTGTATGCACAAAAAAAAAAAAAAAAAAAAAAAAAAAAAAAAAAAAAAAAAAAATCGAAAAATCAAGAAAAATACAAAAAAATGAAAAATAGAAAAAACATACGGACTACCATCCCGTTTTATTTTATGTTTATTTTATGTTTTTGTTGTTTTCTTTCATTAGCTTAAGATTGAGTCGAGTCTTGGCTTAGCAACATTGTATAGTACATGTGATTGATTAAGATCTTTAACTCGCCACCAGTAAAATATCCCGTATCCAACAAAACCGTGTTTTCCTTTTCCCTACACCTAACGTTATAACCCATTTAAAAGCCCTCTTTGATAGTTTATCTTTGGTGCTTACGCCTAGTGGAGGAGGTTTTCGATCCTTTCCCAAGCGTATGGTAATCTATTTGCTATGACAGGTAGTGAGAGATATTATCCGTTTTCATTTATGAGATTTATTTTGATGACACTTGAGAGATGTGAGTATCTAAACACTACTTGTGAGGTGCTAGTATGTAATCTCCGTGCTTATTATGATTGAAGTGGAACGATTATTTGTTGTAATTACTTTTATGTTAGCATTAAATGACCCCTAACTTGTATTTTGATTAGAATAAAAGCGCATTTGCTTGAGGACAAGCAAATCTCAAGTGTAAGGGTATTTGATGAAGCGAAAAGTGTACCGCTTTTAAGGGGTCATTTAAGCCCTAAATCGTATTTATTTGATCAAATATTGCCCTAAATCGTTCCTTTTGTCATTTTAGGTACTTTTGAGGAGAAATCTGGAAAAGGAAGCATTTTGGACGTTTTTGGAGCATAAAAGTGAAGAAAACGACAAAGTCTCAAAAATCGGCTAAAAGTTACCTTTGACGGCGTCAGGATTAACCCTGGACGGCGTCATGGCTTGGCAAGAAAAGGTGGATGTGAAATTTACTCATGATAAGCCAGTGAAAATTGCATGTGAATTCTGACGGCGTCACGCTTTAACCTGATCAAGGGCGTCACGGCTTAATTCAAAGAGGGACGGCGTCACGTTCAAGGTCTGACGGCGTCAAGCCTTGATAAGCCAGAACGGATTTTGGAGAGCTAAAGAGGGACGGCGTCAAGAAGGTCATCCGGGAACCCTAAAAGCGGCGAGGTGACGGCGTCACATTCCATAACGTGACGCCGTCAGATGTAAAAATCTATATATAGTTTTGCAATTCTTTGTCATTAGTGTGGAACTTAGTGTGGAATTTTTGGGAGAAAACCCTAAGACGATTTTAGCATCTTTTTCAAGGCTTTTTGCCTTGAGATCTTCCATGTTACATTGAAGATAAGTTATCAATTAATCATTCAATATGTCTATGTGTTGTTTGATTCTATCTTGTTCTTGTCTTTTGATTAATATGTTAGGCTAGATTTATCTTGTGTTTGCTTAGATCTAATGAAACCTAGCTATTGATTATTGGTTATTAGTGTGTTATTAGTTGTATTGGATGATTGTTCATCTATGTTAGGCTTAAGAAAACTGGCTAACTTCCTATTCGGTAACTTGCTTGAACGTCTTAAGAAACATGAACCAAATGCGTACTAAAGGTTTTTATGGTTGTATTTAATGCACAAGCGAATTCTAGTGATCCCATGTTAGGAGCTTCCTAGCCGGCTCGACATAGGAGTGAAGTAGGAGCTTGTAGAGTTGGGGAAGTACGTACGCCACCCCACGATTGGTATTAAGGAATACACCCGTCATCCACGCGACTAATACACACTAATCAACCGGTAAAAGATAGTTAGGGAGTAAGGAAATCTAAGTAAACACATTTCTCTACATATAAGTTTCCACCAACATTTTCATTTTTGTTATTTTATTTTATTTGCATTCGTAGTAATTTGGGTTAGTTGACTAGCAACTAATTCCGCCCACTCCTTCAAACCCGAGATTTTATTTGCTTTCATAAAAAAAACATAAAAACACAAAAAGAATCTTCCTCAACCCTTAGACCTAATTAGAGTAGTCTTTCATACCTAACGAACACTATTCCCTGTGGAGAACGATCAATCCCCCGTACTTTCCACTACACTATACTACATCGGTCAGGTACACTGCCTGGTGGGGTTGTAAGCCTCTTGAGATCCCTCGAGAGGTAAAACCTGTTGTAAGGTTGCAAAACCACGCATCAATAAGCTAAAGCAGTTTACACTAATTTTTTTTTATTTTTGAGATTTAAAAGATGAAAATGATCACTATTAGAAATAAACTAACAAATAACTATTAAACAGCCATAAATGAGTAAGATAAGCTAGATTAGACATAAAAATGGTAAATAAGCACTTATGTGTAGAAAAATAAGCAGTTTGACTTTTCTTGACTTTTTGCAATTGAAATGATTTAAAACAAGTTTAACCATTAAAATCTCACATAAAGCTATTGAAAAGCTTTTGGGAGCTTATTAGAACAGAGAACAAGTTGATGAAACAATTACAATCACTTAATTTGAAAGCTTAAAGTAAATTTAGACAAACAAGCTTTAAAAGAAAACTGAAATTGCATTAAACTTTAAATTCGAATGACAAAACTTAAAAAGCTGAGAATAAGCTACAATAAGCTAAAATAAAGCTACTCCTAAACTAATTTTATCCCTACTCCTAATGATCTCAACGTGTGAGTGAAGAGTGCTATATATAGCCGAGCTCAAGGATGCTTCTAGGCTACTAATGTGGCTTGATTCGTCACCAATTTTGCCAAACTTTGAAACCTGAGGGACTTGTTTTGCCAATTCTTTAAAATTCAACCAAAGGACTATTCTTGCAATATTTTGAATCTTTGATGCGTGCGATGTGTCGTTGCGGTTTAGCAGTTTTAATGCCTACTCAAGTTTTAAATTTATATTTAGCCGACTTATCAATAACACACACACTTAACGAGCAGTGTACCCGGTCAGTATGAATATAATGGTAAGTAGAGTGTCGATCACTAAGAGTGGAACGTATAATCAAAGGTTTGGTTGGATAAAGAATATAATGGTAAGTAGAGTGTCGATCACTAAGAGTGGAACGTAAATCATAAATACATAGCCGAATCCACGACTACGATACTTAAGATTGCTCAAATCCCTAATCTCAATAAATCAAAGGTTTGGTTGGATAAAGAATAATAAAGGGTATGGATAACATTTGGGATATAAATTGGTGTAAAATGAAAAATAAACAAAACAAATAAATTAAAATCCTAAGTGTGGTTAATCACTATCCCAACCATCCCATGAATAAGACTCATATCATTGAATAACTCACGCTTTAACACTTGAAACACACGCTTTAGGTAGACACGAACTATACTCAACAAGATCTTAATCAAAGAATAAACCTTAATTGGCATTCCCATAACTGCCAATTCCCATTCAATCCATAGATATAATACAACAAATAGTGGCCATATGAACCACTTACATAACTCTACATAAGTTGGTTTAAAATAAACATCCAACTCTTTTTTCTTTCTTTTTCTTTTCTCATTTTTTCGATTTTTTTTTTTTTTTTTTTTTTTTTTTTTTTTTTTTTTTTTTTTTTTTGACATCAACATAGATGTATAAAATTTCACCACATCACTATAATGATAATTCTGGATAATTTTTCCATACTTTTCATACTTTCAGAAATAACGGTAATAGTGAAAGTAGTAAACACACGAAAAATAAACTCAAAGATATACAATATTTACTTTCACTCCAATTGCATTGTGCAATTTCCCGACCTAACCAAAGATAATGAATTACGCACGCGAACACAGGTAATGTAAGGAAACACACTTTGCCTATAGCAATTAACCAACCACGGATTCTAATCTACAGGGTAGGCTAAGGTATAAGGGTGTAACGAAACATTTTAAACATAGGTGTAAGAAACGAAAGGAATGGCTCTGAGTGTTTTTCTAGGGGTATCTTACTCTAAAAATGAGAGTAACAAAGGGTTTATACGGGGGTTAACTAACCAGTGTAGTTAGTTAATAACACATAACATTTATAGGCTTTTTGGGTGTAATCCTAGAATTTTACCAAGTTAGACAAGTCATTCCAATTATATAAATAATACTCATTATGGTGGTCTCGAATAGTATACAAGCCAAGTTCTAAAGTTTACAAGTCACCGGCACACTCATAGATTTGTGAATTTTGGAAAATCACAATTTTTGAAAATAACGTCATGTGTGCAGCTATGCAACTTAGATCTTAAACAAAAACATGCTAAAATTTTTTTAAGTTTGATATATTAAGCACATTTTAAGCATAATTTTTGAAAAAGTTTAGGACAAGTAATTGTTAAGTGTTCTAATTCTCCAATCCCCCCACTTAAGTTAAACAACGTCCTCGTTGTTTGTATAAAAGGTTAAAAACTGGAAAATAAAAAGAATTAGAACAGAAAAACTCCCCTGAGATTTGCTCGGTATGATCCTCCATTAGTATAAGAGCTAAAATCATCTTCCTTGTGGATTAGAACGTTAAAGCTTCATACTTGATGTATCCACAGGAAATTCAGGAAACTATAATACCACCAACACTTTAAAACACACCTAAGATAAGAAAGGTTCAAGCTTGCATAATACATTAGTAGTTAGGAAAAATAAAACTTAAAAATTAAAACTGAAAATCATCAGGTCAGTCGATGCGCCGTATCTTATGGAAGAAGATACGCCGTATCGAGCCTGGAATTAATACGGATCAGAATAAAGATGCGCCGCATCCTTAACCAGGGATGCGCCGCATTAAAATAAACTGATAAAAAGTTTTAAAGTCGAAAATAAAAATGCAGAAAAATAAAATAAGATATGACCATTGCAGGAGATGCGTCGCATCTCAGAATTGAGATGCGCCGTATCCTCAGCGGGTCTGACTGACTCGACACAGAAAACAGAATAATAAATCCGGGTTGTCTCCCGGCCAGCACTTGTCTTTATTCCAGAGTCTTCAAGTTAGACTCACGTTCAGCTCATTAGTATCGATCATTTATTCCTACATGGCCACGTAGGATCCATTTAGCAACCAAATCGTCTCGTATATATTCAGGTCCCAAATTCAAGACTCCTTTGTAGAATCCTCCCATCAATTGATATGGGTACTCAATCCCTCTCTTATTGTCATCATCACTAACAAAGAGGAATGGAGAAAATTTGTAGCAAATCCTACTAGTAGCATATTTAAATCCAGGGTGAGTTCGGGGCATCATATAAGTGATAATGTCGCTTCCACATTGGAAGGTGATCTTTCCTTCAAATCATTTTGCATTAATAGTGATCTCCCTACAAAATGGTTTTCCAACAATTACTTCACCCATATTGCTGTCACAATAGGCATTCATGTCTTCAACAACGGCGAACTCAGTTACAATAGTAAAGCGTCCAACGAAGATCGGGACATTAATGAAGGCACCAACTACATTCTTTCCCTTATACTCCACTTTGTTTCTCATAATGGAATTGTAAAACCTTCTTGACATGACATTGATTGGTAAGATAGGGAAGAAATTGGCGTCAATACACTTGTACCCAATCATGCATGTGAATTGCAAATTGTAAGCACAATCGGCGTGGATCCTTCTACCGTAATCCCAAGAACCATCATATCCCTCAAATTCATCGTAATTCCTAGTAGTAATAACGTTGACTTTTGGACTATCTAAGATTTCTCCATCTTCCAGCTCAGATTCCGCATCATCCATGAACAGGTCACTGGATTCTAATGGTCCATTAAGGTCATTAAGTTCAATATAGTCCCCATTGTAATGTTCAGGTGATTTTTCATGCACTAATACTTCATTCATAAAATTGGCTTCGAAGTCTAAGTCAATCAGCTCTCCGAACCCTTCCATTATCCTTCTGAAATAATCACAAAAGCATCAGTAGGATCTGTTCGCTAAGAGGAAAAATTAATGAATATAGAAACGGATATATGAATACAAATAGCTGATATCTGCAGACGATGCGCCGTATCCAAATAGTTGGATACGCCGTATCTTAATACGTTAAAATTTAATCAGACTTTATTCAGAAAATAGATACGCCGCTTAGAATTTATGAATGCGCCGTATCGAATTAATTAATCAAAAATCGGCTTATCTAATTAAAATTAAATGCGTCGTATTAACGAAAGTTAATGCGCCGTATTTTCGTTACGTTTAAAAAATAAATATCGATTTTTGATTCAGAGGATGCGCCGTATCGACAGAGATCGATACGCCGTATCTGTTTAATAATTCGCAAACTGTTTTTAATTAAAATAATAGATACGCCGTATCTACGAAAGCAGATGCGTCGTTTGGCGTTAACGTTTAGAAAATTTTTTTTTTATTAAAAACAGATACGCCGTATCTGCTAAAGCAGATGCGTCGTATTACTTTATCGCTTAGAAAAATTTTCTTATTAAAAACAGATACGCCGTATCTTGGGGAAAAGATGCGTCGTATCGAATTAATTAAACGCGTTGTATTTTTTTAAAAAATTAAACGCAATACGCCGTATCTGAGAGATCAGATGCGCCGTATCGTTTGATTTAGCACAGTACAACGATAGCAGAACACACAAAAACACGAAAAATAAAAACAAAAATTAAAAAAAACACACAAACAAAAATAAAAGCAAACAAATAACACACAAAACAACAAATATGCAAAATAATACAATGATGCAATTAATCTAATAAAAAGAAAAACCTAATTAAAATACTAATCAAATTAACAGAAAATAACAATTCACTCCCCGGCAACGGCGCCAAAAACTTGATGCGTGCGATGTGTCGTTGCGGTTTAGCAGTTTTAATGCCTACTCAAGTTTTAAATTTATATTTAGCCGACTTATCAATAACACACACACTTAACGAGCAGTGTACCCGGTCAGTATGAATATAATGGTAAGTAGAGTGTCGATCACTAAGAGTGGAACGTATTATCTCGTTAATCTAATCAGTATTTTAATATCCTAACGCAAGGGGGTTTCAGCCTGAGAGACTGGCACGATTTGTTTGCAATTAAATAATAAATAAACCAATAGGCACGAATCAGCAGGTAGCACACACGTACACAGATAAATACTCGAGACAATAAGAGGGCTGTCCTTATAATTAAGTAGTTTGTCACTTGTTTTATTGATAGCTTTATATGAAGTGTATGTAGTTAATCCTTTCTCGTTGGTCCTATTCTTATCGGCGAGTAAACCCTTAATGATTACTTATGTCTAAAAGTTATTCCTAAGTGATCAATTTAGAAACAACCGTGGGAGCCACATTATGTCCCGCAGTCAAATGCCCGCAAGCCACTAATAAACACAGAGGTTATCAATGCACTAATAAGTAGTAACCAAAGACATCAACATATAAACTTTAATTAATGAGAAAGCAGTTTTAAGGGAGTGCAATCTTTCCGTTGCCACATTACACAAGCCACCAATCTTGATGAATTAAAGTTTACTAACACAATAAAACAAAACTACTTAATGAATTAAACATATGCAGCACCTTCTTACAGCTCTTGTATCTTTGATTTGGGTGTGTCTTGTGCTGCCTCCTTGACTGAATTCGTCCTAGGTTTCTCCTGTTCGGTCTTCGAATCTAATATAATGCCCCCTGAAATTCGTCTGGTCTTGGGGTATTTATAGTTTCTGTCTGAGGGAAGATGCGGCGTATCTAAGGAGTAGATGCGGCGCATGTACTTAACTTCGCGTGGGGTCCAAGATTATAATATTCAGGAATATTCGTACACCGCCAGAAGATGCGGCGTAACTCCATGTTAAGATGCGGCGCATGTCCTCTTGTATCTTGGATCGTATCTGGTGATATCTTAATAGAGATGCGGCGCATGTCATGAGTGAGTGATGAACTCAAATAAGTACATTTTATTACTATCATTTATCCTATTAATTTGACTTGTTTTACTATATTATGTATGAGGATTGATACTTAATCGTTTACTTTTGTAATTCTCAGGTAAAAACAAGCATTTGGTGAAACTTAGCGATTTTGGACTGATTATGGAGCAAAACATACATAAAGTGAAGAGTCTACTGAAATGAAGAAGATCAAGACTAATCTGCTCCAGATGCGCCGCATCTCACTCATGACATGCGCCGCATCTCTATTAAGATATCACCAGATACGATCCAAGATACAAGAGGACATGCGCCGCATCTAATCATGGAGTTACGCCGCATCTTCTGGCGGTGTACGAATATTCCTGAATATTATAATCTTGGACCCCACGCGAAGTTAAGTACATGCGCCGCATCTACTCCTTAGATACGCCGCATCTTCCCTCAGACAGAAACTATAAATACCCCGTAGACCAGACGAATTACAAGTTCCGAACCCTAAAACCGAAGACCAAACAGGAGGAACAAAGGACGAATTCAGTCAAGGAGGCAGCACAAGACACACCCAAATCAAAGATACAAGAGCTGTAAGAAGGTGCTGCATATGTTTAATTCATTAAGTAGTTTTGTTTTATTGTGTTAGTAAGCTTTAATTCATCAAGATTGGTGGCTTGTGTAATGTGGCAACGGAAAGATTGCACTCCCTTAAAACTGCTTTCTCATTAATTAAAGTTTATATGTTGATGTCTTTGGTTACTACTTATTAGTGCATTGATAACCTCTGTGTTTATTAGTGGCTTGCGGGCATTTGACTGCGGGACATAATGTGGCTCCCACGGTTGTTTCTAAATTGATCACTTAGGAATAACTTTTAGACATAAGTAATCATTAAGGGTTTACTCGCCGATAAGAATAGGACCAACGAGAAAGGATTAACTACATACACTTCATATAAAGCTATCAATAAAACAAGTGACAAACTACTTAATTATAAGGACAGCCCTCTTATTGTCTCGAGTATTTATCTGTGTACGTGTGTGCTACTTGCTGATTCGTGCCTATTGGTTTATTTTATTATTTAATTGCAAACCAAATCGTGCCAGTCTCTCAGGCTGAAACCCCCTTGCGTTAGGATATTAAAATACTGATTAGATTAACGAGATAATACGTTCCACTCTTAGTGATCGACACTCTACTTACCATTATCTTCATACTGACCGGGTACACTGCTCGTTAAGTGTGTGTGTTATTGATAAGTCGGCTAAATATAAATTTAAAACTTGAATAGGCATTAAAACTGCTAAACCGCAACGACACATCACGCGCATCAAGTTTTTGGCGCCGTTGCCGGGGAGTGAATTGTTATTTTCTGTTAATTTGATTAGTATTTTAATTAGGTTTTTCTTTTTATTAGATTAATTGCATCATTGTACTATTTTGCATATTTGTTGTTTTGTGTGTTATTTGTTTGCTTTTATTTTTTGTTTGTGTGCTTATTTTTGTTTGTGTGTTTAATTTTTTTTTTTCGTATTTTCTGTTCTGCTATCGTTGTACTGTGCTAAATCAAACGATACGGCGCATCTGATCTCTCAGATACGGCGTATTGCGTTTAATTTTTTTTTATATACAACGCGTTTAATTAATTCGATACGACGCATCTTTTCCCCAAGATACGGCGTATCTGTTTTTAATAAGAAATTTTTCTAAGCGATAAAGTAATACGACGCATCTGCTTTTGCAGATACGGCGTATCTGTTTTTGATAAAAATTTTCTAAACGTTAACGCCATACGACGCATCTGCTTTCGTAGATACGGCGTATCTATTATTTTAATTAAAAACAGTTTGCGAATTATTAAACAGATACGACGTATCGATCTATATCGATACGGCGCATCTATCTGAATCAAAAATCGATATTTATTTTGAAACGTAACGAAAATACGGCGCATTAACTTTCGTTAATACGACGCATTTAATTAGATAAATTGATTTTTGATTAATTAATTCGATACGGCGCATTCATAAATTCTAAGCGGCGTATCTATTTTCTGAATAAAGTCTGATTAAATTTTAACGTATTAAGATACGGCGTATCCAACTTTTTGGATACGGCGCATCGTCTGCAGATATCAGTAACTTTAATTTTTCGTATTCCGTTTTCGTTATTAATTATCTGATATACTACTTTCTCGAGCATACCCTACTGATATTTTTGTGTTGATTTCAGGAAGTGCATGACCAGGAGTTCTACGAAGAACTTGATTCAACCTTTCGAAGATCCTGAACGAGCCCTACATTCGCTTAAAAGGCTTTTCAACACAAGAAGCTTTGATCTTTCAAGTTCACTCGAGCTTGATTACTTTTCTGAAGAAAAAGAGGAAGTTGAAACAGAAACAATGGGCGAAAACACTACTATGGAGGAATACATGAACAGTACCCGTGCTGATTACACTTCAGGAGTTGCTAGACCTAAGTTTGATGATAAGTCAAAATTTGAGTTGAAGGGTCAGTTTCTCAAAGAGCTAAGAGAGAATGCTTTCAGTGGGACGGAACAAGAGGATGCTAATGAGCATGTTGAAAAGGTCCTGGAGATTGCAGATTTGTTTACCTCAGAAGGAGTCAATACCGATCAACTCATGCTAAGAATCTTTCCAATCTCACTAAAAGGAGCTGCTAACAAGTGGCTAAGGAATGAACCTGCAAGTTCAATCACTACATGGGAAGATTTGAAGAGCAAATTCCTGAAGAGATATTGTCCACCTGCTAAGACTGCTAAAAAGATGGAGGCTATCAATAGTTTCAAGCAAGAGCCTGATGAAACTCTTTATCAAGCTTGGGAGCGATTTAAAGATTTATTGGTAAAATGTCCTCAACACTATCTAACCCCTATGCAGGAGATAATATTGTTTTATCAAGGACTGGACGTGCCAACTAGACAGATTTTGGATGCTAAGGGAGCTGTACCTCAAATGAGTGCAACCAATGCTAGAAAAGCAATCCAGGAAGCTGCTGATCATTCTCAGAAATGGCACGATGGGACCTCTACTAGATCTAAGAGCAGCACTAATTTCGACGGGATTGCTGCTATTCAAGCTCAATTGGATAAAATTAGTAGAGAGATGAAGAAGCGCGATGAAAGAGCGTATGCTGCCCAAGTTGGATGTGAAAAGTGCGAAGGACCTCACTACACTAAAGATTGCCCAAATAAGAATGAAAGTGAGACGTTTGAAGAAGCTTATTACACCCAATTTGGACAACCATTCCGACCTTCAGGAAGATTTAGGGAAGCTACACCGGGATTATATCAAAGGAACAACTTCAATCCCGCTTATCAAGAGAGGAGGCAGACTTTAGACGATACTTTAAAGCAAATTATGGCCGATGCTGCTAAAAGACATGAAGAGAATACTGCTATGATCAAGGAAATTCGAGCTTCAACGGACACTACTACAAGAAATCAAGGAGCTTCGATCAAAGCATTGGAACAACAAATTGGTCAAATGAGCAAGGTTCTTCAAGAAAGGGGATATGGAAGTTTACCGAGCTCGACTGAAACCAACCCAAGAGATCATGTCAAGGCCATAAGCACCACTGAAGAAGTCACTCCTAATATACCGAGAAGATCGATGAATGGTGATGATGGTGCAAGACCCAAATTTTTCTTTAATTCTTCAATCAGCTTAAGGAGACTACTAAAAGAAAAGACAAAGATTGAAGAGGAGATCAAGGCAACAATGAAAGAAGAGAGCCCTGCAACCGACTCAAATGCCTTGCCTCATAAAGAAAGAGACCCAGGAAGTTTTACTCTACCTTGTTCTATTAATAATATATCTTTCAATAATGTGTTGGCTGACTTAGGAGCTAGTGTTAGTGTTATGCCTCTTAAGACATTCGCTACCCTAGGACTAGGAAAATTAGCACCAACTAAATTACTTATTGAATTGGCTGATAAAACGGTAAAACGACCTGAAGGGATTGCTAATAATGTGCTAGTTAAGATTGAGCAGTTTATTTTTCCCGTAGACTTTGTTATACTAGACATGCCCGAGGATGTTAAGATTCCTTTAATCCTCGGAAGACCTTTCTTGTCTACTGCCCATGCTAAGATTGATGTGTTTAAAAGAAAAATTTCATTAAGGGTAGGGAATAATAAACTAGTCTATAAGTGCCAAGATCCGGTTAAAAGCATAATTAGAAGTGTTTATGTGCTAGGATTAAGAGAGCGTATGGACCTCGATCTTGAAGCTAGACTTATGGGAGAAACATTGATTCAAAACAACTCAACTAATCCTAATCATGAAGACTTTGAGGAATTCATTGACCTTAATGTACCTACCGAACTTAGACGCAATGTTGTTAATGATTCTGATGATGAGTGGTATGATTGTGTAGTAATTAATAAACGTAGGAGAATAGTTGAGAAAACGAATTTGAATAATGATGTGTTTATTGAACTACCACCCCACCTTGCTTATTTGTGCCTATATGATAATAAGAATTTCCCGTCTATCATTTTGTCATCTCTGCCCGAAAGGGACAGGACTTTGTTTATACAGATATTAAAGAAGAACGGCGTGGAAATTAAGGACGAGCAAGGAGTGTTCAATATTACTGAATTGGCGATGAAGGAGCGCGATGTTTCCGACTCCTTCAATGATCGATACTGAAGAGCTGAACGTGAGTCTAACTTGAAGACTCTGGAATAAAGACAAGTGCTTACCGGGAGACAACCCGGATTTATTATTCTGTTTTCTGTGTCGAGTCAGTCAGACCCGCTGAGGATACGGCGCATCTCAATTCTGAGATGCGACGCATCTCCTGCAATGGTCATATCTTATTTTATTTTTCTGCATTTTTATTTTCGACTTTAAAACTATTTATCAGTTTATTTTAATGCGGCGCATCCCTGGTTAAGGATGCGGCGCATCTTTATTCTGATCCGTATTAATTCCAGGCTCGATACGGCGTATCTTCTTCCATAAGATACGGCGCATCGACTGACCTGATGATTTTCAGTTTTAATTTTTAAGTTTTATTTTTCCTAACTACTAATGTATTATGCAAGCTTGAACCTTTCTTATCTTAGGTGTGTTTTAAAGTGTTGGTGGTATTATAGTTTCCTGGATTTCCTGTGGATACATCAAGTATGAAGCCTTAACGTTCTAATCCACAAGAAAAATGATTTTTGCTCTTATACTAATGGAGGATCATACCGAGCAAATCTCAGGGGAGTTTTTCTGTTCTAATTCTTTTTATTTTCCAGTTTTTAACCTTTTATACAAACAACGAGGACGTTGTTTAACTTAAGTGGGGGGATTGGAGAATTAGAACACTTAACACTTACTTGTCCTAAACTTTTTCAAAAATTATGCTTAAAATGTGCTTAATATATCAAACTTAAAATTTTTTTTAGCATGTTTTTGTTTAAGATCTAAGTTGCATAGCTGCACACATGACGTTATTTTCAAAAATTGTGATTTTCCAAAATTCACAAATCTATGAGTGTGCCGGTGACTTGTAAACTTTAGAACTTGGCTTGTATACTATTCGAGACCACCATAATGAGTATTATTTATTTAATTGGAATGACTTGTCTAAATTGGTAAAATTCTAGGATTACACCCAAATAGCCTATTATATGTTACGTGTTATTAGCTAACTACACTGGTTAGTTAACCCCCGTATAAACCCTTTTGTTACTCTCATTTTTAGAGTAAGATACCCCTAGAAAAACACTCAGAGCCATTCCTTTCGTTTCTTACACCTATGTTTAAAATATTTCGTTACACCCTTATACCTTAGCCTACCCTGTAGATTAGAATCCGTGGTTGGTTAATTGCTATAGGCAAAGTGTGTTTCCTTACATTAGCTGTGTTCGCGTGCGTAATTCATTATCTTTGGTTAGGTCGGGAAATTGCACAATGCAATTGGAGTGAAAGTAAATATTGTATATCTTTGAGTTTATTTTTCGTGTGTTTACTACTTTCACTATTACCGTTATTTCTGAAAGTATGAAAAGTATGAAAAAATTATCCGGAAAGAAAGTTGTATTTGGGAATTGTGGTGAATATTTTAACACATCTATTTTAAATGTTCAAAAAACAAAAAAAAAAATAAAAAAAAAATAAAAAGAAAAGAAATAGAAAAAAGAGTTGGATGTTTATTTAAGCCAACTTATGTAAAGTTATAGTAAGTGGTTCATAGGCCTATTTGTTGTAATTATATCTATAGATTGAATGGGATATGGCAGTTATGGGAACGCCATTGAGTTTATTCTTTGATTAAGATCTTGTTGAGTATAATTCGTGTCTACCTAAAGCGTGTGTTTCAAGTGTTAAAGCGTGAGTTATTCTATGATATGAGTCTTATTCATGGGATGGTTGGGATAGTGATTAACCACACTTAGGATTTTAATTTATTTGTTTTGTTTATTTTTTCATTTTACACCAATTTATATCCCAAAATGTTATCCATACCCTTTATTGTTCTTTATCCAACCAAACCTTTGATTTATTGAGATTAGGGATTTGAGCAATCTTAAGTATCGTAGTCGTGGATTCGGCTATGTATTTATGATTTTGTCGCCCTTTTTGATATATTATTATTGGTGAAGTTTGGACCTATCTTTAGCCTATTCGAGTTAAGGATTTGAGCAATTGCAAGTATCGTGTTCGTGGATTCGATCATGTATTTGTGATTTTGTCGCCTTTTCTGGAATTTGAGATCGATAGTGAAAAGAGAATAATTAACCCTTAAGCCTAAAAACCCTTTTTACCGCTTTAGACTTGTTATTCCTTAGCTTTAGTGGTGGAGATGTGTATACTTGCCAAGCTTATGATAGAATATTCGTCACGACTGGACAGTTAAACGATTAGATTTGCTTTTATCAAATTATTTTATTTTACTTCTAATTCGTTAAGTGTTTAGTTGTGTGATTATGAAATAAACGAATACATGCTTAAATATAAAAATAAATCCTAACATCTTTTAGGATACATTTTCATAAAAGAAATTCTAAGGTTTACTTGGGGACAAGTAAAGTTCAAGTGGGGGGATATTTGATGAACTCAAATAAGTACATGTTATTACTATGAGGATTGATACTTAATCGTTTACTTTTGTAATTCTCAGGTAAAAACAAGCATTTGGTGAAACTTAGCGATTTTGGACTAATTATGGAGCAAAACATGCATAAAGTGAAGAGTCTACTGAAATGAAGAAGATCAAGACTAATCTGCTCCAGATGCGCCGCATCTCACTCATGACATGCGCCGCATCTCTATCAAGATATCACCAGATACGATCCAAGATACAAGAGGACATGCGCCGCATCTAATCATGGAGTTACGCCGCATCTTCTGGCGGTGTACGAATATTCCTGAATATTATAATCTTGGACCCCACGCGAAGTTAAGTACATGCGCCGCATCTACTCCTTAGATACGCCGCATCTTCCCTCAGACAGAAACTATAAATACCCCGTAGACCAGACGAATTACAAGTTCCGAACCCTAAAACCG
The DNA here is from genome assembly GCA_021014915.2 of Artemisia tridentata subsp. tridentata. NCBI lineage: Eukaryota > Viridiplantae > Streptophyta > Magnoliopsida > Asterales > Asteraceae > Artemisia > Artemisia tridentata. The sequence goes on along the minus strand of CP139509.1, from coordinate 510,256,114 downwards.
AAGACCAAACAGGAGGAACAAAGGACGAATTCAGTCAAGGAGGCAGCACAAGACACACCCAAATCAAAGATACAAGAGCTGTAAGAAGGTGCTGCATATGTTTAATTCATTAAGTAGTTTTGTTTTATTGTGTTAGTAAGCTTTAATTCATCAAGATTGGTGGCTTGTGTAATGTGGCAACGGAAAGATTGCACTCCCTTAAAACTGCTTTCTCATTAATTAAAGTTTATATGTTGATGTCTTTGGTTACTACTTATTAGTGCATTGATAACCTCTGTGTTTATTAGTGGCTTGCGGGCATTTGACTGCGGGACATAATGTGGCTCCCACGGTTGTTTCTAAATTGATCACTTAGGAATAACTTTTAGACATAAGTAATCATTAAGGGTTTACTCGCCGATAAGAATAGGACCAACGAGAAAGGATTAACTACATACACTTCATATAAAGCTATCAATAAAACAAGTGACAAACTACTTAATTATAAGGACAGCCCTCTTATTGTCTCGAGTATTTATCTGTGTACGTGTGTGCTACTTGCTGATTCGTGCCTATTGGTTTATTTTATTATTTAATTGCAAACCAAATCGTGCCAGTCTCTCAGGCTGAAACCCCCTTGCGTTAGGATATTAAAATACTGATTAGATTAACGAGATTATACGTTCCACTCTTAGTGATCGACACTCTACTTACCATTATCTTCATACTGACCGGGTACACTGCTCGTTAAGTGTGTGTGTTATTGATAAGTCGGCTAAATATAAATTTAAAACTTGAATAGGCATTAAAACTGCTAAACCGCAACGACACATCACGCGCATCAGTGAGATGCGGCGCATCTGGAGCAGATTAGTCTTGATCTTCTTCATTTCAGTAGACTCTTCACTTTATGCATGTTTTGCTCCATAATCAGTCCAAAATCGCTAAGTTTCACCAAATGCTTGTTTTTACCTGAAAATTGCAAAAGTAAACGATTAAGTACCAATCCTCATATATAATATAGTAAAACAAGTCAAATTAATAGGATAAATGATAGTAATAAAATGTACTTATTTGAGTTCATCAATCTTCAAGGTTAAATTTGACATATTAAGCTCAAATATAATCCAAACTCTTCCCGGCTCGGCTTTAAATACTCTTCCCAAATCCCGTGCTCGTGTTGTCGTTTTGGCTCGATTTTCGTCCTTTTCCACAATATTCGTACCTGCACATTCAAAAACACAAAAGCAACATATATTTGGCATTTATGATCTGGTTTTTGGTCTTTATGGTCCGGTTTTGGTCAAATAAAAGTATGTGTTTTAGCACATACCAAAATCCCCCAGACTAAAGTATTGTCGTGTCCTCACGCAATGTGATCAATTCACGCTTTTGAGATAAATAATTTCACAACTCTCTTTACTAACTTTGGAAAGTAGCAAGAACGTTCAAAAGAGATTACGAAATCATTTATTCCCGAAAATGCCCCGTTATTCCATTTTATTCCACATACTAACTTTATTCCACTATATTCATGTGACGGTATGATGACTTTCATTATTTTGCAATAACGTTTAGGGTCATAGAGTAGAAACACAACTTATGAAGAAGTGACCATAAGGATAAAATTCATCATCCTTGATTTTTCACAAGCTCCCAAACTAAGCTTATAAACGAGATCACAGCCTACTTAGAAATTAGATGCCAACACTACTCATGGAAGTTACTTGTGTAAGAACCTCTTGCTCCCAAACTTATTTTTGTTTCTACTTATTTTATTTTTGTGAGAGAAATGAATTTCTCCATAATCTTCTCGTTTTCATAATTATTAGTCCGATAAAAATACCAAGTTTAGACGCTAAATAGTTTTCCATCTTCTCTCAAGAACCATTGCCCGAAAAATGAGGTCCACATCAAGGATTTTGGATACATACATACTCTTATTCTCATACAACAAAGACTTTGGAATTCATACATCATAATAGACATAAGTTGAGGAGAAACTCACGTGCACCTCATGTGCCCGGCCTAGGACCATTCACATGCACCTCACGCGCCACCAACTTGTCTAACACTTAAGCACATAATCCATACATCTCATTATTGACTTTTTCTCTTTTTTTTTTTTTTTTCTTTTCACTTTTTTCACTTTTTTCATTTTTTTTTTCACTTATAACCAAGGAACTTTAACGGGTAGCTCCGAAACCTCATACATATAACGCTTTACAACACTCATGACTTAGTAACCCTTAGAAAACGAACCTTCACGGTTTAAATCCAAGACCTTACCGCCTTTAGAAGTAAGGATCCAAGGTCCGATCTCAATCCGAAATCTAAGAGCACTTTACAACTCTCTTGACTTGTATCCTTGATATGTACCCAATTTTTAAAGCAAAGATTCTTTTAAGAAGATAAAGAACTAAATTTCGCCAAAACCTAAATATCTTTAATTATTATTACACAAGATATGGGGTGAAACAATTTTACGGGAGCAAAAGGCCACAAGTACCTACGACGAGCTCTAAAGAGAACCAACTACTCCACGTTTGGCATCTAACTTCTAAATAAACTCTATCATTTCTCGCTCTTCGCACATTTATAAATCTCAAATAATGAAATTGGCAAATGCTTAGCCGATAATCAGCCACGCATATATAAAGTCAGTTACGGAAACTTGCAAATTCTTGAAAAGAATTCGCGTTTTCTAGCTTCTAATGTAAAAGACTAGCGAAAGCTCTTCAAGCCATGCATATTGAAAGTCAAGTACGGGAACACGCAAAAGAGCAGCTCCTTGTGTACAAGACTAGCACAAGCTTTTATGATCATCATTGGTTAAGGGAACAAGCTAGGGCTCAACACGCCCGGTCAAGTCAAAAATTTTATTCCTACTCTACCCAGCGGAAAGTCAAACATGGTGTCAAAACACTTATTATATTTTTGCACAATTTTTCAATTTTTTCTCTTTTTTTTTGTTCTTTTTCACAACATTTTCATCAAATTTTTTTCAAATTTTCAAATTTTTCAATTTTTTTTTTTTTTTTTTTGATTTTTGAGGAAAAACGGGGTTGCATGAGTAAACGACTGGATGAAAGTGCAAGTCAAATCAAATCGAAGATTAACCCCCCCAGACTAGAATGAAACATTGTCCTCAATGTTTAAAGGTAAGGGTAATCCTAACAAAAATCTAGGGCCGTTTATTAATTATGCCAAAGATAACGTTAGTCGATAAGATTAGGATATATGGATAAGCAACGAATGATGAAACTCGAGTGAGATAATCAACGAGCACGAGAGTCTTCATTATTCGGGCAAATCCTGTACATTCACAAACAACCACAAAACACAAGAAATGGAAGAGGTCGCCCTCCTCACGTCACATTAGAAAGATGGATAAGCATGGGGTGCCTCCCACGAAGCGCTTGTTTTTTTAACGAGTCGTGTAGCTTAGACTCGCCCCGAATTTACTTAATCTTGGGGGAGCAAATGGAACGGACACCCGGCACGAAGAATGGAGATGCCGGGGTCAAAGACGGTATCCTCACTCCCGGTGGAGTGGAAAGATGGAGAAATGAGGGGATAAGAAAAGAAAGGGTGAAACACACGGATGATAAAAGTAAAATCAAGTTCGGAATTACGGGTGGGTTGGGTGGGTAAAATATCAAGCACGGGATCATCATGATCATAAGTATCGTCCACCACTCCAACAATAACTTCATTTATATCGAGCTCAAAATCTACATCCGGTGGTTTCGCGGGCGGACGAGAATATGGTAAATCGAAGAGAAAGGAGTCAGCATCAGAAAGTAAATCATTATCTTCAATAAGACCATTCTCGTCATTCTCAATACCCGGTGGTATCGAGTCATCCGAAGCAAGAAATCGATCGACATCCTCTAAAAGAGGGTCACGTGACGGATTATCGGAAATAGGTTCGGAATCAATCTCAAAATGAAAGTACTCATAATCCGGAAGAGAGATATCAGCATGAATAGTGGGACTGCCACTACTCGTCTCTTCAAATCGAAAAATTTCAAGCTCGGGTAAGAAGTCACTATCCATAACGGGGATAGGAAATGAAGAAGTCGGAGGATCATGTAATGCCTCGATCTTAGAAATGAGAAGATAAATTGTAGATAATTTCTCACGAAGAGCTTCATCTTGGATTTCCGTGTCAATATCTTCTTCATTCTCTTCTTCTAAGCTGACGAACTCAGAAGGTAACTCCTCCACATAGTCGATGTCTCCACAAGATAAAGAATCATCATTGTCGGAATCGGAGAACATCTCATCTTCGTTCTTTTCAACGTACATATCATCAAACGGCTTATCATTCGTATCAACGTGATTATCAAGACGATCATCTTTAACAATTTCACAATCACCGTTAGAATTTTCCCCGGACTCACTTTGGATTGGGACGAGGTTCTCAACACTAGACTTTTCGAATTCGTCCGATTCCGTTGCCGGAATAGTGTTTAGATGCTCGTCCCCCATTTTTAGAGAGTCCTCGGGTTCTACGGGAGGAAAGATAGGTGAAATTTGAGGGAAAACGTTGAATGACACAAGTCTCTCCTCGTCATCATCGGAATCATCGTCATAGGTAGATACTCTTTGAGGGAAAAGGTTGATCGTAATTTTCTCATCATAATCGTCGTAAATAAAAGACTTTTGATAATTGGACGCTCTTTCCTCGGCAAGTAATTCTTCTATAGACTTCTCATGAGGATCGGGAGTAGAAGTATAGTGTTTAATCACCAATCTCTTAACTTCTTGGAAGTCTTCCCAAATTCTTTCAATTTCGCGCATTCTATCTTGATTTGGACAATTGCCGGGATTTTGTGGGGGTTGGTTAAAACCATGAGAATCGTAACACAAATTTGGCTCAAAATAAGAATTATCAAACGATCCCCCACAATTTTCAAAATTTGACGAACTTTGAAATGAATCACCATTATAATACGGTACTTGCTCATACGAGTTTTGAAAAGGAAGATTGAAATCGTTTTGAGGATAATTATCAAAACTCGTATCACAAGCATAAGACGTTTCAGCACTCGGGACGTAGCATATACAATTCGTGTATCCACATTGATTACAAAAACATTGTCCGCACGGTGATCCTTCATCGGATGGGTTTCCACAACTAAAACAAGTGAACGAAGGTGGTGGTGGTGGTGTCGGATAATAATCGGGAACGTTTGAAAAATTGTTAAACGAATTGTGAACATATTCGGGAGAATTACAATTCAAACAAACGCCATCATGAATATCACTACCACATTGTTCACACGTACACCAAACACATGAACCTTCGAAGAACGGTTCTCCACAATTATCACAAATTGGATCCATAAGAATTAAACATAAGAGGAAGAAAGATATAGAATTATCGGTTTAGAGGGTTAAAGAAGAAGAATTATATGTATAAGAGGATAAGAAGATTATTTTTGATTTTTTATGACGTGAAAACGATTTAAGATAAAAGTAAAGTAAAATAAAAGTGAAAACAAATTTTGAAAAAGAAAATATTTTTGGGTTTTTATATAAAAGAAAACTTTAAAATCAAAATATTTTTGTATTTTTCTTTTGTTTTGTTATTATTGTGATCGATTCGTCACCCGAAAACGTTTCCTTCAAATCTACGCACAACGAGGGTGTCGGTTGTAGAATTAAAGTAATCCGAAACCGAGTAATTTCACAATCTCTTTTTGCGTTTGAACTTATTTGGTTTACAACCGCCCTCCTTCAACGGAAGACCGAGGATGTTTATTATATTTTTTTTTTGGTATTTTGCAAACACTTTAGGAAAAGTGTTTAATTTTTTTGATTTTACTTTACTTTTTTTTTAAGAAAATATATACAAGGAAGGCTTTTCAAAACACGTTTTTCAAAAACGAAAACCAAAATTCACTTCAACCTTCCCCGGCAGCGGCGCCATTTTTATATAGTCGTTTTAGTATAGGTTTTTCCGAAGAAATACTCGTGAAAGTATTTCCCCGGGTCGTGTCCCAGCGAAGGATTGAATGGAATCGTGGTTAACGATTCGTGATTCGTGTAGTGAATGGTGATAAAGATATGTAGGGTATTCACAATACATGAATCACTTGTTTGAGGGTTGTTTGGATCGAATAGAAGAGATGTTCTAGAGAGAAGTGGGAGCCTTTAGTGAGAGAAAGTAACTAGTGATATATTAGATTGAAAAGGTCCAACCCTTCCCTTGTGTGGGAAGGGGTATATATACTACTACATATTATGTCCCTAGTGGACTGTGGAGCGAGCTGACAGAGGGTAAAGACCCGACCCACTCCACAATAGTAATTAATAACTAAGATACTAATAATATTACTGATAATCTAATGAGCTATGATGATCTAATAAGTACTCGGGGTGACCGAGTCTTCTGCTGAATATTCATATTCCTAACAATCTCCCCCTAAGGGAGGTCACCCCAGAAGTAATGTTCTGAAATTCAGCACTTCTTCCTTGGATCTTGACATCATAGCTCGTACTCATTGAATCTTCAATGTCATAGATTGCTGTGCAAACATCAGTGATCTGAAGATGACTTCTCTTTAGTCTTGGATGAATTTTGAATAATCTCTGAACGTATCATCCCATTTGAGTCTCCAAGTCATCTTTCTGTAGTAATACTCCATGTGATGAAATATACATAGAGCCGACATGCTCACACGATATGGGGTCATGATCTTCAGCATCAGAGTTAGCAGAAGCTGTGTTTAAGGTCTTTTAGGGTGATCATGACTTCTTTGATGATGATGTAGTGTGAACATGTGGTGATGGATTGGCATCTTTTCTGCAACCAGCTACAACAGCAACCAGCTACAGCATTCCACTGCTACAATCGCCAGAAGTTCCTGCATACGACAGTTAGCAATAATTCGACCGGTACTTACAAGTTTGGACTTTGAGATAGTCAACAGCATATTGTGAAAACTATCTCTAATCCTTACCAAGACCGTTCCTAATCGAAAACTCACAGAGAGCCTTTTAAGATTTTACCGTAGTAAATCAGCGATTAGGTGAGTCGCTGGAGATCACTCCACGACTGTAGACCGGTTGAAACCGCCGCGACCACTAAGCGTAATCCACGAGGAATTACCGAAGTGACCTGCTTTCAGGGCTGCTTGATGTTGACCCTGGCAGGAATTTCCATTCAATCATTGAGAATTACATAAGTAAATTCTCTCATAAATGTTCTGGCAAATTGCTAAGATCTGCGTAGGACTCTTAAGATTACAACTGGTGTCCTTAATGTTGAACACCCAGTGTAGAAATAATTTGTGTCCCTATGAGATCTTATTGTGCATCTCGTGGCTCTAGACTCTATTGTGCGTTTTGATTTGGTGATCGGAGGCTGGAGAGGACTGCCACCTTTTCAATATCATCTAACTCGGAGTGAGAGAGACGATAGGAATGTATTGAACTCCGTGACAATTGAAACAAGAATCCTTTGAGGGACCTTGAGTGGCTAGGGAGGGTTGTGCAGCGTATCACTGGGTCCATGATACTTTGTCTTCAATGCCAGCAATCAACTAGGTGATTCTGACAGCATATGTATTGACCCGGTTTCTGCCTAAGTTGTAAGGAGGGCTATTTCTTTTCACCCTTTCTCTTTACAATTCTTTTTCATTCTTCAACCCCTTCAGTGCTTACCAAGACTTCATAACTAACACCTTGTTGGGTTTGTTCTAGTGTTAGCTCCATCTCAGTCGGCACTATTCCCTCATTCACTTTTCTCCTTTTTAATCATACCTAAGGACTTCTACACTAACTAGTGGATTGTCCCTGGGTAGATCCCTCCGGCTCTGGCGGGATCGTGGGAACTTGAGCCTAACCTAACCATCCTTATAACTCCATGCATTAATTAAGATGGTCGGTCTTTGGTATTCATCCACGATTGCCAAACCAAATCTTTGAAAAATCTCTCAAAGTGTTCATGATTCTGAAACACATTTTTGCAAACACTTGAGAGTTTTATATTTTTCAAATGCTCCCCCTCAACATGTGCTCGGTTGATTGTTTTATAAATTTGCACATGTTAGGTAGAGCTCGCATTTTTGAATTGATCCACTTTCAGTGAACATGACCGATTCGAGACACGCTTACATCACTGGTTAGACCAGCTTGAAATTATTACCCGTCCTGGTCAAGTCCATAGAAAGTTTCTCGAAACGGTACACTCTACTCAGATTCATCTTTTTCGAGACACGCTTACATCACTGGTTAGACCAGCTTGAAATTATTACCCGGCCAAGACGAATCCTTTCGATTGATGACAGTTCAAGTTTCGTCAATTCATTGGTGAATTCTGAGTCACAGCCACATGAGATGCCAAACTCCTTTGTTTTGTAAAACCATTTGCTCCCCCTCAATATGTGCATCTATATAAGAAAGATTTTCGTACATATGGAGGAGCTTGCTTTTATTACCAAAACGTTTTGCTCCCCCTCAATATGTGCCTTGATATGCAAAATGGTTTAGCACATACGGAAGAGCTTACATTAATTTCCAAATCATCACATTTTATCAGAATTTCCTATTTAAATCACATTCTCTCCCCCGATCAAAAATTTCAAACCGTTTGAGATTTGTGATCCCAATTGATTTAAATATGTTAAGAAAAATTCGGGAGAAAATGTGGTCAGGTTTAAATGTATTCTGATTTAGGAGCATACGATGCTCCCCCTGAAACAACGAGAGAGTGTCACTGCTGATGTTGCACAAATTAGGTAAGGTGTCAGAAATTTGAAAAATTTAAGTCAATTGACCACCTTGTGTAACATCAAGACTCTCTTGAAGAATCAAACAAGATAAAGAGTCTGATGTAAAGAAGACTTCTCTTCTAATACACGAAATGACGCACTGAAACGTACATCAAATCGGGAGAACATGGATATAAAGTAATCCATGCCCAGGTGAACATCACCCGGTTGGAGAAACAGCTGTCTTTTTGGCGACATGCTTTCCCCATTGTACAGAGCGGGTTGCAGTATGAAGTAACTGCAAGCCACTAAGACATGTTTTAACTGATAAGTATAACTTCTGCTCGAGCTTCATTTAAGAATCCGTGCCATTGTTGAATGACATTTCTAGATACGTAAATGTTATCGATAAACAGAAGACATGCCTAGGTAGAACTATTTTTGGTATTTTCTGATTTTTCGATTTTTATGGTTTTTATAGGTTTTATATTTTTGTATTTTTCTTTTTGATTTAAGATATATACAACTATGTACAAGGATATAAGAAGACAATCCTTTACTCCTCCTTTTCTTCCTGAAGACACTTGAGGGTTTCTGGAGTCATGCTTTTCATGCCAAGGCGTGGGAGAATAAACTGAAACCTTTCTCTTGGGAGGGCCTTGGTGAATATGTCAGCTAACTGAAACTCTGTCCTCACGAAGTATAGTTCCACAATTCCTTTTTCCACCTGTTCCCTGATGAAGTGATGCCTGATGTCGATGTGTTTTGACCTGGAGTGCTGAACATTGTTACAACAGAGAGCAATGGCGCTTTTGTTGTCACAATATAGGGGAATTTTGTTGTATGAGAATCCATAGTCCGAAAGCTGTGATCGCATCCAAAGGATTTGTGCACAACATGCAGACATAGCAATGTACTCAGCTTCAGTAGATGATATGGAAGTACTCATCTGCTTCTTAGAAGACCAACTAACCAACTTTTCCCCTAAAAATTGAGCTCCTCCTGAAGTACTTCGACGAGTGTCTTGACATCCCGCATGATCTGCATCTGCATAGGCCGTTAACTCCATTGCAGTGTCCTTAGGATACCAAAGACCCATATGAACCGTGCCTTGAAGATATCGGAAGATCCGTTTTACTGCTTCAACATGCTTCTTGGTTGGTCTGGATTGATACCGAGCACACATACACACAGCGAACAGAAGATCTGGTCTGCTAGCCGTGATGTACATCAAAGATCCAATCATGCTTCGATATTGCGTTATATCCACTGGAATCCCTGAAGGATCTTCATCCAGCTTCGTTCTATCAACCATGGGAGTGTCAACAGGTTCACTTGAATAGAATCCAAACTTTTTCAAGATCTCGTTGGCGTATTTGGATTGATTGATGAATATGCCTCCGGGACTTTGAGATACTTGTAGTCCTAAGAAGAATGACATTTGTCCCATCATGGACATTTGGAATTTGGAATTCATCTCCTTTGAGAAACTATCACATTCACTAGGATCTGTTGAAGCAAAGATAATATCATCTACATATATCTGAACTAGCAGTAGATGGTTTCTTGATTTCCTGGTGAATAGTGTGGGATCAACAACACCCTTGGAGAATCTGTTTGCTAGGAGGAACTTGGATAATGTATCGTACCATGCCCTTGGTGCCTGTTTTAGCCCATAAAGAGCCTTCTTCAAGCGGTAAACATGAGTAGGGTGCTCAGCATCCACGAATCCTTCAGGTTGACTCACATAAACTTCTTCCTTTAAGTCACCATTCAAGAATGCCGTTTTGACATCCATCTGGTAGACTATCATATTACGACTAGCCGCATTAGCTAGGAAGATTCTTATAGCTTCAATTCTAGCAACCGGAGCAAACGATTCTTCAAAATCAATGCCCTCTTCTTGTCTAAACCCTTTAGCAACTAGCCGTGCCTTGTTCTTTAAGACATCACCATACTCGTCAAGCTTCACTTTGAAGATCCACTTTAAAGCAATGATCATTGCACGCTCCGGAGGAGGCACTAATTCCCATACTTCAAGTCGATCAAATTCATGGATTTCATCCTGCATAGCCTGGAACCAGCAATCTTTAGTCATTGCTTCTTTGGCATCTTTTGGTTCGACTTTAGACAGTACGGAATTGAAGAAGCACCATAGTGCATCCGTGGCTAGTTGATTACGTGTGGATACTGGACGTGAGGGATTGCCTATGATGTTGTCGATTGGATGATCACTGGTCCATTTCCTGAGATGGTCGTGAGGTTGATGGTTATGAACAGAAGTAGCAGTGCTGTGTTCCTCAGGTAAGGATGTGTCTGATGGATGTTCAGGAGCAAATATGTTTTCAAAAGGAACCTCTTCAACAGGAGCAAAAGGATTAACTTCCAACGAATTATTATCTGAAGATTCTTGCATTACTGGAGAAGATTGAACGTTCGATGACGAAGGCGATTGACTGGCAGCAGGAGCATTGTGACTGACTGATACTGAAGCTGCAGGGCCTTCTGAACCTTGTGGGGCTTGAACCTCATCCATAGGAATTATAGCTGGTTCACTCGGGATAGTTCCATTCGTTGGCTCAAAGTATTCATCAAACATAGGATCGAATAACTTCTTCAACTCCTCACATGTAGGTGGCACATAAGAATCTGCAGGCGTGGAATTCTGTACAAGTCCTGAACTAATGGGTCCAGGAGACAAAAGGTGAAGATCGGGTCCAGAACTGATTTGTCCTGAAACAGGTAGCTCGCTTAGCTCATCGAACGTAACATGAATGGTTTCCATGATTTTACGGGTCCTTTTATTGTAGATTCGATACCCTTTACTGTCTGGTGCGTATCCAACGAAAATACCTATATCTGCTTTAGCTCTTAACTTTCCCAAGTCTTGACTATCGTTAGTTGGATAGCAAAGAGCACCAAACACACGCAGAAAGGAAAGATCTGGTTTCTTGTTATGAATTAACTCGAAGGGAGTCTTCTCATGAGCCGGATGAATAAGGGATCGGTTTTGAGTGTAACATGCTGTTGCAATAGCTTCTGCCCAGAGAAACATCGGTGACTTTGAAAATATAAGCATGGTTCTTGCAGCCTCCACCAGAGTACGGTTCCTTCGTTCAACCACCCCGTTCTGTTGAGGCGTGCGAGGTATACTTTTCTGATGCGTGATGCCAATACTTTCATAGAAATTACGGAGTTGTTGGTTAACAAACTCAGTACCATTATCTGTGCGGATGATTCTGACAGTTTTATCTAGCCTTACTTGCAGCTGTTTTAACAGTTTAATGATAACCTCTGGAGTTTCGTCCTTGGTTCTCAAAAACTTTACCCATGTGAACCGAGAATAATCATCTACTATCACCAGAACATACTTCTTTCCATTTATGGTTTGTATTCTCATTGGACCGCACAGGTCCATGTGGAGGGTGTGAAGAACTTCCAAGTTGGTGTTGACGGTTTTAGGCTTGTGGGTTTGTTTCTTGCTTTTACCCAGTTGACATGCAGAGCAGAGATGATCTTTCTCATATTTCAGTCTGGGCATCCCTCTAACAAGATCTTTACGGGAAAGATTATTTATGGTACCGAAGTTCAGGTGGTTCAAACGACGATGCCACAGCCATGATTTTGTTTTAGAGGCTTTAGAAAGCAAGCATATTGGAGAGGACTTCAACATTTCTTCAATTGAGATGGTGTATAGATTGGTGCCCCGACTGCCCTTGAGGAGATCTAAGCCATCCAATTCTCTGACGAAACATGTATGCTTTCTGAAAGCCACTTCTAGATCTGAATCACAAAATTGACCCACAGAAAACAGATTGTGTCCTAGTCCTTCCACATAATATACCCTTGAGATTACACTATCGCCAAACACATAATCTCCATAACCCATAATAGCACCAAAGTGGTCGTTCCCAAATCTAACTGTCCCGATGAACTTTTTCACGAAGTTCTTGAGCCGTGAGCGATCTCCAGTCATATGTTTTGAGCAGCCTGAGTCCAAATACCACAGGACGATTTGTACGACCTGCATTTGAAACTAGACAACAATGGATAACTGAAAAATGTGGATCCCCAAGTGCAATTGGGGTCCATTTGGTCAGCATGCACATATTCAGGTACCACAGATTTCACAGATGCTACTATCTTCACTGTGGAGACAGACCTTGAGACAGGACAAGACCTAGATGGAAGGCATTGTGATTCTAAAGGCAAGATTCTACCAGTTGGTCTCCATTCCATATTCTTCACAATTTTATGCATATTCATTTTAGGTAATGGTCTCTGTTTTCCTAAATTGAATTTCCTTCCAGTGGGTCTCCATTCCTTAACTTTTACAATTTTATGCTTATTCATTTTAGGTAACGTGCACTGTTTTCCTAAATTGAATTTCCTTCCAGTGGGTCTCCATTGATAGCCTATGCTAGCAAATGTTTTTCCTGTTGCTTTCCAAACCTTTTTGCATGCTTCGGTTATCCTACCATTCTTAACATGGGATGATGCAGAAGACATCAGGAAAGACACAACACATTCATCATGATTAGCAGAAATTAAACAATTGTCGCAAGTTTTACAGATAGCATTAGAATTCGAATTAATTACAGTACTTATGATACTAGAATCAACACGATTCATCCTACTCATTGTAAACTTATTGTTCCTAGGTTGGGCTTCTACATTCTTCAAGTGATCATTCTTAGCTGGCGCAGTCATATCCTTTCTTTCATTTCCTCTAGACCTTGACCCGCTAGCTTGGGTGTCACTTTTTACTCCTGTAGAAGCATCGAAGGTAACATTAGTTTGTTTTTCTGTCACATGCCTTCCTGATAATGATGTGTTGTGTTCTGATGTTTTGGGTGGTAGGTCAAAGGCTACATGCTTGTTCACAACATTGGATGATGATGCAACAAATCTATCTCTATGGCCTCTAAACTTAGGAATTGAGCCTATGGCATATTCTAAGTTTTCCTGAATCCTTTTCGTGAGTTTGCATGCATAGACAACTGCTTGATCAAGTGGCTTATCATTCCTATCCTCTTCAACTACCTCACGAAGTGAGTCAAGGCCTTCTCTAAGATGATCCAGATATGTTTGATGGGCAAGGCCGTTATTTCTAAGCTTAAACGGAATGTCCCCAACATCAACATCATACTTTTTACTATTAGTAGCCTTTGGTGCATCACCATTACAAGTGGTGCATGGCATTTTACCTTTCACCCGAACCTTCAGATTCTCAATTTCATTTGTCAAAGAGGTTATTTGATCATTGTGATTGCTTCTTGTGACTTTAATAGAATCATATAACTCTTTGAAATGTTGTTTAACCTTTGAATTTTCTTCTCGATAACACTCATTTTCATAATGTAACTTATTTATGGTGTTTTGATATTGAAAATTCTGAGAATCTGAAGACGAAGGTTTATTGGTGCCATATGCTTCACACTTGTTGGATTTCAATTGGGCAATTTGGGCCCTCAGCAGTCGAATCGTGTTCGTGTGAGCTTGAATTGTCTCATCTCGTTTGCTTAATTCAAAATACGTATCAAATTCAGGAGCATCCAAGGATGTCTTGTCATTTGATATTTTCTGTTTTTCATTTAAGTGTTGATATTTCAATTGCAAATTGAGAAATTCGACTTCCAATTTTGAAAAACGTTTAACCATATTATCATGGTCATCTTTTTGAATTTTTTCAAGCAATTTTAAATTCTCCCCCTCAAGCTCAACAACACGATTCTGGGTGACATTTAACGCAATAGCATACTCATTAAATTGACAAGCAGACAATGCAGAATCAGAGACAGTATAAAATACATCTTGTGCAATACATTTAGCAAGCAAGTTGTCGTTAGTTATGAGTATGTTTTTTCTTTCAATCTCACGACTCTTAAGTTCTATTGCATATTCATTCACCTCTCTTTCCATATCTTTAAACACTACTTCCATTTCCTTTATTTCGGCTTTAAGGGCAGTTTGCAACCCTTCAAAATGTTCTTTAAGTAGTTTAAAGAATGGCATGACCTCAGTCAAGTAACACCTTTTTGCATGTTCAAAACACCTTTCCCCCTCAGTAATGCCAGTTGGTGTGATTCTCTTCTTACATGTTTTCTCAAAATCAGCAAATAATTGCCAAAGCACATATAAGCTAATAAAGGTTTTGCATTCAGTGGGAAGAGACAAAGGCACCAGATTCCTAGGTGTATTGGGAGGATACACCGTTATGGACGCAACTTTTCTAATGAGGGGGGTGTTGGCCTTAAGTTTATCTTCCTTAAGTTTTTCACTATCTTGTTTCCAAAATATCTGTTCAGGTGTTAACTTCTTTTGAGGAGCAAACACAGTCAAACGATTTTCCTCATAATAATCATGGGGTTTGATTATTATTCGTCTGGCTATGCACTCGGGATCCCTCATTTTCTCATTCATTTTTTCTTTCGTTTTCTCACTTAACTCATCCTCTTCATCAGTGTAGATATGCTCAGGTTGGTCATGAATAGGCTTAATCATCACATTACCATCATATAGGGCAGGTTGAAGTACTTGCATACCCCTAAGGATGGTTGACCTTGGTTCACCTATCATGATTTTACTATGCTTATCACTCAACTTTCTGTGCTTATGAATCATTTGAGCAGTTTGTATGGTTTGATTTTGTGTGTACAACTTATCTTCAAGCTTATTTTTTAACGTCTTGAGTTTAGAGAAATCATTTAAAAGAGTTGTTTCTTTTTGTTTGAATTCTTGCTTAAGTGTTGTTACACACTTTTGTGCTTCCTGTTTTTGTTTGACAGACTGTTCTAGCTGACTTTTCAAAGAACTTAACTCTAACTTTAATGTTTCTTCTCGCACTCTAGACTCTTTAATAAGTGTACTCATTTGACCTTCTAATTTCTGCTCACGATCATTAAGCTCAAACTTAGCACGCTGTTCATACATAGCAACTTGTTCTTTATAGATGTTAAGTCTAGTGATCAAGTTATTATCAGGGACAGGCAATTGTTTCTCATGGTACACACATGCATTATCTACATTACTCGCATTATCTAAGGCACATACATTACTCATAGCACACACATCTTTATTGACAAAGGATTCACCATTTGGCACATCAAGCGAGTTGTTGCTATTCAAATACTGTTCATATGAGACAATATTGCTATTATCCATATCAACATCACTTGAGTCAGAAACAACTGCCTGATGTACTTCTTCGGGAATCTGATGTCCCTCGACAATATTATATGTGTCATAAATTTTTAGTACCTCAGAAATCACGGATGCATTAGAAGAACCAGCTTGACGAGACGAGGCCAGGGAAGACAAGTTAGCCATGAAGATTGTTTGAGCAGTTGGTTCATCATCCACATCAGAGTCAAATGCATCACAGTCATCTGCCTTGAAGATGTTAGGATCATTAAGTGCCAGATCCTGAACAGGTTTCTCATCCACATCTTCATCAAAAGTATTTCCTCCATCTCCTGCCAAGAACAATAACTCTTCCTCATCCAGTACAGCACCATTTTCTTGAGCTTGCATTAACAGCATCTTGTCTTTGAAGTAATCTGAGTTCTGAGGACGTTTAGGTTGATTGCAGTTTCTAGCAATGTGTCCAAGCCCCCCACAATTATAACACTTGATCTGTTTCCCTTGCCCCTGATTGGCATTCCCTGCTCTGTTCTGCACATAACCTCGACCCACGTTTCTACCAGCTCTCCCTTGCACATTCTGGACCACAATTTTCCCGTCCTCCACCATTGCTAGATTGCGTGGGTTGGAAGAATTCCTTAACTGATTGTTGGTCTGAGGGAGTGATGCTTGAAACTGTTGAACCAGTAGAGATACTTGATTGGTGAGGTTGTCAATCATTTTGTCGGTCTGAGAGTAGCCTGAGTCAAGTTGTGAACTCATAGCAGGTACTTGTGAGTGAAGTTGGTGATAGCTTGGATTGGATGATGATTGGATTGTTGGTTGTACATTTGTCATGAAAGCCAGTGGGTCATTCGTAGTTGAAGGATTCAACTTTTCTCTCAGCACCCGATCATAGGCAGCATGCTTCTCATGTTGTTGCAGGTAAGCATACAGCTGTTCATAGTTAGTCTCCCTTAAACCTTTGTTGAGTTTGACGGCAGTAACAAATCTGTCCCATTCCGGAGTCATGTTGTTCACAAACTTTGAGTTAAGTTGGATGTTGGGCATAGTCATTCTGATCATCCTCATATCATTCACCAACTTATGAAATCTCACATAGTAATCTGTGATATTTTCTCCTGGGTTCATTTTGAAATGCTCAAACTCATCATACAGCTGTGACTCACGATCTTCCTTTGTGAGTTCTGACCCTGCCAACAACATTTTAACGTTGTCCCACACAGCCTTGGCTTCAGTGTTAAAATTGATGAGCTTGTATACATCCTTTGGAAGACCTTGAATAACTATGTTGGAGGCTCTAATATCAGCATCATACCTCTTCTTTTCTTCTTCATTAAGATCATTATAGTTTCTAGGTCTATCAATACCCAAAGTTACAGTCCCATCTTCACCAGTTGTAACAACGTCTCTGGTGGTACCCATCTGATAAGGTCCTTCGTCAATTGACTTAAGAATGTTAACACCATTATCTTTTCCCAAGCAGTAAAGTCTAATTCGTTGTGCCCAAGACTCATAATCCGTCCTATCTAGCATAGGTGGACGAGTGTCAGATCCTGCTGCTTGAATATCATCTGATGATGTACTTGATGTGGTAGCCATAGTAACTACGGGATTTTACTGATCTTGTGATTTAACCGAGAAATCGAATCTTTCGCGGGAATTTCTAAAATCACCAAGACACAAACCGCCTAGGCACAAACCGCGTAGGCACAAACCGCGTATGCGCCAAAGAGACAAACCGAGTTCACACCAAAGACACAAACCGCGTATTCGCCAAATAGACAAACCGAGTTCACACCAAAGACACAAACCGCGTATTCGCCAAATAGACAAACCGAGTTCACACCAAAGACACAAACCGCGTATTCGCCAAATAGACAAACCGAGTTCACACCAAAGACACAAACCGCGTATTCGCCAAATAGACAAACCGAGTTCACACCGGATATACAAACCGCGTATGTGCCAAGAGACAAACCGAGTTCACAATGGAGATACAAACCGAGTTCACACTAAATACAAACCGCGTAGACACAAACCGCGTATACGCCTTAGGGACAAACCGAGTTCACACTGGAAGTACAAACCGCGTAGACACAAACCGCGTACGCACCGTAGAGACAAACCGCGTTGGCTCAAACTTCCAAACCTGTCACTATCAATGCCGTTTGTCCTTTTGCCTAAACTAGTATAAAGACAAACCGAGTACTCGATGCTACACAAACCGCATTCAAGAATCGTCCAAACAACACAAACCGCATTCAAGAACACTTTCACAAAAAACCCACGAATTGCTCCAAAATCACCACACGGTTCTTGGATCTGTGAATCCAAACACCAAATACCACTCTAATACTAATCTTAATCAAGAAAGTACAAAGTAAAACAACTTCTAATCACTAAACAAAGTACACAATGAGATTTATGCTACTAAACAAACCAAAATAAAAAAAACTTAAAACTACAAGTCGAATCCAACAAGAAAACCTCAAGAACTACACAAATTCGTGAATACCAACTCTCATGGACCTAACCATGGCTCTTGATACCAATTGTAGGGTATTCACAATACATGAATCACTTGTTTGAGGGTTGTTTGGATCGAATAGAAGAGATGTTCTAGAGAGAAGTGGGAGCCTTTAGTGAGAGAAAGTAACTAGTGATATATTAGATTGAAAAGGTCCAACCCTTCCCTTGTGTGGGAAGGGGTATATATACTACTACATATTATGTCCCTAGTGGACTGTGGAGCGAGCTGACAGAGGGTAAAGACCCGACCCACTCCACAATAGTAATTAATAACTAAGATACTAATAATATTACTGATAATCTAATGAGCTATGATGATCTAATAAGTACTCGGGGTGACCGAGTCTTCTGCTGAATATTCATATTCCTAACAAGATATATTTTTGGATATTTGAAGATTACACTACAATATGGGAAAAACTAAACGCAACCTAAGTTATCGGGAACAAATAAAGGCACATGCAAACAAATAAAGGCAAAAGGAAAACAAATAAGGCTAATCCAGGGCTATTCCCGAGACCTTTAAACTAATAGTGGAAATCTAGGACTAAAGATGCAAGGATGCAAGCTATAAGGACTATCGATGCAAAATATTTAACTAAATGCAAAGTTAACTATGGACTAATAATGCAAACAAAAAAAGACAAGGACTGAAATTGCCATTTAACAAACTGTTTAATAACTAAAAAACCAATCAGGTTCGATTTTAAATCAAACAGAAAGTTTAGGGACCAAAAGTGACAAATCAGAAACTTATTTATTTTCTTTTCTTTTTATATTATTAAAAACTAGTTTAAACTAATAAAATGCAATTTAAATAGCAAACAAAATCAAACAAATCTGAGATTTTTATAGAAATTTTAAAAACTAATTTGCTTTTAAAGAAAAATAAACTCAATGACCAGATAAGCACAAATAAGCAGAAAGAGCTTATTCTCAATAAGCCAAAAAAGCATTTTATAAGCAAATAAGCAAATCTCAACACCAAAAGCTCAAAAATAATCAAGAAGCAACAAATAAGCAACCATAAACTCGAATAAGCAGATTAGAAACAGATTATAAGCAGATAAGCACTCAAACAGAAGCAATCAACACACAGAAATGGGACAAACTATAAGGCACAAATAAGCTGTCTAAATTAGCACTTAATGGGAAACCAAAAGTAGAATCTTAAAGGCAGCTAGGTTGGCAGTGTTTTGCCCCAATAATCTTACCCTAAGCTTCACTAGAATGCAAGATAAGTACTTCTAAACTTGGAGCTAATCTGAGAGACAGGGGAACTCTTTGACAGATAAGCAAGTTTGAGCTTATACTTAAGTGCTTATATGATTCTGAAAGTGAAAGCAACTTGTTGATTCTTAGAGACTAGCTATCGAAAAACTAAAAACCTCAATCCAAACTTGATTTTGACAACTATTAAGCCCTATGAGTGCAAATGAAAATCTGTCCAACTTAAGTTTATCACTATTTTGACTTTTAGAATTTTAGGCTAATTTTGACTTGTTCCAATTTCTACTGATCCTAATCTACTAGTAATGTTAAATTAAGCTATAATTACCCTAAATTAAGCTACTTCATCTAATTATGCACCTATGAGTGAGATTTGGCCTACTAATTTGCAACAGATGTGACAGATTGTGAATTATGAAGTAAAGTTTGGCTTTCTGCAAATTGAACCACCAAAATTACACTTGTTTCAGCCTATTTAACCTAAAGTAAGACTAAGTATGCAGTATTTTGGCCTAGGTTGCTGATTTAACCCTCATACAAAGCTTATGCCAAACACTCCTTTAAGGACACTTAACACTACAAACTGCTTAACCAAGCTGTTACTAACCTATCTAATTATGCAATCTCACTACACTAATGATATATAAGCTTTCTAAAACTTAAGAACCTACAAATGCAAGGCAGAAATAAATATGACAGATAAGGCAAATATAAGGCAGCATGGACTAAAACAATAAGCTAATCTCAGATGCTATCTACGTAACTAGACTAGTAAGCTATAATAAAGCAAAAAAAACAGCAGATTAAGATAGAATAAGCTAAAGCATTTTACACTAATTTTTTTTTTTTTTTGAGATTTAAAAGATGAAAATGATCACTATTAGAAATAAACTAACAAGTAACTATTAAACTGCCATAAATGAGTAAGATAAGCTAGATTAGACATAAAAATGGTAAATAAGCACTTATGTGTAGAAAAATAAGCAGTTTGACTTTTCTTGACTTTTTGCAATTGAAATGATTTAAAACAAGTTTAACCATTAAAATCTCACATAAAGCTATTGAAAAGCTTTTGTGAGCTTATTAGAACAGAGAACAAGTTGATGAAACAATTACAATCACTTAATTTGAAAGCTTAAAGTAAATTTAGACAAACAAGCTTTAAAAGAAAACTGAAATTGCATTAAACTTTAAATTCGAATGACAAAACTTAAAAAGCTGAGAATAAGCTACAATAAGCTAAAATAAAGCTACTCCTAAACTAATTTTATCCCTACTCCTAATGATCTCAACGTGTGAGTGAAGAGTGCTATATATAGCCGAGCTCAAGGATGCTTCTTAGGCTACTGATGTGGCTTGATTCGTCACCAATTTTGCCAAACTTTGAAACCTGAGGGACTTGTTTTGCCAATTCTTTAAAATTCAACCAAAGGACTATTCTTGCAATATTTTGAATCTTCAAGGTTAAATTTGACATATTAAGCTCAAATATAATCCAAACTCTTCCCGGCTCGGCTTTAAATACTCTTCCCAAATCCCGTGCTCGTGTTGTCGTTTTGGCTTGATTTTCGTCCTTTTCCACAATATTCGTACCTGCACATTCAAAAACACAAAAGCAACATATATTTGGCATTTATGGTCTGTTTTTGGTCTTTATGGTCCGGTTTTGGTCAAATAAAAGTATGTGTTTTAGCACATACCACTTGTCTTGATTAATGAAGATTCCAGCCTCCATCTGCCTAACTTGAAGCCCTAAAAAGAAAGTAAGTTCACCCATGGAACTCATTTGGAACCTTTTGTGCATAAGAGACTCAAAATCTTCACACAACACCTTATTTGTAGAGCCAAAAATGATATCATCAACATACACTTGAACTAGCAGGATATCATCTTTGTCTTTCTTGATGAACAAAGTCTTGTCAATGGTTCCTCTGTGGAACCCATTCTGCAACAAGTACTTTGATAAGGTGTCACACCAAGCTCTTGGAGCTTGATGTAAGCCATACAGTGCCTTCTTCACCTTGTAGACTTTATCAGGAAAATGAAGATCTTCAAAGCCAGGGGGCTGTAAGACATAAATCTCATCACCATCAAGGGTGCCATATAGGAAAGCACTTTTGACATCCATTTGATACACAGTAAAATTCTTGAATGAAGCAAAAGCTAGAAACAATCTTATAGCTTCTATTCTTGCCACAGGAGCAAAAACTTCATCATAGTCAATGCCTTCTTGCTGTGTGTATCCTTGAGCCACCAGTCTTGCCTTGTTTCTAATAACAATGCCCCTTTCATCCCTTTTACACATGAACACCCATTTAGTACCAATTGCCCTTTTTCCATTAGGCAAATCAACCAAAGTCCAGACTTCTTGAAGTTTGAATTGCACCAGTTCTTCTTGCATTGCCTCTACCCAGCTTTCTTCTTTTAATGCTTGGAAAGCATTCTTTGGTTCTATCTGGGATAGAAAGCAGGCAAACATGCAGTTTTGAAGATCTTTGTGGCTATTTCTTGGATGAGTGGTCTAAGCAAAGAAACCTTCATCAACAAGATCTCTCAGACCTTTTGTCTGACTTCTAGTATGAACGGCTGCTTCAGCATCAACTATGATTTGTTCCTTTGGGTGATGCTTGTGGATTCTTGTGGTAGGAGTAGGAGAGACAGGTATAACAGTCTCCAAATTGGAGAGATCAGCTCTTGCTCCAAACACATCCAAAGCTTCATCATCAGTGTCATCATAAACTTTGACCAAATCACCTTCATCAGAATCAGAGGAGTCATCTTCATTAAAAGGAATTTTGGCACCAGAGCTGCTAGAGGTAGCAGCAGGTTCATTTGATGAAGCAGCAGGTTGCTTTGTGCTGGCAGCAGGTTGTCCTATGCCAACAGCAGGTTCTTGTGTGCTAGCAGCAGGTTGTCCTGTGCTAGCAGCAGTGTTGTTCATCCTGCTGCCTGCTAGAATTCCCAAGGTCTCAGTTCCTTCTGACTCTTCATGAGCGGCAGCCTGTGAACTAGGATCAATTCTCCATTTGTTGATTAAGGCAGCTTCTTCTGCAGGTTCTTTTTGTGTACCTGCATTTAAGTTATCCTTTGATCCTGCAGACAAGTTAGTTGTACCTGTATAGATGGGCCTATAATTCATACTCTTGGTTAGTGAATCAATGTCAAAAGCCCAAGTAGGTCCGATACCATCTAAATTAGGTGTGGTTTCCCTGAAGTTAACATGTAAGTTTTCTTCCACAATCCTAGTTCTAATGTTAAACACTCTAAATGCTTTGCTATTGGTAGAGTATCCAACAAAGAATCCTTTGTATGCCTTTCCATCAAATTTGCCTAGCTGATCATAGGTATTTAAGATAGTAACAGGACACCCAAATGGTTTAAGAAAGTCTATCAAAGGCTTTTTACCATGCAACAGTTCATAAGGGGTCCTGTTGTGAGGCTTAACTACTTTACTTCTATTGTGTACAAAACAGGCAGTATTTACTGCTTCAGCCCAGAAAGTAGTTGGTAGCTTGGATTCAGATAACATGGTCCTAGCAGCCTCAATCAGTGTTCTATTCATTCTTTCTGCAACACCATTTTGTTGAGGTGTTCTAGCTACACTGAACTGTCTTAAAATACCTTTCTCAACACAGAACTGATTCATAACACTGTTTTTAAACTCAGTTCCATTGTCACATCTGATTATCTTAACCCTGTGATCAATTAAGTTTTCTATTCTAGTTATGAATGCCTTAAGTATGCTAGAGGTCTCATCCTTAGTGGCTAGAAAGAAAACCCAAGTGAATCTACTATAGTCATCAGTGACTGCTAGACAATACATTTTCTTTTTTAAACTTTTCACAAAGGTTGGCCCAAACAAATCCATATGTAATAAGTATAAGGGCTCAGAAATAGAGTTCACAGCTTTTGACTTACAAGAGGTTCTATGTTGCTTTCCCATTTGGCAAGCAATACATGTTTCAGGAATCTGAAACACCTTTGAAGGTAGCCCTCTTACAAGATTTCCCTTGACCAACTTGTTAATTGTTTTGAAGTTCAAATGACCAAGCCTTCTATGCCACAGTTTGGATTCATCAAGGGATGCTTTGGCAAAAAGACAAGTTAAATTTCTTTTTGGAACAATATTCTTTATGTCCATACTGTATATGTTGTTTGATCTAGGGACTCTAAGTAGCACAGATGAATCATGTGGCAACTTAAAATCAGGAGATAAAACAAGACATTCAGAGTTTGTAAAAAGAACATAATTCTTTTTGTCACACATTTGTGAGACACTAAAGAGATTATACTTAAGTCCTTTTACCAAGTACACCTTTTCAAAATCCAATCTCCCTGTTCTGATTACTCCTTTGCCCACAATCTTTCCTCCTTTGGGGTCATTTCCAAAAGCAACATATCCACCATCCAAAGCTTCATAATCTTCAAGGTTACTTTTGTCCCCTGTCATGTGTGCTGAGCAGCCACTATCAAAAATACATTTATCCTTTAAGTCCTGTGGTATATTGCCCTGCACACAAAAGAAGAAAATTAGTTTCTCTTGGGGACCCAAGCCATCACTGACTTGGATCTGCCTTGTACATCATTGTATTTTAACTTTTCCAAATTCAATGATGCACTATTGGTTTTGGAAGCTTGGATTGAGTCAGTAGATTTAGGCTTCCAAACCCAACAAGCTGAGGCCTTTACAGCATAAAAGTGTTGTCCCATGACTGTTGTTGACAGGTTTCTCTTTGGTGAGACAGAAGTGCTTTTTGGCTGTGTAGTAGTTACTACTTTTGCCTTAGCAGCAGGAACAAATTTGTTCCTTCTATTGAGACCTGTTGATGAGACAGAAGCTGTTGTCTTGGTTGGTGAGACAGAGATAATTGTCCTAGTATTACCAGATTTCAAAAGGCATTGTCTAGGTATCATGCTTCTGTTTGGGTGAAAGGTGGATCTTTTAGCAAAATTATTGTGATTCACCCTTGAGGACTGATTCCAAACTGGTTTCTGGTGGTAGTAGCAATTTTCTTGAATATGCTCGAAACTGCCACAATTATAACAGGCTTTGTTCTTGTATTGGAAGTTTTTACCTAACTTTTGTGAAATTAAGTTATTCCAATTTCTCTGATTTCCCCTAGACCAGTTATTTGTTTTTCCAGGTTTCTCTATGTATTCAGCCATTTTCTTAGAAACCTTGCTACCAAATGTGGGTTTAACAAACTTAACAGGCTTGAGTTTTGCTTCAAAAGTTTGTTTCTTTGGTACTTCAACCTTTATGGCCTGTTCATTTTGGCTGTCTTTCCCTTTCTTAGGTGGACAAGTTTTATCTTTTGGTTTACTTGTTTCACCTTCAGAATATATATCTAGCTCAGGGAGCATGGATAGTTCTGCTCTGGGTGGTGCATGTGCACCTTGAAGTGGGGGTGGTGTCTCATGATAACCTAGGCCACTTCCTTTTCTCATTAACTGACACTCAATTGTTTCGTAAAACTTATCCGAGGCATACTTTTGTTTTTCAACTCTATCAATGTGTTTATCTTTTTCAGCTATGGCCTCATCTCTTGCTTTTTCAGCTTCTTCAAGTTGTCTATTAAGAATGACTTTATCATTTGTTAATTTGCATACCAAACTTTTTTCATCATTTAACTTAACAGCATACTCTACTTCAAGTTGTTTAAAGTAAGTAAGTCTATCTTCAACAGATTTTAGGCCACGTTTGTAAGCTAAGTTTTCAAGTTTTATTTTGTCAACTTCAACATGTAGCTCATTATTTCTATCCTTTAGTTCCCCTATGGTATCTGAACAAGATTTAAATGAACATGTGGAACTGTTTGATACCTCAGAGTCTGATCCAGAGGAAGAGTATCCCATGAGTGCAAAATGTTGCTCCTTGTTCTCTTCATCAGCCATCATAGCATAGTTGGGTCCCTCCTCTGCTTGATCACTCCAGTCAAAGTCCCCCAAGGCATCACAAGACAGCATAGCAGCAGCAGGTTTTTCTTCAGCTGCAACTTGTCTTGTGTTTTCTCTGACTTGTTTGGGTGCCCTACATTCTCTTGCAAAGTGTCCCTTCCTGTGACAGTTGTAGCACTCAAACTTTGACTTATCAAAGCCAATAGTTCCTTGTTTCTTTAGGCTGAGTTCCTTTCCTGTATTCTTTAGAAACCTTCTAGCCCTCATTGTCAGCATAGCCATTTGCCACCTTAGATCCATTTCCTCAATGTCATAAGGATCTATTTGGTCTAGATCTTGATATAACACTGAGGTGTTTGTAGTCAGTTCGGCTAGGTAAGCACAAATAGCAGCATCACTTATGTTGTTACTATTTGAGCTAGCAGCAACATGGGTTGACCCGACAACAGACTGAAAGTAACTAGCAACAGAGTGATTTTCTTGAGAGGAACTAGCAAGTTTGTTTGAGGAAACAAATGCTAGATTGTTTGCACTAGTAGTTGAACTGGATGACCCTCTAACTTCTGATTCATACACCTTGAGATTGTTGTATAAATCGTCCAGGCTCATAGTGTCAAATATGTCTTTGTTTCTCCAAACAACTGTGTGAACTCTCCATTCAGCTTGTAGACTTTTGAGGAACTTGAGGTTTACATCTTCTTGATTCAGGTTGATGTCTAGAAGAGCTAGTTGACTTACTAGCTTTTGTAGACGATCATATGTGACATCAATATTTTCAGAAGGTGATGCCATGAAAGTTTCAAACTGTTGTTTCAGTAAGTTCTTTCTTGACTTTTTGGTAGCCTCATTGCCTCCAAATCTGAGCTCTATTGCCTTCATTAGCTCCTTAGCAGAGTTAACCTTTCTGAATATCATTTGATAGTCATTAGGTATTCCCATTAAGATAACATTATGAGTCTTGATCTCCAACCTTCTTTGAGCCTTTTCTTCATTGGTGACAAGAGCTAAGGGCAGTCCTTTATCATCCAGAGCACGTTTAGAGTCTCCATCCAAAACGATTTCCCACATGGAGTAGTCCATCATTTTGATGTATTGCTCAATTCTTATTTTCCACAGTTCGTACTCACCAGCTCTGAGCATTGGCACCTTTGAGGCAGTTATCATGGATTCAGATTCCATATCTTTGATTGATAGAGAATAAGATAACACCAACTTTTCTCGATAACAATTTCTAGATCACAAGCTCTGATACCACTTGTTGATCCCAGATGAGCTATCAATGATCTTGTTAATTGCCTTGAATATAAATATTCAAGACAATAGGTATAGAAATTGTACGTTAAACTTTGTGTAATGTTAAACACTACGCGGAATATAATGTTTAACCTTGAGAAGTATTAATGTAACAAACACAAACGAATTCTCTTAATGAACACTTCAATATAAAACAGTTACTCAATAGTAACGGGGTTATTACAACCTTGAGGTGTTTCTACTTCACAAATAACACTTGTGATACTCACGCTTTGATTCTTAATATTACCTAGTAATACTAGAAAAGATAGATGTATCTACAGCTATCTCTAACTCTCCTTTTATACATAAGGAGACCTAAGCTACTTGCAATACAATATTATGTGCACTAATAATAAGAAATAAAAAGTAACCAAAGCTTTATATTTTCACCCATACTTCTCCACATATGTCTCTCCTTTAAGCGCTGGAATCCTTAACTTATCGAGCCGCCCCATAAACAGTACACAAGATGTACTAAACAAATACAAAGTATTTGTATAATACATATTGCAATAATACATGTCGGCAGCAGTCTGTTATACACAAGCAGCAGACTCCATATGCTTAGCAGCACTCTTCACTTAGTCGCATTCCTAGGCAGCAGAGTGTTACAACTAGCAGCAGTCTCTATAAGCCTGGCAGCAGTTATAACACTTATCAGTTATGACTAAGTATTTATCGTACTTTAGCAGCAGCCTCCTCATAGCCCAACATGGACACAACACATTACATGACTAACCTGTATGTGAATTAACCACTTATTAACACCTTCAACCAAATCCTTTATCAAACTGATATGCAGGTGGACTTCCATCTAAGCAAACTGCACCACACAAATTTCAACACACGAAAAACAACATAAAACAACAAGCGCGCACACACACAGAGTTTAAGATAAAAACATACCAGCTCCTTTTGCAATAGCACTTTGGACGAAAGTCATTTCAACATTGTCTGAGCATTCGTTTTTTGACAACATGAACAGTACTAAGCACAACCAGTGGCATAGTCTTGTAATGGTCACCATTTTAGTTGTGGCCAACATCAAATCTTTCATGCCCTTTTAATAGCAGAAAAAGTCACATCTTTTCATTCAAGTGGATTTAGTTAAATTACAAATGTGCAAAGTCTAATTAAATGAAACATGTTATCCAGCACTTGCATCATCTTCAAGAAGCAATAAAGAGTTGACTAAGAATAAAATTTGACTTTAAATCAGTATGTCACCTCTCAACATAATTGTAACACCCGTATCCCGAATACAAATGGGCCCTACTCTAGATGAAATTGACTAAGACTAATGTGTTTGACTAAGCGATAAATGATATTTGAGTAAGTTTGACTACGACTTTTGTAAGTTCAAAGGCTTTACGTGATTGGCTAGTCAAACCTGGTAGTCAAACTATAAGTATTAAGAATGCGTAATGTGGTTTAAAAGGTATTATGTGTCATAAGTAAAAGGGATAAGAACTTGAGGGACCTAAGTTGATAGAATCCTAAAATGGTACTAGAACCAACTTGTTCTAGTACCAAGGATGAATTGTTATAGGACCAAAGGGACCATAGTTGCCATATGGACAAACCAACACCTAATTCTAGAGAATTCTACCGTTCTCTTTTAAGTTCCACCATTTTATATAAGGGGTGTGGTGGGTGTCGGTTTTGGAAGAAGAAAAAGAGGGAAAAATATGAAGCTTATGATGATGTGATGAAGGGTTAAGTATTGTAAGTCAAGAGATAGCTTCTAGCTTGACTATACATCCATATATATCCTTTTTTACAAACCAAGTCCTTGTTGTCTACTCCCTCGGTCACAAAATAAAGGTTCATATTTCTAGTTTTCTTTGTTTTAAAATAAATGACTACTTAAATTTCAACCAACCAAAAAGATCTTAGTGAGTATAGATGATATTTGATTGGTGGATAGTGTGAAATCTTAAAACTTTGTGCAGAATATTTATTTTGAAATATATATAAGTATTTTTGTGTATGTTCAATTCTCCAAACGAGATGTTTTCTGTTGCTATGATAGTCATCCTAATTATTTGGAACTTAGATCCAAATTATGTTTAAGGTTTATTTGTATTTCATAAACATGTTGAATCTTAGGACAATAAGGGCATTTATAATAGTAAAACTTTATAATTATGTCAAGTCATATTATACATCACTAAACTATGAAAATTTGTTGGGACGATGAAATTTTTTTCACATCACTCAAATTGCATTTAATTATGAAAATTTCAAGATCATGACACATAAGCATAATATACATGGCACACACCATAATTAAATTGGAGCATAAAGTTTCTAATGAGTTTTAACATTTTCTTAAAACACCCATCGTCGTGGATGCTAAAAGGTTAAATGTGTAGTCATCCTATGTCCCATTATATCTACTCCTGTGTCCCATTATATCCACCAAGTCTATCATATTAGCACAAAATATTAAAATATTGCGAGCATAACAAAACAAATAATACCTAACATTTTATGATTAAGTTTATCAAACGGCTCCATTTTGGAAAAGAGCTTAGATTAGATGACATAACAATTCACATTCTTATTTTCTAACATTTGTTGTTTTTGAAAAGTTTTAGGTATTGTTCTATTATTCTTTGACTTGATACATGAACTGAATGGAATACGTAGAATTAAATGATCTTGAATTCTTGATGTAGTCGTTAAGATTTATATATATATATATATATATATATATATATATATATATATATATATATAAGGCTGCTAGCAGCGGGATGGAAAACATCGATCATGCACATCGATTGATCGATCGAGCATATCGATCGGCCCACTGTGGATCGGTCGTGCAAGATCGATCGCCGGCGACAAAAAATGAAATCGTTCGTATGAACGATCGATATTTCACCCACTTGTTTTTAAAAAAATATCCGTTTGTGTCTTAAAAAAAAAAAAAAACTTTTTTTCAAAAAAATTACCACTTTCATCCTATAAATACCCAAATCAAACAAGTTCAAAACATATACTTTCAAACATAATTCAAACAACAAATTAAACACAAAAAAATGGCTTGTAACCTTCCACACACTGTCAAACAAGTTCAAAACTATGTCAAAAAACAAGTCGAAATAGACGACAAGGAACGCCAAGATGCAATTGTCGAAGTTATTAAGAAGTTTGAGCTGGCGAAGTTACGCAAACAACGCCTGAGAACACGATACGCAGCTTGCAAAGATATCTCTGTCGAGAGAAAATATGTGATCGACCAGTTTTTGGACGATGAGTATCGCAAAGACGCTGATGTTGTTGAAACATTGTGGGGTTGTGTGCAGAAGATAGAGAACGAGAAATCCAACAAGATACGTTGGAGTTTTGAGGAGAATGTGGCAGCTGCTGATGCACCACAACAACAACAACAATTTGTGCAAGGTGCATCAAGTTCATCTGCACCAAGGGTTGTTGAACCACAACTACCGCAACCTCATCTTGATAACTTTCAGCTAAGTTTTGAGGAGAATGTGAAACCTGCTGATGATTGGAACTCTGAGGACGACCGGGAGCTGAGCAGGATGGAAGCTGAGTTGGAAGCAGAGAGGTTTGCGAGCTTTGATCCGTATGACGACGGTTTCCGCTCCGACAACTCGCAGACCTGGGATCACCCAGATTATAATTGAAGTTTTAGTTTTTAAATTATTATTGTAATGTTTTAATTTCTGTTTATGTAACGTTTATGTTTTTATTAATAAAAAATTTACATTTGAATTATGAATATCATGTAATGTCTACGTTTAATTTTTAGTTGTTTAATTCCGTATCGTTTCGTTTATGTAATGTTTACGTTTTATTAATAAAATTTGTGTTTGTGTTAAAAGATGTTTTTTTAAAAAAAATAAAAATAAAGGAAGATGATGCAATATGGGTTGCCACTGTGATGAGAGAGATGAATATAGGTTGAGGAGAGAGAAAGCTGAGGTGGCAGCCGGAAAGATGATGCAATATAGGTCACCACTGTGAGCAGCCTAATGTATGATAGGATTGATTTGGGATTCCACCTATAAGTATTATATTATGATTTACCTAATATACTTGAATTCAACAAGTAGGGTTGGATCAGTTGGAAAACCCTTGTCTCTCAACCGAGAAGTCAGGGGTTCGATCATCACTCCCTACAAAAGGCCGGAGGTCCTTTTCTACCTTTGGTAGAACCGGAAGCAGCTTCGGTATTGGGACCCATAACCCGTGGAAGAGGGAGTTACTTTACTTTTTCTTTTCTAATATACTTGAATTCAACACAATGAAACTTCGACCCATAGTTTATAATTGTTCTTTCATTTTTCTTTCAACATCTCTGCAACAAATTGTATATATATGCAATTACCATAGTGACCGGACTACGTCGTTTCATATTAAAGTGAAATTAACTTCTAATAATGAGAGTAATAATTTATATATTACAGTAATTAAGTTAATAAAGTACATAAGTGTGTTGTAGCAAAGTCGGTTAGG
This sequence comes from Artemisia tridentata subsp. tridentata, assembly GCA_021014915.2. NCBI lineage: Eukaryota > Viridiplantae > Streptophyta > Magnoliopsida > Asterales > Asteraceae > Artemisia > Artemisia tridentata. The sequence continues at coordinate 510,224,825 of CP139509.1, read as the reverse complement.
CCACCCGGAGTGGAAGCGGTTTGCCCAAACGGTTTGGATCACACCGGCGGTAACACCGCCGCCGGTGTTGATTTTATGCAAAAAAATTTTGAAACACGGTATAGATCCCCGCTAGCCATAAAATCACTAGGAACAAAAAAGTGTACGTTGAAATGTATTAAATTCAAAAGAATGGAACGTTGGAAGCAACATAAATCCAAAAAAACTAGACGTTGAAGTGTTTAAAAAAAAAAATCCGTCACTTGTTTTTGACCCTTTTTTAACTTCAGAAGCAATAAAAGACTTGATAATCTTGATATTAGAATCAAGAGCTAAAGCTCGTTGTCTTAAAGAAGCTTCTTCAATTGAATTGTTGGTGTTGTTGTTGTTGAATCACCCATTGGTAATAGATTTGGTTTTTTATATGTGTTGTGTGTGTGTGTGTTTTGGTGGGTTTTTTTCAATAACAAAGAATGGAATGAATTTGTTTTTGTGTGAGGCTGCGTTATTTTGATGTAGGAGGATGTTTGTTTGTGATTGCGTTTGTTATTGTGTGCTAAAGTTTAGGGTAAAAAAAAATTTACACTTTCGCCACTTGTGTTTTATATAGGAAATGTTTTTTTTTTTTTTTTTTTTTTTTTTTTTTTTTTTTTTTTTAAAGTTTTGTAAATGGATATTTTGTGTATTTATTTATGTAATGTATTAATATGTATGTGAACTTGACAATAGAGTTATAAAGTTTTCTAAAGTAGAAAATTAAAATACATTAAACATCAAATAGAAATACATTAGATGTCAAATAGAAATTACATTAAACTACGATACGGAAATTAAAATGAAACTACAAATTAATGGAAGGTATCTTCTTAGACCCAACCGTTTTCACTCGAAGAGGAATCAGGTGAGAACCAACCCATTTCCAGTTATTCCTCCGTTCTTCTTCATCCCTGGCTTGCTGCTCCAAACGAGCAGCTTCCTCTTGTAGTTCACGTTGTTCCATTTCTCGCTGGACTTCCAAATCTTGCTCCAGAAGTCTGAGTTCATCTTCCGTTAGACCAAATGGATTTGGTTCTTGTTCGACAACCAGTAAAGTGTTCACCGGTTCATTTTGTGGTTGGAAAACCGGAAAGATATCTTCCGGTGGAGTATTGACTGCTTCATGTGGTGGACTTGGGAATTGTTGAGAAAAATCTTGGCGAGGAGGGTTGGGGAATTGTTGGGAGAATTCTTTTTTGAAAGACGTTTGTAATGATTAAAGGTTGAGTTTCGATCTTGAATATGTAAAGTTTGAATGTGTTTGTGTGTGAGAAAAAAGTAATAAGTGTGGGGAATTTATAGGCTATACATTTGCCCGTTTTTTAAATTTGAATTTGAATTTATAAATTTTAAATTTTAAATATCTGACTCGTTTTGTTAATTCGAATTTTGAATTTGAAAGTTAGTTGTTAAATGAAATATTAATTATAGTTTAAGGGTTGATTTTGAAAATAGTTGAGTTACAGGTGAGTTAAGGTTGGGTGTGTTAAAGCTGAGTTAAAGATGAGTGTGTTAAAGGTTAAACGTGAGATACGTTTGGGAATGGCCAAATAACATTGAATCATAGGTGCATAATCTACCAACGGTGAAGATGCCTCAAATATGGTATAATCTCATGATCGAGAACTTAAAATTGATGAACGGTAACTTGGTATAATCTCAACCTCCCAACTTACGACAACTTGATACCTGAAGTCTAACCTGCATGTTGATGAGAAGTTAATACTTAATACCAACAATCAAAGAAAATGACTTATTATTGTCACTTAACCAGCGGCGGATCTATGTTGGGGCCCGGGGCCCGGGCCCCCTCGTTTTTCGCTCTGTAGTGTTAATTTATCCGTATTTCACCGAAAAAATTTATATTTATTAAGTCAGGTGAGAACCAACCCATTTCCCAGTTCTTCCTCCGTTCTTCTTCATCCATGGCTTGCTGCTCCAAATGAGCAGCTTCCTCTTGTAGTTCACGTTGTTCCATTTCTCGCTGGACTTCCAAATCTTGCTCCAGAAGTCTGAGTTCATCTTCCGTTAGACCAAATGGATTTGGTTCTTGTTCGACAACCAGTTGAGTGTTCACCGGTTCATTTTGTGGTTGGAAAACCGGAAAGATATCTTCCGGTGGAGTATTGACTGCTTCATGTGGTGGACTTGGGAATTGTTGAGAAAAATCTTGGCGAGGTGGGCTGGGGAATTGTTGGGAGAATTCTTTCTTGAAAGACATTTGTAATGATTAAAGGTTGAGTTTCGATCTTGAATATGTAAAGTTTGAATGTGTTTGTGTGTGAGAAAAAAGTAATAAGTGTGGGGTATTTATAGGCTATACATTTGCCCAATTTTTAAATTTGAATTTGAATTTATAAATTTTAAAATTTAAATATCTGGCTCGTTTTGTTAATTCGAATTTTGAATTTGAAAGTTAGTTGTTAAATGAAGTATTAATTATAGTTTAAGGGTTGATTTTGAAAATAGTTGAGTTAAAGGTGAGTTAAGGTTGGGTGTGTTAAAGCTGAGTTAAAGATAAGTGTGTTAAAGGTTAAACGTGAGATACGTTTGGGAATGGCCAAATAACATTGAATCATAGATGCATAATCTATAACACCCCCAAAAATAATCATGTTTTACAGCGGAATACTTGTTTTACAGCGGAATACTTGTTTGGGTGTTGTTTGTGGATCGAAGTTGTAATCTTAGAAAACATCAAAATAATTTAAAGATGTTTTAAACAAAGTTCATATTTGAAATAACAAGAGTTTAACCAAGTTTGGTCCCAAAAGTTTTAACTAGGACGAGAGTCCAAAAGATACATAATTTAGACACACAAAAAGTTTTTGAGTTCCATCAAATGTAAAATAACACAGGTCCATCCATCCATGCCCTTGCACGCCCATCCAAGCATTAAACATCTACGGACCTGAGATAAACATGCTAAAAAGTTAACATAAAGTTGAGTGAATTCATAGAATTTAAATGGAATGGTTGATCACAATATTTCAAGTTTTTCAGAAAGCGGGCCACGTTGTTATACGCCCAGAAATTCAATAAACAATAAGTTGAATACAAGCATTATTCATAAATTGACATGTAACGAATACAAGTCGGGTAATCTGATTATAGTATCGAGCTCATGAAAACCGCACCTTGACCTAGTTTAATAATGCCCTCCAGAGGTAAGGATTAACAACTTACCTTAATTTCTCAATATTATGTGTCCGTTTGATAAACTCGGCATCAAGTGAGCGCTACTCACCCGGACAGGCTCGTCAAGCCCAATATGCATATTCATAATACTAGCGTTTACCACGTATGTAATTAACGGTTCATGATGTGAGGGACTTTAATGGCAAAAGCAACTCAATAAACTATAATCAAGTAATCGGGTCCAACATACCAAAAACTACTTGTATTCAGTTCAAATATATAGTTTTCAAACAATTGTGATCATATTCAAAACAGTAGCATGTATCTCCCCCAATGGGTTTTATAAAACAGTTAAAGCAAGTAAAAAGTGGGGCTATGAACTCACAGTAAGCAAGAGTGAACGATCGAGCGAAGTAATGATGAAATAACCGCGAGAACTCTACGAGCAACCTAGAATATACACGCGTGTCTTAGCTTCTAAGAATAATGATACAATCATTACTATATGTCATATAAGTTACAGTCTCAATTATGCTTTGTACATAAGGTTTAAATAAGTATGAAGATTGAATTTGGCCTTTAAAATGATTTACAATTATGAAATATATTTCTTACAATATTTCAAGTTTTATGTCCATTTTAGTTTCTAAGTGCAAAATAAGTTATAAAGGTCCAATTTAGTCAAAGGGTTCAACTTATAGTCCAGAAGGTTCAATTTAGGTCTAAGGGTTCAAAATATATTAGGTGGTTCAAAATAAAACTCAAGGTTCAAAAATACAAGTTATTAATCTTTTTACAACTTTTGATTACAAGGCTGTTAGGAATTTTATACACTTAATTTAGTACTGCTTTTGTCGAATTTTTGTCCCTATCATAACTCATAGTAAAAGTTCTCAAAAATTCACACACGTACCTATATGTCTTAAGAACTTACCCAAATTTTTCCAGAATTTATTATTAAGTATAACTCTAGACTAAAAATCCTTTAGTTCAAGTCATTCAGATTACTAATCAGTTTTAACATACGAAAACTATTCAGTTGACAGCCCCATCAAATAAATTTATAAAAATCTGAAAAAATTACAGTAACTAGTAGACATATCAAATATTACCCAGTACAAAGGAAAACTTCTAATTCGACATGGTTTGAAAATGATAAATGGAAAACACTGACTGATTTTCCAGACATACGAATCCGATTTGACACTTGATTTTATAAAAATCAAAAAGTGGTCTTCCAAGCCTCTAAAAATTACAAGGTTAATTTCTACAGAAAGATATTTCACTGAATTTAATTTTAGACTCAAGAATCAACCAAATACCCCTCGTTATACAATGGATTAAAGTCGGACTAAATTTTTTTAATCATAAACTGTTTTGCTAACAAGCCATTTTAGGGTTTTCTTCTAGTAGTTTTAGTATGTACCAAGCATATTCAAGTACCAATAACTTATATACCATACAAATTACATCAAGAAACATAAAAATTACAGGAGAGAAATGAAAAGGTGAGTATTGGTTCCTTACAAAAGATGAAGAACAAGATGACAAAAGAAAAACCAATAAACCCTAGAAACCAAGAACACCAAAGGAGATAACCCTAGCTTCCAAGACCACCAAGAATACTTTAAAACATCTTTGAAAACCTTGAAATCACAGCCCTTTAACACCTTAGAAACCCTTGAAAATTATTTGAAGAAACTCTTGAATATAAAGTCTTGAAGAAGAAAAGAATAATCAACAACAAACTAGTATCAAAGGACCTTCAATCTTGCATTAACTTGGATAGGATTAACAAAATATTTTTATGTTTTGATCTTGATGATCCACGGCAGCAACAAGAGAGGAGAGACCAGATTTTTGATGATGAAATGATGGGGGTTTGTTGTGCTAGTCAAAAGGATGAATTTAGAGATGTGTAAATCTTGAAATATCAAGTTTTTAAGGTGTTTTTGTGGTGGTTTAGGGTGATGGCCGGATTTTTACAAGGGAGAAGAGAGAAAAGTTTTGAAAACACATAGTATCAATGAGGTAATGAGAGTGTTGGGTGTGGTCTTTGAGGGAAAGGCATGGGGGACAAGGGGATTTCTATGCACTTGTCTAATATTGATAAAACAAATGTCTAGCATGCTCCAACAAGAGCATAGGGGCGGCAAACATATGAAATAAACAATGAAGTGCAGAATTTTGTGGTTAGTTATAGTTTTGAATGTATAATGTAGTGTATTTTGATCTCCGGTGCTTAAAACGTAGGGTTTTTAAGACATATAACGCAATACCGGGTAACGTAAAATTGTGAAACTTAAGAAAATATAAAAACTTGTATTCATGACCTGTTTTATTATGATGAGTGGTGAGTTCATCGGAGATTATAAATATAATTAAAACCCAAAAACGAAGGTTTAAAACGCACAAGCCGTAAAAGGTACAATGTTTACGTAATAAGGGAAAAAGCGAAAAGTGACTTTTAAAAATAGAATTGCAAGGAACCAAAAGTGCATAAAAAGTGTAGATCGGACATAGTCTAGTCGCGGTTGAATTAATTGAACGAGTCATGACATACGAGGACAACTTCCGACAAAGTTAATTATAAAAAAATATATATATATCTATATAATAGTTAGGAATTAAAATAGAAAAATTAGTGACATGAAATTTTTGAAATGTCACAGCACGTACTCTTTAAAAGAGCGACGTCTCGGCGCTCAATTCATCTTAATCGCTGAATGGTTTAATTGTGAAGAGATGACGATATAGACAAGTCATTGTCGAGGTTTCCAACGGGAGTTGAATGATTAGAAGCTAACGCATCTAATATGTTCAATGAACAAAAAGGAATGGATTGAAGAATTTTAACAAGTCTTCAATTTTTCGAAGCGGATAGTAGTGCCTTACTATTTTTACCAGGGTGATTTACCCTTTACCAAAAAAAATAGTAGTACATTACTATTAGCTTATCAAGCTCGCGGCGGTCGATACAAATTCGGAAAAACCCACAATTACAAATTACGAGTCGAGAGGAGTTCATAGCCCAAGGAATAATCCGTACGCATTTTATGGCAGATACACATAAGCCCACTCATTTATAATTCATTATTTACATAGAGAGGCGTCCCAAACAATGTAAATAAGGAAATATACACTTATGGTTCGGTGGTTTATAATTTTCTTATTCAAATGAAGAGGCGTCCCAATCCATTTCAATAAGATGATTATAAATCATCCTACTTATGTATTGCCAACATAAAACACAACAAGAACAACAACAAATGCTATTCTTCAGGATTATAAGAATTAACGATAAAAAATGAGACGTATATCAATTACGTTTCAAATGTAAGTGTCAAAAGACGACCCGATCCGAGGTGACAAGTTTAAAGTCATACTCCCATCAACTGGAAGAGTTCAAAACGATGGATTACAAAGCAACATATACGGTTTTGGTAGGGTTTAGAGACCATCGTAATCAAAAACAATGTCTGAGAGATAAGAGAGACCATTGTAATCCCATACAATGTCTAAGAAATACGAGAGACCATTGTAATCCCATACAATGTCTAAGAAATACGAGAGACCATTGTAATCCCATACAATGTCTGATAAATAAGAGAGAGACATACAATGTCTGATAATTAAGAGATAGACCATTGTAATAAATACAATGTCTGATAAATAAGAGAGAGACATACAATGTCTGATAATTAAGAGATAGACCATTGTAATAAATACAATGTCTGATAAATAAAAGAGATCATTGTAATGACGTACAACGTCTGATAAATAAGGGAGAGACCATTGTAAGAACATACAATGTCTAGGAAATTTTAGTATTCTCATTGAGAAACTCCATAAAAATATATAACAATGCTTTAGGAACAAGCAAGATAGTCGGACAATATCTTAAGTACATATAGTAATATTCACTATATGTATACATATAACAAGGATGCACTTGAAGATATGTACAAATTTCCGGATGGAAATTCACAATGCCCATAAATAGCATAAAATACACAAAGGAAGTTTAACGCATAAAAGCTTACATACATAAGAAACGATACTTTCGTGGATTATCGAACAAGTTAAGAAATAATTATAGTGCTCCTATAATTATCCTTAGTATAGTATAATAAAGATATAGACTCAATCGAGTAATACGAAATTTAGGAAGTAGGCGCGCATGGATATCGGACAAGATGATGGAACTCATGACTTTAAAAAATGAACAGTTATAGTCTAGGTTTTTAAAAGAAAACAACCTAGTTCGCAATAACTAATGCTCTGATACCATTCTATAACACCCCCAAAAATAATCATGTTTTACAGCGGAAGACTTGTTTGGGTGTTGTTTGTGGATCGAAGTTGTAATCTTAGAAAACATCAAAATAATTTAAAGATGTTTTAAACAAAGTTCATATTTGAAATAACAAGAGTTTAACCAAGTTTGGTCCCAAAAGTTTTAACAAGGACAAGAGTCCAAAAGATACATAATTTAGACACAATAAAAGTTTTTGAGTTCCATCAAATGTAAAATAACACGTGTCCATCCATCCATGCCCTTGCACGCCCATCCAAGCATTAAACATCTATGGACCTGAGATAAACATGCTAAAAAGTTAACATAAAGTTGAGTGAATTCATAGAATTTAAATGGAATGGTTGATCACAATATTTCAAGTTTTTCAGAAAGCGGGCCACGTTGTTATACGCCCAGAAATTCAATAAACAATAAGTTGAATACAAGCATTATTCATAAATTGACATGTAACGAATACAAGTCGGGTAATAAGATTATAGCATCGAGCTCATGAAAACCGCACCTTGACCTAGTTTAATAATGCCCTCCAGAGGTAAGGATTAACAACTTACCTTAATTTCTCAATATTATGTGTCCGTTTGATAAACTCGGCATCAAGTGAGCGCTACTCACCCGGACAGGCTCGTCAAGCCCAATATGCATATTCATAATACTAGCGTTTACCACGTATGTAATTAACGGTTCATGATGTGAGGGACTTTAATGGCAAAAGCAACTCAATAAACTATAATCAAGTAATCGGGTCCAACATACCAAAAACTACTTGTATTCAGTTCAAATATATAGTTTTCAAACAATTGTGATCATATTCAAAACAATAGCATGTATCTCCCCCAATGGGTTTTATAAAACAGTTAAAGCAAGTAAAAAGTGGGGCTATGAACTCACAGTAAGCAAGAGTGAACGATCGAGCGAAGTAATGATGAAATAACCGCGAGAACTCTACGAGCAACCTAGAATATACACGCGTGTCTTAGCTTCTAAGAATAATGATACAATCATTACTATATGTCATATAAGTTACAGTCTCAATTATGCTTGGTACATAAGGTTTAAATAAGTATCAAGATTGAATTTGGCCTTTAAAATGATTTACAAGTATGAAATATATTTCTTACAATATTTCAAGTTTTATGTCCATTTTAGTTTCTAAGTGCAAAATAAGTTATAAAGGTCCAATTTAATTATAAAGGTCCAATTTAGTCAAAGGGTTCAACTTATAGTCCAGAAGGTTTAATTTAGGACTAAGGGTTCAAAATATATTAGGTGGTTCAAAATAAAACTCAAGGTTCAAAAATACAAGTTATTAATCTTTTTACAACTTTTGATTACAAGGCTGTTAGGAATTTTATACACTTAATTTAGTACTGTTTATTGTCGAATTTTTGTCCCTAACATAACTCATAGTAAAAGTTCTCAAAAATTCACACACGTACATATATGTCTTAAGAACTTACCCAAATTTTTCCAGAATTTATTATTAAGTATAACTCTAGACTAAAAATCCTTTAGTTCAAGTCGTTCAGATTACTGATCAGTTTTAACATACGAAAACTATTCAGTTGACAGCCCCATCAAATAAATTTATAAAAATCTGAAAAAATTACAGTAACTAGTAGACATATCAAATATTATCCAGTACAAAGGAAAACTTCTAATTCGACATGGTTTGAAAATGATAAATGGAAGACACTGACTGTTTTTCCAGACATACGAATCCGATTTGACACTTGATTTTATAAAAATCAAAAAGTGGTCTTCCAAGCCTCTAAAAATTACAAGGTTAATTTCTACAGAAATATATTTCATTGAATTTCATTTTAGACTCAAGAATCAACCAAATACCCCTCGTTATCATCAAGATACAATGGATTAAAGTCGAACTAAATTTTTTTAATCAGAAACTGTTTTGCTAACAAGCCATTTTAGGGTTTTCTTCTAGTAGTTTTAGTATGTACCAAGCATATTCAAGTACCAATAACTTATATACCATACAAATTACATCAAGAAACATAAAAATTACAGGAGAGAAATGAAAAGGTGAGTATTGGTTCCTTACAAAATATGAAGAACATGATGACAAAAGAAAAACGAGGAAACCCTAGAAACCAAGAACACCAAAGGAGATAACCCTAGCTTCCAAGACCACCAAGAATACTTTAAAACATCTTTGAAAACCTTGAAATCACAGCCCTTTAACACCTTAGAAACCCTTGAAAATTATTTGAAGAAACTCTTGAATATAAAGTCTTGAAGAAGAAAAGAATAATCAACAACAAACTAGTATCAAAGGACCTTCAATCTTGCATTAACTTGGATAGGATTAACAAAATATTTTTGTGTTTTGATCTTGATGATCCACGACAGCAACAAGAGAGGAGAGACCAGATTTTTGATGATGAAATGATGGGGGTTTGTTGTGCTAGTCAAAAGGATGAATTTAGAGATGTGTAAATCTTGAAATATCAAGTTTTTAAGGTGTTTTTGTGGTGGTTTAGGGTGATGGCCTGATTTTTACAAGGGAGAAGAGAGAAAAGTTTTGAAAACACATAGTATCAATGAGGTAATGAGAGTGTTGGGTGTGGTCTTTGAGGGAAAGGCATGGGGGACAAGGGGATTTCTATGCACTTGTCTAATATTGATAAAACAAATGTCTAGCATGCTCCAACAAGAGCATAGGGGCGGCAAACATATGAAATAAACAATGAAGTGCAGAATTTTGTGGTTAGTTATAGTTTTGAATGTATAATGTAGTGTATTTTGATCTCCGGTGCTTAAAACGTAGGGTTTTTAAGACATATAACGCAATATCGGGTAACGTAAAATTGTGAAACTTATGAAAATATAAAAACTTGTATTCATGACCTGTTTTATTATGATGAGTGGTGAGTTCATCGGAGAGTATAAATATAATTAAAACCCAAAAACGAAGGTTTAAAACGCACAAGCCGTAAAAGGTACAATGTTTACGTAATAAGGGAAAAAGTGAAAAGTGACTTTTAAAATTAGAATTGTAAGGAACCAAAAGTGCATAAAAAGTGTAGATCGGACATAGTCAAATATATATATATATATATATATAATATATATATATATATATATATATATATATATATATATATATATATATATATATATATATATATATAGTTAGTTAGGAATTAAAATAGAAAAATTAGTGACATGAAATTTTTGAAATGTCACATAATCTACCAACGGTGAAGATGCCTCAAATATGGTATAATCTCATGATCGAGAACTTAAAATTGATGAACGGTAACTTGGTATAATCTCAATCTCCCAACTTACGACAACTTGATACCTGAAGTCTAACCTGCATGTTGATGAGAAGTTAATACTTAATACCAACAATCGAAGAAAAGGACTTATTATTTTCACTTAACCAGCGGCGGATCTATGTTGGGGCCCGGGTCCCCTCGTTTTTTGCTCTGTAGTGTTAATTTATCCGTATTTCGTCCGAAAAAATTTATATTTATTAAGTCCCCCCCCCCCCCCCCCCCCCCCCCTGATTATTAACTCGGCCCCCTCCACAATTTCCTTCAAGATCCGCCACTGCACTTAACTCGCTTATATTTAAGATCTTTTACTCTGATATATTGTTGATAACTCCAACTCTTTTTGATACTATGTAGGTACCTAAGATTTATCGCATGTGTACAAATGCATTTAGAAATCAATTACGGAGTATATAATTAACTTATAAATGATATAGTATATTCATAATCATTATAAGACATAAAAATATGTCATTTTAGAGTTGTACGTGTAGTATAATCTGCAAGCTTTTGAACGAGTATATAAAAGATACACATGTAGATTTACATCAAGTTAAGTGAATAACGTATTGTTCGTCCCGTGTGGCATTTTTGTTCTCATCTACCCACATCAATAAACATGTAGTCAAATTTCATTAAATTGTCTTAAAAAGAAATTCGAATCTCTTTTATGTTTTGATTAACCAGATTTACACACACAAAATAATAAACAAGAGGCATGTAAGAAGGAAAATGAGTTGACTGATTTGATAGCTCATTGGTTAGTGTGTGATATTTGCCATTTTGATGATTATACCCAAATCCATTGCATTTAATGAACCCAAGACTTTGTTCAAAAAAAAAGAAATAAACATGTAGTCAAATTTCGTTAAATTGTCTTAAAAAGAAATTCGAATCTCTTTTATGTTTTGATTAACCAGATTTACACACAAAAAATAATAAACAAGAGGCAAGAAAAAGGAGTTGACTGATTTGATAGCTCATTGGTTAATGTGTGATATTTGCCTTTTTGATGATTATACCCAAATCTATTACATTTAATGCACCCAAGACTTTGTTCAAAAAAAAAAAAAAAAGAAAAAAAGAATAAACATGTAGTCAAATTTCGTTAAATTGTCTTAAAAAGAAATTCGAATCTCTTTTATGTTTTGATTACCAGATTTAACACACAAAAAGAATAAACAAGAGGCATGTAAGAAGGAAAAGGAGTTGACTGATTTGATATCTCATTGGTTAGTGTGTGATATTTGCCATTTTGATGATTATACCTAAATCCATTGCATTTAATGCACCCAAGACTTTGTTCAAAAAAAAATAAAATAATAAACATGTAGTCAAATTTCGTTAAATTGTCTTAAAAAGAAATTCGAATCTCTTTTATGTTTTGATTAACCAGATTTACACACAAAAAAGAATAAACAAGAGACATGTAAGAAGGAAAAGGAGTTGACTGATTTGATAGTTCATTGGTTAGTGTGTCATATTTGCCATTTTGATGATTATACCCAAATCCATTGCATTTAATGCACCCAAGACTTTGTTCAAAAAAAAAGAAAAGAAATAAACATGTAGTCAAATTTCGTTAAATTGTCTTAAAAAGAAATTCGAATCTCTTTTATGTTTTGATTAACCAGATTTACACACAAAAAAGAATAAACAAGAGGCATGTAAGAAGGAAAAGGAGTTGACTGATTTGATAGCTCATTGGTTAGTGTGTGATATTTGCCATTTTGATGATTATACCCAAATCCATTGCATTTAATGCACCCAAGACTTTGTTCAAAAAAAAAAAAATAAATAAAAAAAATAAACATGTAGTCAAATTTCGTTAAATTGTCTTAAAAAGAAATTCGAATCTCTTTTATGTTTTGATTAACCAGATTTACACACAAAAAAGAATAAACAAGAGGCATGTAAGAAGAAAAAGGAGTTGACTGATTTGATAGCTCATTGGTTAGTGTGTGATATTTGTCATTTTGATGATTATACCCAAATCCATTGCATTTAATGCACCCAAGACTTTGTTCAAAATAAATAAATAAATAAATAAACATGTAGTCAAATTTCGTTAAATTGTCTTAAAAGGAAATTTGAATCTCTTTTATGTTTTGATTAACAAGATTTACACACAAAAAAAAAATAAACAAGAGGCATGTAAGAAGGAAAATGAGTTGACTAATTTGATAGCTCATTGGTTAGTGTGTGATATTTGCCATTTTGATGATTATACCCAAATCCATTGCATTTAATGCACCCAAGACTTTGTTCAAAAAATAAATAAATAAATAAATAAACATGTAGTCAAATTTCGTTAAATTGTCTTAAAAAGAAATTCGAATCTCTTTTATGTTTTGATTAACCAGATTTACACACCAAAAAAGAATAAACAAGAGGCATGTAAGAAGGAAAATGAGTTGACTGATTTGATAGCTCTGGTTAGTGTGTGATATTTGCCATTTTGATGATCATACCCAAATCTATTGCATTTAATGCACCCAAGACTTTGTTCAAAAAAAAAAGAAAAAAAAATGCACCCAAAGACAAACTTTATACAGTTGCAACTTTTCATTTTATTTTTCTACCGTTATAAGTTTATCATGATAAATTAACAATTCAAATTTAAATCAGTGCCTAGAACTAACTTACAGTAGATTGATAAAGGATTAAAACTTTCTACATACCATTTTGGTTAGCTTATTGCGTACTAAAAAGCATCTGATCTTGGAATTTTGGCTGAAAATTTTAAACTTTTGTCTTTTTGGATATTTTGTACGTAGATGACAACACTGTCGCTTGTCTGGTTGCAAGCTTGCTTTTCTTTTTATTTTGCTGTTTAGGTGCAATTTTTGTGTTGTGTGTTTTCAACTTAACGTTTTCAATATTTGGCAAATTTTTGACTTGTTAGCTGGCTGCACTCGTTCCATCGACAAAATACAAAACGAGATGCAAAGGGTTCCCAACATCGCAACAATGACTTATAAATGATAGCATGTTCATAATCATTATAAGACCAAGAGTATGTACGTAGATGAGAGTTATGTACTTATGTTCACATCCGGGTTCTTTTTTGTTAAAAGGGTCGTACTATCCCAACACCCCCTACTATGTGTGTCCTAACTTATAAATGATAGTATGTTCATAATCATTATAAGACCAAGAGTAGTGGGGCGTTTAAGTGGGCTTAGTTGCCCTTTCAACGCCCGTTGGTCCACCTCCATGGGGCGTTGAAGCCCGTTGAATGCAACAAAAATCAACGAGCGTTGATTGATCAACGTGCGTTGAAGCTTGTTTGTGCTTATTTTTTTATTTACTTTTATTATTTTTAAATCTAATTTATTAATTTTTTTTTTACTTTCTTTCACGTTAACGATTCAATAAATAAAAAAAATGCTACGTTAACAAAACAAAAAAAAATAAAAAATAAAAAATAAAAAAAACCTACATTCCATTAAAATTAAAAAACTAAAAAAAAAACAACAACCTAATGTTTTCTTTATTTCTTTCATTTTAACTAAACCCTAATCGGTATTAATAAAACCCTAACAATTTTTATATAAAACTAATTAAAACTCAGGTTTTCTAAACCAAACTCGTGTGGATCTTGATTTTAAACGCCAAACTCGTGTGACTTGTTACCGAGTCATTTGACTTGTTCGAGTCAACTCACGAGTTCAGTTGACTCAGAGCTTATTGTTTTTACTTTCGTATTTATTTGTCGTATTTAAGTTTCTATTCGTCCTTGTCGATTTATTTTGTGGTTTGAAGATGGTTTGGTTGTGTTTTGTTGTTAGCCAAATGGTAGTTAGTATCGATTAATGTCGAGTCGTGACTCATGGGAGTCACGGCTTGAGTTTTTGTGTGCTATCCGAAACATGGTGAAGGTTTTGAGTCGAGTAGGTTGAGCCGTGACTCATGGGAGTTACGACCATGGCATTGTTTTGACATACGAGTCATGGTAAACATTTTTGGTGTCAAAAGGGTGTGAGCCATGGCTCATGGGGAGTCACGGCCTCGAGTTGATTGTTTTCCGAGACCTTTAGTTGATGTCGTGATGTTGTTATATTGATTTGGTCAAAATATTGATGTTGTGAATATTGTTTAGCCGTGGTTATCCTTGTGGATTAATAGTTGGGAAAAAAGACACACTCGGTGTGTGTCGTGATGTGTACCAAGACACGAAGTGTCGTGGGGACTTGGTTTGTAATATTTGATTAGCCGTATGCCATTTGGGTCATTTATGAGGTTACAGAAACCTCGAGATAGTTCTAGCCGTGTTATGTCAAAACTTATTTGTTTTAAAACTAAAACTAGTGTGTTTGGTTTGTGTTTTGGATTTAGTTTAATGGGCTAAGGAGCCCGTTAGCTTTTGTTTGGTAAACTTGTGCCCGTAAGCCTAAGTTGGTGTGTGTTGGGTTAAGGTTTGCATTGGTCCTAAAGCCCGATGATGTGTATTTAATTTACTTTCGTTTTGCTAACCAATTCGTTATGCACTTACTAACTTAATTTATATTGTTGTTTTGTCGATGGTGTTTCGGATGCTATTTGGGAGTACTTGTATATTGATATGGATATTTGAATTTGCAACAAAAATCTATGCTTGGATGTATTAATGGATTAATCGTTATTGGATTTACGGTATTAGCCGATGGACCTATGGACGATTTTGTACTTCGGACACAAAATGGTTGATAAACCAGACACTAATATTACGCAAATAATAACGACGAAAAGACAGTTAACATTTGTATAAACTTGTATAAATTGTATAAATTTTTATAGAATTGTATTAACTTGTATTAATTTGTGAAATTGTAATAAATAAGATTTGTTATTCAAAAGTCGTAACGACTTGGAAATGTTGTATAAACAGACGCGTCATGTCCAAATTTTATAAAAACTATTTTATAACTAAACGATTATGATTTGTAAATATTATAAACTTTTCAAATTACTTAATTATCAACATCGTGAACCTTTTATCAAATGTACGTTTCTTTTCTAAGTCACAACATTTTATTAACTATTTGGGCTATGGGGTAAAACACCCAAACAACTTATTGACGTTTCTTATTTCTTATTTCTTTTCTTTTCCTTATTCTTTTCGTATTTGTTTGATTGTGTTTCACCGACTTTTATCGTCTTATCGTGATTTGATCTCGAAACTATACTTTCTAAAAACCATGCGAGATACTAACGGTTACTTCTTTTCATCTCCATTGAAACTAAATCTTTTAATCAACAACATGAGTATTCCACGAACCTTACTTTATATTTTACTTTTGAGTATTATTTTTCTGAAACATGTTACCTAAATAACTAGGTTGTGCTGAGGTTTATCTGTCGTGCTCTTCTATCTGATCATATTGTGATATCTTGTTTCCTCTACTGCTAAGGTGTGATTCATAGCCCCACTTTTTACTTTTAAATTGTTTATAAACCCATGGGGGATATACATGTTACTTACTTTTTATGAACACAATTGTGTTTAACGTATGCTTTCCTGATTATGATAATTATGCTAAGTACCGCTATTGCCACCAGCAAGTCCCTTTATCATGAACCATTAATCACTTGCGAGTGAGCGCGAATATAGTGTATAGGCCTATAGGACTGACGCACCCCACTCTGTTGACCAGATAGGCAACACGTGTGTGCTATATTCGATTTACCTAGGTAGACGGCAAACTACCTACTTGAGGGCAAATTTGATATTATTATTATTGTTTACATCAATGTTATTGATGTCGGTTAACGTTTTGCGTGTCATGAGCTTAGCAACTATACGACGCTTTACCCGATATTTGTATTTGTTACTCATATCATCCTGACTTAATAAATCTTGTGTTCAACTATCTATTTTTAAACCTATGGATTTCACTCAACCTTTGTGTTGACTTTATCTCAGGTATTTGAAGTATTATTGTTCTGGCTTTTGTAGTGGCATGAAGACTATTGATGGCTATCTACTTTTACTATCTTTATTTACTATCATTCGAAAAACCTTTAAACCTTGTTAGGTCGTTTTGCGTGCTTTGCACTACTGGGAACCTTTTATACTTTGGTATTTTCTATGATCGAATGATATGTCGATTTGATTTTAAAACGACTCACTTGAGTTCGTTTCTATTATTGGGGTTGTCATCTCATTATGTAATACCCAACTTTATTTCCGCTGCAAAACATGCATTTTTCTCGGGGTGTTACACAAAGGGAGTGCATTGCAAGTGAGCGTTGTTTGGAAAGAGTTTCTACCTCTATTTATGTCGACGAAGCTCCCCATCCTCTTGGAGGAAACAACTCCTTTCTACCGAGTAAGTCTTTGTAATCATACCCTCTCTTTTTTACTGTCCATTTGGTACGGACTGTGTCCTTTACTTTATTGTTCTTTTTAGGTTCTTCGGAGGCCGCTACCGCCGACAACCTTTTATCTGACTTATCCTTCACGGAGATTCAGGAGAAGCTTGGTAATTTGTATCCTGAAGGTTTAGCTGATTTCTTTGACATTCAGTCGCTTCGATTGGCTATGTCAGGAAATCTTATGAGTGTATGCAATCGTAGTCTTTTTGCGGAGGTTTCTAAGCTACGTTCTGAGCTGGCTTCCCTCGAGGTCAATCATATTATGGAAATATCTCTCTTGAAGGAAGAATTGGCATCTGCCCGTCAGTATTGCAGGGCCTATGTTGAAAACGAATCCACTCACCTTGATGTTGCCGCTAGTCGTCGAGAAGAAATTGATGTATTGACTGAGAGGGTTGAGACTTCCAAGTCGGAACGTGCGGCCATCATCAAGAAGCTAATTATCTACCGTTAGAAATTTCCATTGCTATGCATGAGTACTCGCCTAGTATAATAAAAGAATGTTGTGGCTTGTGAATATAGTGGTCTTCAGTTAATCCAATCACGTTATTATTAATACGCAATGGGCTTTAGAATCAAAGTAAACAAAAGACGGAAAAAATAGCTAACCAATGTTTTTTATTCAATGAAACAAATTAATTCAAACTTGAAAAGGTTTGTTATTTATATTAGCCATAGTGGAGTTTTATCTTATACCTATGTGGCATGGAAATGTTCTAAATGTTAGACCTCTTCATAATCTCAAGACATTTAATACATGTGTTATGTAAAACAATTTAAATCTTTAAGATGTTTATACGATAGTAGAAATACGTTTATTAACTCAAAAGGTCTAAAACTTATTGACGTGACTTGGAAAACTTAATTTATAAAGCTTTATAATAGTTCACCGTAATGGATGCCCTTATATGTATCTTTTGCTTAGATAATTTACAAAAGTTAAAGACAATCTTTTTCACGAGTGAGATTATATTTGTCACGTTCTGTTCTCATGCATAAACAATTGGGTGATGTTATAAGAACGGGGTCTACCCCTTGGTCTGCCAAACCCTCCCACTAGGGAGGTACTTTTTTCTGCAACCTCTTGTCTTGGGTCCCATGTGATTGACAACCATAGTACCTTTTTCTGCCCCTTTTCTTCCCCACCTGCCTTCACGCGCCACTTATTTTTATTTTTATTTTTTTTCTCTTGTTTTTGTCCCCTTTGTCTTGTCTTGGGTCCCATCTCCCTTTTCTTCCCCACCTGCCTTCACGCGCCCCTTTTATTTATTTTATTTTTTTTTTTTTTTTTTTTTTTTTGTACCAAAGCATTTAATTCCCATGGGTTAGAAAAAATAAATATTTACTTATGCATTTAATTTTTGTCGTGTACCTCTTTTTTTTACGGGACGTTAAAAAAAATTTGTAAAAAAAAAAAATAGGTTGTAAAAGTTATAAAAAATAAAAAAATTTGTAAAAGTTATACATTGTCATAACAAAGTTGTAAAAATATATTAACAATAATGGAAAAAAAAATAATTTCAAAATAAAAAAGAATTATTTTTCTAATAAAAAAATTTCCGAAATTTTTTTGTAAAAAAAGTTTATTTGAAAAAAAATTTGATTTCGAAATAAAAAAAATTTAATTTCGAAATAAAAAAATTTAATTTCGAAAAAAAAAGTATTACAAATCGACAAAAAGAAAAAAAAAATTGTTACAATACTATGTATATCATGGTAAGTATAGTAAATTTATAACTATCAAGTTGTTTTCTTATTATTTTCTTAACATGTAACAGCCAGGAAAAAATAACTATCAAGGATGTGTTTCAAAAGAAGCACTTTAGTCGAGCCTCTTCTTCAATGCAGTGCTCAGACTGCGTTGCTAAAGCTAATAAGATTGACCAGCTTGAAGCAAGAAACAAGTTGTTGATGACATAAATAAAGACGATGGAGATAGAGTTAGAATTGGCAAGGAATCCTGAGGATCACGCTTGTCAGTCGAGTGCAAGGCTTCATGATCTTTTAAATGAAATGAATAATCTTCATATGTCGTAGTAGATGTTGTTATTTTTAAATAATGTGTTAATGTTGTTGTTTAATTGAATAATAACAGTTGTTGTTGTAGTTGTTTAATGTGATAATGTTTAACGTGCTATTGTTGTTGTTGTTAATTAAATAAAAACACATTAGACGTTATTATTCAATTAAACATTATACAAAAAATTATACAAATATTACAAAAAAAAAAAAAAAAAAAAAAAAAAAAAAAGGACAAACAATAATGAGAAAAGGACCACCTATATATTAGAGAGGGTTGGAATATCCAAATATGGAGAGTCATTATAACATTATAACATAGGCCAAACAATTATATGTTGTCATTTCACATGTTAAGAGTAAAAAAGGTTCAAAGGTTGTCGGTTGCAAATGAGGCAACAATATTCCTAATCACATAATTAATAAAGCTGCCTGAAAAGAAGTGTTTATGTATTTGATGTAAGGTAATAGAATTTATTCAAAACTTACAGTGTACATTTTCATTTGATTTTCAATTTTAGATAAGGGTACTAGCTTAAACTTACGTACATTTCATTTTTTACAACAATTTCAAGTTAACACGCATAAAAAGGGACTTCTTAAATAAAGAACAATTTTATATATTAGGACTTCCGTTTTCTCAACACAAGAAGAGCAGATGATAATAGACTAGGCAATATGTTTTTAACTTAGTTTATGTTTCTTACTGTTTTTAATGATTCAGGGTCTAGTTTAATCGGTTGTACCATTTAGATGTAAATGTGGATTGTTTGCTCTCAGATCGTAGAAATAATGAAGCCTGGGTTTGGAATTGGAAGAGACAAGTAATGGGTTCACGTAATGAAGCTTCTTTAGCCTTGTTAGTTTCGAAATTGGGGCAGGTTCATTTTTCGGATAGTCCTGATTCGTGGAAATGGAGTTTGGAAGATGCTGGTACTTTTACAGTTCAAGGGACCAGAACTTACATCGATGCTTGGATGTTGCCCTCAATTTCCCATTGCACGACTTGTCGAAAGTGTTACCCCGAAAGGTAAACGTTTTTATTTGGCGCCTTATCTTGGATAGACTCCCTACTCGGTTAAACTTATCGTTGAGGGGCCTCGAGATCTCTTCCCATTGTTTGCCCGATATGAAACACTGAGTTGACCATGTTTTCTTTGGTTGTGAGGTGGCTTCTAACATTTGGCGTTTAGTTCGTATGTGGACCGACATTGACATGCCTTCGTTTTCTTCTTGTTTCGATTGGTCCCAATGGTTCGACGGTTGGAGAGCTTAAAAAAGGGATAAAGATCGAGTTTATGTCATTACGGTGGCCTTGGTTTGGTGTTTATGGCGGTATCGTAATAGCGTTACTTTTTCTTCTAATTATATGAGGAAAAATGATCTTTTTATTCAATCCGTTTGTTTTCTTTTTGTTGGCTTAAAAGTAGAGGTCGTAATGTATATTGTTGGAACTCTTGGCTTATGAAGCCCGTGTAATTTCTCTTCTAGCTTTTTGCTAGATATTTTTTTTTCAATCATCGTTCTAAAAAAATAAAGCTGACTGCAAAGAAGTTTTATGTATTTGATGTAAGGTAATAGAATTTATTCAAAACTTACAGTGTACATTTTCATTTGATTTTCAATTTTAGATAAGGGTACTAGCTTAAACTTACATACATTTCATTTTTTACAACAATTTCAAGTTAACACGCATAAAAAAGGACTTCTTAAATAAAGAACAATTTTATATATTAGGACTTCCGTTTTCTCAACACAAGAAGAGCAGATGATAATAGACTAGGCAATATGTTTTTAACTTAGTTTATGTTTCTTACTGTTTTTAATGATTCAGGGTCTAGTTTAATCGGTTGTACCATTTAGATGTAAATGTGGATTGTTTGCTCTCAGATCGTAGAAATAATGAAGCCTGGGTTTGGAATTGGAAGAGACAAGTAATGGGTTCACGTAATGAAGCTTCTTTAGCCTTGTTAGTTTCGAAATTGGGGCAGGTTCATTTTTCGGATATTCCTGATTCGTGGAAATGGAGTTTGGAAGATGCTGGTACTTTTACAGTTCAAGGGACCAGAACTTACATCGATGCTTGGATGTTGCCCTCAATTTCCCATTGCATGACTTGTCGAAAGTGTTACCCCGAAAGGTAAACGTTTTTATTTGGCGCCTTATCTTGGATAGACTCCCTACTCGGTTAAACTTATCGTTGAGGGGCCTCGAGATCTCTTCCATTGTTTGCCCGATATGAAACACTGAGTTGACCATGTTTTCTTTGGTTGTGAGGTGGCTTCTAACATTTGGCGTTTAGTTCGTATGTGGACCGACATTGACATGCCTTCGTTTTCTTCTTGTTTCGATTGGTCCCAATGGTTCGACGGTTGGAGAGCTTAAAAAAGGGATAAAGATCGAGTTTATGTCATTACGGTGGCCTTGGTTTGGTGTTTATGGCGGTATCGTAATAGCGTTACTTTTTCTTCTAATTATATGAGGAAAAATGATCTTTTTATTCAATCCGTTTGTTTTCTTTTTGTTGGCTTAAAAGTAGAGGTCGTAATGTATATTGTTGGAACTATTGGCTTATGAAGCCCGTGTAATTTCTCTTCTAGCTTTTTGCTAGAGATTTTTTTTTTTTTTTTTTTTTTTTTTTTTTTTTTTTTTTTTTTTGGTTTTTTTTTCAATCATCGTTCTAAAAAAATAAAGCTGCCTGCAAAGAAGTTTTATGTATTTGATGTAATTTATCAACATAATTTATTATTTATCCTTTAAACATTATTATTATTTTTTATTATTTTTTAAAATAAAGAGAAAGAAAAAGAAGGGAATACCAACCCTAAGACTAGTCACAGTCGATGACCAAAGTGACCTGGGTCACCGGCTGTCATGTTAGCTTTTTCTCTCCGGCGACCAGACATGACCAAAGTGCCACAGTCGATGACATTTTTTTGAATCAAACATTTAAAAAAAAAGAAAAAACTTAAAATTCATTAAAAATAAAAACATTACAATACTAAATTAAAATTCATTGAATATGTGTAAAGTAAAGTTCAAACATGGTGAATTAAAAAATAATTATAATTAAATAAATAAATAAGCATGATTAAAAAAAAAGTCAATGTCTTACTACTCAAGAGTACCCATTACCCGGCCCAAAAAGGCCCAACCCAAATCACATATAGGGCACAAATTATCACTCCATAAGCTCACATAAATCACCGGCAGCCAACATTTGCAGCCACAACAACAAACACTAGCTAGAAATATGTCATTTTGCATTTCCTTTCTCATTCGGTAATATAAATCTATTCATACATTTTTTTTTGGCTATATCGTCTCGTCTGGTCTATCGCTTTTCAAACCCCAATAGGTAACAGCATCTCAAGTAATTTTGATTTAGGGAATTTTTGACTTTTTGTGCCTGTTTTTGAGTGTAGAATTAGGATTTTGCTTGTTGTTTCGATTATCACTTTTGCTAGTTATTTTGGCCATTGCATGTGCCCACTTGTTGTTTTTTTCCTTTTTTACTTCTTTTATTTCTAAAAAGATAGAAAGGCAATTTTGATTTTAAGTAAATTCAGCCTTGTGATTGATGAAGTTGTAATTCACGTTTTTTGTACTTGTGTGACGTTGTTATATCTTATGATTCTGCCAAAAACAAAATCTTAAACTTGGAAGCCTAAGTTAGTATTCCTATAAAATCCGTTTGCGAGGTCTATTAAGTTATTTGTTGGGCCTTGTGATCAATTATGTACATAGGAACAATCCTCAATTCAATTCTCACTAGTTAAGCTTCTACTAAAGTCTACTAAGTTATTTGTTGGGCCTATTGTATATTTGTTTCTTGAACTAACAAAGTTCCTATTCACTACAAGTTTTATTTTTGTTTAACCAGTTAACAATTAAGTAAGTTAGGATGTAAACGTCTAGGCACATGGAATTGTCACGCCATGGGCGGCTATATGTTAGTGTGTATCGCTTTAAAAGAAAAAGAAAAAAAAAAGATTGAAGACGCTTATTTGTGACAATGACGACAATCTCACGAGTTATTAAACCAAACAAATTAAAAAACCAAAAAAAAAAACTTTGATATTATAATCACAAGTAAATTAAAAATTAAAAGATCATTTTAGAACCAACCCACTTCTAAAACCCTTGAACCGCCATTGTGAAACATAAACCTTAAAACCATAAAACCCCCACCCCCATTGTGAAACCAGAATTTCAAGAAATTGGTGTTTTGTTAGACAAAAAGAAAACCGTGGGAGAGATGGCCACGGAACTCAAAATTTCTAAGGAAGCAGTCTTAGAAAAACTTAAGGCATGCATGTCTCTATGTAATGAGACAATAAAAAGGTCATATGTACCTGTGTTCAATGTGTTGGTAAGCTGCCACTGCATTCATCGGCATCCTTGTTATCAAGTTTATGGTAGCTTCAGCGATAAGAAACACTAACATGTTGTCTGCAGAATATGGACAGATCCTAGATACACAGTTTATAACCACAGGTAAAGTAAATTTTCTTTTAACTTATTTTGTGGCTTATGAGTGTATTTAAAAAGTGACAAAAGTGTTTTTCCCTTTTGACACACCTGAGAAAAGTCATAGAAAGCATGTATTACCAAATCTGTTCTAATCATAAAGCAATCTAATTAATTAACAGCCATAATCAACAATTAATTGAACCACAAACCAATCCAAGTAATCCTTAAAACCATCAAAAGAAACCAAGAAGCACAAAATTCGCACATTAATTAACTTAATTACCAAAAAACACGAAACCCTAACCCAAACTAAGACAATTGAAGGCTAGAAAGTTCAATCAAACAACATGCAAACGATAATGAAACACTAACCAACCCGCAAAATAACTATTGCCATCCAAAGTACCCTCCATCAGATTAAACAATAACCCTAACTAGATTAAACAATAACCCTAACTAATCCTTAATCCTTAACTAATCCTTTGATTTATCAGATTGAGCGATGTTGAATGAAAGTCTTGTTAAAAAAAAAACGATATGCTTGATAAGGATTTATTTGGTACCTTGTTAAAATGATGCTAAAAAAAAGGTATACTTGTAAGCTTGATATGAAACTCTAATTGAAATCAGCTTTGGGTTTTGAATATAGATTCAAGTTACCTCGGTGCAAAGTTGGTTCTTTTGTAGTTCCATTAGCGGCCTCGACCCTTTCTCCTACAGTCCTGCACTGAGTCTTGTGTACCTTGCCGAAAGGAACACCTGTTTGGTCCTTCACCACCATGTCAAGAAACATTTCCATAAACATGAAAAAATATGATAACTATTTTCCAGATATATCGGGTTGTTGATGTTTTTAGGTTAATAAGATTATTAGGTTATTAGGTGGATCAAGTATTTGAATTGAAGATTGAAGAAAAGGATTGATAAAGGATATTAGGTTAAATTCCTAATATCATTAAATTCCTAAGCCACAAGTATATGTTTGTTCCCTAATGTATTGTGATTTCGTTAAGAATTATAGTAGTGTAGAGGTGTGGAAATTCTGGTTTTTTGGGTTCGGTCGGGTGGCGTTAACTTATGTTGCAAATGGATTTATGTCCTTGGATGCTTGATTTATTTTGAGGTGGCTCTTGTGTATAGATTCATGACAGATATATTGCTTGTAAAACTAGAGATGTGGAAGATAGGCTGATTTTCATGATAAATTTGGGTTGAAGTAGTTCACTTATAGTACGGGTTGGTTTGACCCATTCCGCTTTTTCGGTAAGTTACAGATTTGACCCGTTTCAGAATTTTTACCTTAGCTGCTTCAATTTCTGATTCTTGAATTTGAATGTCAAACGACAATGGCCGCGTCATGCACACAAAGAATAAATTAGATTTCATAAAGAATGGCTTGTGCCATTGCCTGTCAACAATATATGCATAAATAAAGCATTGAATTCAAAGCTACAGGTACCAAGTTCACCATTTTACTTTCTGGATGCAAACGTCGACACATTTATCGTCTTCCGTTCAGCAGTTCCAATTTTTGTTGCTATAGGGAAACATTATAGCTTCACCAACCCTGGCCTTCGTGCAAGACATGGCTTTCACTCGGGAATATATTTATCGGTAGCGTGCTTTATGTTATTACTGATTATCAGTTCACTTTCACGGCGTATAGTTGGGCTAAACACTCGTCGTTAATTGAAACAATTGGGCTTTTGATTTGCAAGTTTAGTGGGGTCATGTATCAGAAGTCTACAAGCAACAAGCCTAAAGCCAAGCCTGTTGGTTTGTGGTCGTTGCGTGTAATTATTTATACGGCTAGAGCCTATCGGAGGCACACATGAATACACATGGGATACGTTTATTATCTATTTAATATATATATATATATATATATATATATATATATATATATATATATATATATATATATATATATATTATATATATATATATATATATATATATATATATATCTATTTAATATATATATATGTCGTGTATATATATTGTTAGAAAAATGACTTAAACTTTAAGGGTTATTTGGCAAATTTGGTAATTTGTGTGACTTGTGCTACAAGTTTGTTTGGAATTTGTAAACTAATCTATGACGGTTAGTTTTGCATCATCTTAGCATTTGAACTTTTTCTGA
Organism: Artemisia tridentata subsp. tridentata; assembly: GCA_021014915.2. NCBI lineage: Eukaryota > Viridiplantae > Streptophyta > Magnoliopsida > Asterales > Asteraceae > Artemisia > Artemisia tridentata. Next base: position 510,199,066 of record CP139509.1, on the reverse strand, counting down.
ACTTATTTGAAATTAAGAAACGTGAACCTTAGTCCCTTATTAAGTCAACACAACCTAGAAAGTTAGGCATATTTATGCTCGTTTTTATAAAAAAATCATTTCGAGAACAATGGCGCAAATTTCATAAATTTTCGAGTCCGTTTGGTACGTCTAATGGGTCCCACAGTGATTATGGCAAAAGTATTACCACATTGACAACTATTAACCCCACCCAAAATATTACACCTCACACCCCTATACTTTAATTTGTCCATGTTTAGTCCCTGTTGTAGTATTGTGGTATAAAAGGGATCTTTTAAATTTTTTTATTCATAAAAACACATACACCACACCCATAATTCTCTCTTTCTTTCCCACCCCGTCCGGCCACCTCCTCCGGCAACCACCGTCGCCGGGAAATTTTTCGGCGAAACCCCATCTCACACCAATTGATAGATCTCGAGCCCCTTATCTTCTCTGGAGAGTTTGAGCTCGATCCGAGCTCATTTAGCGCCACAACCACCACCACCGCCGCAACAGTCAGCCACCACCACCACACTGTGCCTTCCCGGCCACCTCCTCTCTTCGATTCGGTAACCCACGCGCTCTAAATCTTTCTTTTTCACCATTTTATTCGAAACCCTAATTTTCATATAACGTTTTTATTAAATTAATCGTGTCAAAAACCTTTTGTTTTAACAAAAATCGTTTTTATTAAAGAAAAAGAAGAGATCTCCACTTGTTGTTTTTTTTTCTTTTTTTACATTCTAAAAAGATAGAACGGCATGTTGATTTTAAGTAATTTCAGCCTTGTGACGTTGTTATAGCTTATGATTCTGCCAAAAACAAAATCTGAAACTTGGAAGCCTAAGTTAGTATTGCTATAAAATCCGTTTGCGAGGTTTGATCAATTTTGTACGTAGGAACAATCCTCAATTCAATTCTCACGAGTTAAGCTTTTGCTAAAGTCTACTAAGTTATTTGTTGCGCCTATTGTATATTTGACAAAGATATAACTTAACGTTTCTTGAACTAACAAAGTTCCTATTCACTACAAGTTTCATTTTTGTTTAACCAGTTAACAATTAAGTTAGGATGTAAACGTCTAGGCACATGGAATTGTCACGCCATGGGCGGCTATATGTTAGTGTGTATCGCTTTAAAAAAAATAAAAAGAAAAAGAAAAAAAAAAAGATTGAAGATGATCATTTGTGACAATGACGACAATCTCACGAGTTATTAAACCAAACAAATTAAAAAACCAAAAAAAAGTAACTTTGATATTATAATCACAAGTAAATTAAAAATTAAAAGATCATTCTAGAACTCACCCACTTCTAAAACCCTTGAATCGCCATTGTGAAACATAAACCTTATAACCATAAAACCGTTAGCATTGAATTTATGCTACTTTTAAGTGATGGTCATTTTGGCAATTAGACTTAAGTGTGTCATGTAATATGTAGTCTAAGAAGTGGGCTTGTAGTATTAGTTTAGTGTGTAGTCCCAAAGTATATGTGTAATACTTTTACAAGTCCACTACATTGTCCAAAGTCAAAGCCCATTCAAGCCATGTGTTCGCTGTGAATGTCGTATAAACACACACACACACATCCTTAGTTTTAGTATGCCTCATTTTATTATAAGAAAAAGAGTGTGTGTGTGTGAGAGAGTAACACCCCAAGCCATTGTATCTTTTCTTTCTCTTTGAAGATAATATACTTTGACTTGAAATTTATACATAAGATCCACATACTACTCTTGTTCTCTTATTGTGTTTGTGAGTGTCATCTAGTGTGTTTGTGTGTGATAAAGAAGAAGCTTCGGTCCTAACAAGTGGTATCAAGAGCTAACCGGGTGGCTGCTCGTGGTGTTTTTAAGGTGATAAAGGTGATTTTTGTTGTGTTTTATCTCGGTTTTTCTTCATCTTCTTCATCAGCCGAGTCTAGTGCTATATTTGTGTTCGATTTGTGTTTAAATGAACCCAACTGTTGCGTTTTTATCATAAAAAACGTGAGCTTTTGTGGTTTTTCTGGATTCATACGCAAGAACAAGGCAAAAAGTTGGTGTGTTCTTAGCTTCTTTGATCGAAAATCACATAATCTTTTATAAGATTTGTGTTTTTGGAATATATTGAATATCTTATTCATTGAATTATTGGTCAAAGTTGGTGGAATTGGTGAAAGACAGACTGGCAAAGCATGGGGAAGAGATAATGTAGCTAAAAGTCAAGAGTGGTTGGAAAGTTTCGAAATTGGCCACTCTCTCGCAATTGATGTCTCTCGCAATTCAGGGCCTCTCGCATTCTTGTATAAGAATTGCGATGAAATGAAATTTCTCGCAATTGACGAGTCTCTCGCAATTGCTGACTCTATCGCAATTGAGGAGTCTCTCGCAATTGCTGGGTTTCTCGCAATTGGCATGACTTTCGCAATTGCACTCCCTTCTCGCAATTGCAACAGACTTTCGAAATTGATACTGTCTTTCGCAATTCAACAATCTCTCGCAATCGAACATCATTATCGCAATTTTGGCGGGAAAACTTGAGTAAAATTTATTTTTCACAGGAGACTTAACGGTCCATTTTTACGCGAGATTCAAATTCTGGTACAAGTGTGAAAATTTTGGCCCAAAATTCAAATTTTTTGGCCAAAATTTGAATTTTTCGGGGAATTTTCGGCGTAAAAATTTCTTAAACTCAAATTTTTCCGGCATCATTAGAATTGCATTTTATGGCATTTTTCACATCAAAATCACAAATGAAATTATCGGACTGCACCTTCAACATCACCACGTATAGCCGAAAAGATCCTGATCAAGATTCACAATCAGATGACAATGGTCAAATTATCAGATGTGGCTACAAGGATGATGATTTATTATTACTTATTTGAAGTTGAAGTGGAATATCTCGGGTACGTGTACTTAGTATCTTGAAGATATCGGGGTTGGTTGGATGCATGATTCTTCGAGATCCTTGTTTGGGCACTCATGGGAATAGTGATTAAGTCTTGGGTTATCTAGTTTTCATAGGTCAAGGGGAGGATGGACGAAGACCTAGTTAACTATCACTTAAAGGAGATACGTTGTAGTACTCAGTGTCACACAAAGATGTGGATAATTCAAGAGAGGTTCATATACAGTTAAGGAAGGATGGATGGGTATATGAAACGACCTATATGCTTTAAGGAGTTACGTTGTAGTGCTCAGTATAGGTTCTTAGTCACACTATCGTGCAAGTTTAAGTCACAAGTTTGGGTTATTCTACTTCAGTCTCAAGTTCGTAATAGTGGGTTTTCTCCATCAGTAGTCACTACATGAAGCCGTTGTTTTTGATACAGGAGGTTAGACTGGGCGTATCGACATCTTCTCACGGACTAATATGATTCCTGATAAAGGGCTTCCAGTTTGCATTTCACGTACACAACATTATGCTGATTCCGATGAATCGTAATCATCAGGGGAGAGAAAGGTGTACATCGATGACGTAACTGGTATGCAAAAAGGTTGCGACTTCAATCCTGATCATAAAAGCGGTTTTTATCACTCTGTGATAAAAATGGTACTTCATCGACAAAGGGGTTCTTTCGCAATTGAAGTGTTTTGCAATTCTTTCTCGAACATAGACTATCGCATTTTGTGAGATGAAGATGTTGATACTTCATTCCCCCGAACAGATTCAGGGCACTCAAGGCACTCATTAAATGAGGTTGTCAGTTTGGGGGAGAGCACTAATTAGGGGAGAGCACGGGAAGAGCACTCAGGGTACTCTAAATTAAACCCTAATTAGAATTGCTCACACGGTTCGTCTGCAAGTAAAGAAATGAAAGCTGAGAAGATTCTACAAACTGAACGAAGTAATGACGTTTGAAGACTATTCTCTGTGCTTATGGTTTATATTTTACTTGTAGGGAACATTGTAAGCAATTCCCATATAACATCACTTTGGGGAGAGATTGTTAGACTTAAAGTTTTGTTATATTTGGGAATTGCACTTCTTTCTTTGTACAAGGACTTGTTTAGACAAGTTAGCTAAATTATCTTTGTATTCTTGTAATAAATACTGTAAAACCCTAAAATCTGAAAGCATGGTAAAAGACTAAAATACCCCTATGATATTAAAAACTAAATAAAAGGGTTTATAAAGTATCAAATCAATTCCGAACATCTGGAAATGGACAAGTTATGATGCCAAATAATTTTGGCAATTTCAATAAACATTTTTTTCAAAGTACAAATGACCAAAATACCCTTGTACCACCGAATGGTATTGATCCATGATAATAATTATTAATTAAATTCTAATAATGGAATTTAAATGCATTTTTAATACAAATTAAGTGTGAAATTATTCCTTTTGACTAGGCCATTTATTGGGGCCGTTTTTCTTGCTTCTTTCCCCCCTAAGACCGGCCTAATTCCATCCTAATTGATAAAACACCATTTTAATCAAAAAGCCCTAGCCGCTTAGTACAAAACACACACATTAAATCACCAATCATCCATCCGATTTTCTAGATCTTGAAACATATTTTTCTGGTGTTTTTCGTGGCCTAAAGAAGTCTAGAAAAATTGGTCTAGGTCGTGAAGGTCGCTCGTTTGATCGATAGATTTTATTTTGTCATTCGAGAGGTAAATTCCAAAACCGTTCATATGATCTTTGTAAAATTCGTTTCTCATTTTTCTCATGATCCTTATGTCCTATATGATCTATGAAAAATGATTTCAAGGTTTGTGGATCGCTCATTTGGTCGTGGTGATTTTATTGGGGTCGAGGTGTTCTAGCCGTATAACAAAAATCAAAACCAATCCATCCACTCGTTCTATAATTTATCTGGTATTTTTCTAAGCTTATAATGATCATATATATTGTGGGAAAAATGTTAAAACCCAGCCATTCATTGTATTTCGATCATATGCTAATTATTGATTTCGAAACCCTAAAAACACAATAAATCTATAATACGACCATACGAATTTTCTGGGCTGGTTTTATATTTTTCGTGGCTTCCTTATACATCACATATCATCACAAAAATGGTCATTCGAATTGTTGAGGCTTAAAACCCTTGTTGGTGAATTTATGTCTTAATCGATTTAAATAGAAACAAAAGAGAAATATATATGAAAAATACTAGGACCCAAACGAATTAGGGTTTATATAATTGAATCTGGACTTTTAAGGTATTATAATGATATGGTAATGATTATATGATGATTGGGAATAATTAGGGTTTGATTTTGATATATAAATGTTATACCGATTTTAAAATAAAAGGTTAAGGGTGGGTCTTGTAAACTCTTAAACTTGTGGGTTATTTTTAGAATATTATTTGGGCTGTATATAATTCGTATAAAATATAAGATGAAGGGCCCATGTGTAAATTTTATATTTGGAAGGGTTAAAATGGTTAATTAATTAATATGTAATTCGATTGAAAAATAATTAAAATGGAAGGATCAAATATGTAATTTCTGGAAAGTTAAGTTTGATTTGAGTAATAAATTATATTCAGGGGATAATGTGTAAATTTGGAGATTTATTGGACCATTGTGTAATTATTATTAATTAAAGATTGAAAATGTAAATTAAGGGTTTAATTTGTAAACTTTGTAACTTGAAGGACTTGTTGTGTAATTCTTATCAAAACTGATGGTGTGATTCGTACAACATGTTAATTTAAGGGTACTTTGTGTAAAATTGGTAAACTAAAGATTTGATGTGTAATTATAAAGGTTATAAGGTTTAAAATGTAACTTATGTAATTTAAAGGGTATAAGGTGTATATTGTGTAAACTAAAGGACTAAATGGGTAATTTTGGATAACTTAAGGATTAGAATGAACTACTTATGATGTTTTCACTTTAAACAGTCATCTTTGGTATAATTACCTTTTGAAACCTAAGTTATGAAAACTTGTCAGATTTAACCTCAACCTTATATAACTTATTTAAAATGAATGTGATTTCCATAATAACCTAATTAATGACTTAACCTAAGTTATATTTTGAATACTGCTAATTATGGAAACTTACTAAATAAGGAAACTTTCTAAAAGTGGAAACTTACTAAATATGGAAACCTGCCTAAAATAGAAAGTTACTTAAAATGGAAGGTGTTGTAACACTTGTCTACCCCCTCTAGGTGTGAAGAAGGAGAAGAACTGAGTTCATCCTATCTTATTCATTTTGTTTGTGCTTTGCTGGAATAAGGTACAGATATTCTGCCCTTTTTAATAAGGTGCCTTCGACCTCTTGACTTTTGATTTGAACCTATGATATGAACCTTTGGCATTTGAACCTTTGATATGAACCTTTGACTTCTGAATCTCTTATTGAACCCTGTGATATGAACCTTGAGATTTGGACTATGATTATGACATATGAACCTTTGCTTTGATATGAACCTTTAACCTTGACCCCAGTTTGATACTACGAGCCAAAATATGTTCCCTAGCCATGAAGGTAACATGGCCGTGTCATTGATGCACCAATGGCATGACTAGTGTGTAGCCCTAGTGATTTGGTTACACCGTCCCCATTATGATATGATATGAGCTCACTATGATATGATTTGATATGGCCAATATGATTTGTTTGGGGGGCGAATGGATGCATCCTAGATATGTTCTGATATGATATATTTTGATATGATATGATATGGTGACTGGGGCTGGGTGCAATCCACTCCTTTCACAAAATATGGGAGCTAGCTACTCCACCCGAAGAATGAGGACACCCCTCATATTATCTGATTATCTGAGAGGACTCCCCTCTATATGATTTGAAGATTATGGTTACGATATGATATGATATGTTATGATATGGGCTCGTGGTGGATGACTGTCCTAAACCTTACTCTTTATTTCCTTTTCCTATATCTCATTCATTATGATATGCCTGTTCATTTCCATTTGCTTTTGTTTCCGTTTATTATATATATCTGTTCACTGGGCTTTTAAAGCTCAGCCGCACGTTTTCTTTCCGTGTGCGGCAGGTTTTAGTTGGAAGCTGGGTATGAGTGAAGAGACCTTTGGACTTAGAAGACCTTGATAGTTTTCGGAAGTAGAAGAGTTTAGAAGGATTGGCATTGACAGACATAGTATTTAGTTTTGTTTCTCAATTGTAACCTTGTAGTTTCAGTATATCATTTGTAACCTTTGAATTTCTATTGTATTATTTAAGTCGTATGTTATGCTTGCCTTTGATATGTCACCATTTGCGTGACACTTCTACCCTTGCCGGGTTGGGGTGTTACAAATACCCTCCTATGTCAATACTAGGAGGGTTGAGGATTCATTTGTACCAAAGGGGTGTGTGTGTTTTCTCTAGCTTCTCTCTAGAAAAACATACACACCCCCCAGTCAATAAACCGAAAATTCAAAGTTTAATCTTATGTTCGTGTTTATGGTGTTTCCTCCACCTCCAATCGTGAATCTTGGTCATTACAATAAGGAGGGTTGAGGATTCATTTGTACCAAAGGGGTGTGTGTGTTTTCTCTAGCTTCTCTCTAGAAAAACATACACACCCCGCCAGTCAATAAACCGAAAATTCAAAGTTTAATCTTATGTTCGTGTTTATGGTGTTTCCTCCACCTCCAATCGTGAATCTTGGTCATTACAATTGGTATCAGAGCAAGGTTCAAGGTAGGAGTATCCTTATTATTTTTGCTTGACCCTAAAGATTAAAACAAACTTTGTTATTTTTCTTTCATTAGAAAGGTTACAAATTGTGTTTTTATTCTTTTCGATCCACAAAAATTAAGGATAAAGTGTGTTTGTTAGAAGTGGCTGTGAAAACTTTGGTAAAAAGTTTAGTATTTTGTGGTGTTCTTGGTCTTCAGATCGTATGTCATCACCAACTTTGTAAAAGTTGTGTTGTTGATTATTTTAATAATTAGGTGAATTATTGAAGTAAGTGAAAAGTTAGTAGAAAAGTGGCAGAGAAGTATGGGTGTGTAAGATATGTGCATGGGCAAAGCATAGGGAAGTGAGAAAAAGGACAAAAGTTAGTATTTTCTGCAGTTCTTTCGCAATTCATAAAGTCAAAGGTCTCTAGGAATTGCATTTCTCTCGGAATTGCTTCATTTCTCTCGGAATTGCACATTTCTCGCAATTACTGCTGTTTCGTCGGAATTCGTCTCGCAATTGGCACTTTTGTCGCAATTCAGTGTCTGTCTCGCAATTGCTCTATCGCAATTCACTCTCGCAATTGGCGCAGGTCTATCGAAATTGGGCAGTCTCGCAATTCAGCAAGAGTCTCGCAATTCAACTTCTGTCGCAATTGAGTCTCGGAATTGGGGTTTTTATCGCAATTTGTCCCTGAATTGTACCAGTCTCGCAATTGCAACATTGTTTCGCAATTGGTGGTGGTTTATCGCATTTGGTCTCGCAATTCATACTTAAGACCCGCAATTGGTGCAATTTTCGGAATTGGCAACTTCAGTCCTTGTACTTTCAGCAGAATTAGAAGATCTTTCGGGTTTGACACTTTTGGCCCTCGCAATTGTGATTAAAAGACTTCAAAGTTAGATAACTTTTAAGGATTTGATTCGAACGTAATTTCGTCAACTCGAAAGTGAACTAGGTATTTTTACTCTTGTATAAGAGTGTAAAATACTTCGACAAACGGTTATCTAACCTTTTGTATAAAAGTGTTAGATTTTATATAAATTACCGATTTATATAAGTTAGATATATCTCTATCTAAATTGATATTTTGCCATAATTTGTATAAATTTTGGTCAAATTGATATTTCTATAGAAATTGTCGAGTTTATCTAAATTGTAATTTACATATCCTTTGTCGAAATTGTAAACTTTTGACTTTGTCCTAATTATACTTGAATCAAGTTTCATAACGTTATTTAATTTGCTACAACTTCATCGATCATCTACAACAAACCAAGGCATCACAACAACATCAACCAAGTTCAACAGTCAACAACAACGACTCCTACTTTGTTGCAAAGATCCTAAATCCACTTTATCATACACGATATTTTAAAGATGACTACGCAACAAGACATACATGCCGCAGGTTCAGAAAACCGACCTCCAATGTTAGAAAAAGGTGGTTACCTTCCATGGACGAGTCGTATGCTTCGATATATGAGATCCAAACCTAATGGACAAGGTATACTCTTGGTTAACTCCGTCAAGAAAGGTCCATTCCAGCCTGGTGAGATTGAAGAAACAGCTGGAAATCCTAATGCAGAACCTCCCGTCGAACCAACCTACAGACCCAAAGAGGAATCGGATTACACTGAAGCAGATTGGAAGCAAATTGAAGCTGATCACTTAGCAATGCATCTAATCCAACTCGGTCTACCACAAGAAATATTTTGTGCTGTAGATAGCTGTGAAACCGCCAAAGAAATGTGGGATCGAGTTAGACGTCTTTGTCATGGTACAGAAATTGGCATTCAAGAAATGGAAAACAAGCTTCTGACTGAATGGGAGAAGTTCACAGCAACACCAGCTGAACAAATTGAATCTTACTACACACGGTTTTGTACTCTAATGAATGAGTTGATCAGAAACAATTTGGCACCTAAACAAATTGTTCAAAACATCAAGTTCATCAACAACCTTCCAGAAGAATGGGGACGATATGTTACTATTGTCAACCAAACTAAGAATCTTCATGATGTGAACTACGATCAACTCTATGACTTTCTCAAACAAAACCAAGCAGAGGCAAATGAAGTCAGAAAAGAGAAGCAAGCAAAACAACAAGATCCTCTTGCACTCATAGTACAATCACCTACACCTGCAACAGTCAGTGCACAACCATCATCATCATCATCCACTCAGCAATTCATGCAACAACAGTATATTCCACAATCACCATTCTACCCACAACAACAACATGTAATCCCACAACAACAATACCCACAACACCTAGATCAAGACGATCAGGATGAGTCAACTGCTGCTTTGACTCAAGCTTTTGCTTACCTATCAAAAGCATTCCAAGGACGTTACTCCACACCCACCAACAACAATCAACGAATCTCATCGAACACTCGCAACAAGCAGATTGCACAGCCGAGTTTCAACATGGGACAGCAAGGACAGATGGTTGGGGGATATGGGAATCAGCAGGGATATGCTCCAAGATTTCAGATGGGTAATCAGAATGCAGGGCAGTATGTTGGTAATCAGATGGGTCAGTTTGCAGGGAATCAGATGGGTAATGTTGTTAGTAATCAAAGGGTACAAAATGCTGGGAATCAGTTTGGGAATGTTGCTCAGGGAGCTGGGAATAGAAATCAGGGAAATATGATGAAGTGCTTCAACTGTCAGGGTATTGGTCACATGTCTAGGAACTGTCCAGAGAAGCCGAATAAGAGGGATCCAGCGTATCTGCAGAAAGCATTAATGTTGGCAAACAAGGAAACGGCTGGACTTCAGTTGAGTGCAGAAGAGAATGACTTCATGGCCATTAGGGATGCTTCAGAAGATCAAGAGGACATCGATGCAAACTGCATTTTTATGGCAAATCTCCAGGAGGCAAAGTACGACACAGACTCAGAAGCACCTCCTGCTTTTGACACTAATGCGGTTTCTGAGGTACAACCATATGCTACATGTCACAATAATGAAATGTTTGATGTTTCACCTCAAAATGAACAGCATCCTGAGACTCCTAATCTCATTTATGATACATACATGGACGAACCAAGTTGTAGTAATACTAATTTGGTAACTCCAGATATGGATCCTAATGATGAATTCGAGTCACAGCATACTGATAATGATGAGGAAACACGTGCTATGTTTGAATCATTATTGCAAAATTATAGTGTTGAAATAGAAAAGGTCAAAAAGGTCAATCGCGATGTTAAGGCCGCGAATGAAAAATTGACCACTGAGCTTGAGAGTTATAAGGTGAATGCAAGAGCTTATGATTTTCATAACAAAAAACAGTCGGAACTTGAGGTTAGCTTAAAAGATTCTGAGTTAAGAGAAAAACGTTTACAAATCAAATTTAACACTCTAGATGTTAATTTGAACAATCAAATCAAATCTCTAAACAAGGAAATTTCTGAACTAACCAACCAACTTTCAAAACAAAAATCAACTTATTCCAATCTTGAAAAAGAAAAGAAGGAGTTGAATGAAAGGTTTTTAAAACGAGAAAAAGATCTTCTTAAAGAGATCAATGACAAAAAGGAAACCATTGCAAAGTTGGATAATTTGCTTGTAAAAACGGGTCATTCTGCACAAACAGTTAACTTGTTAATAAATGATCCAAACCCGATTTTACATACAATAAAGAAAGTGGCTATCGGTTATGAAAACCCTTGTAATCTCAAGAAAGCTCAGAAAGGACATAATGTGTTATATGATGGTACTCTTATAAATGATGTGCATGATCCTCCAACGGGTCATGATTCTGATGAATCGATTGAGCTTTCCGAAAAGAGTAGAATCAAAATGAAACAAATGAAACCAGAAATTCAACCAATTGATTATAATAAGCTTCATAAAGAGTATGGTCTTCATTTTGTTAAAAAGGAGTCACCTCTGTTTTTTCAAAAACCAGTGGTTTTCACAAGACAAAAGGCTGTCTCAAAACATCTGCCTAACATCGAACAAATGGCATCTAAAAACACTTATGATTCAAGTGCAGCTAGACTATATTTGGTTGATCTTAAGCAGAGAATTGAGAAACTTCAACGTATTGTGGCTTCCAAAATTAACAATAACAAGTTTGAATGGTTTCCGGGTGTTCAGGATGAACTCAAAAAGATTTTTGAAAAGGAAATTAATCCACATGTTGCTGCAATCTACGCGGTTGTTCAAAATGTGGAAAATAATATTTTAAAAGAATCTTCAGAATTCGTTAAGGATCACAAATCCTTAGTGAAGGAAGCAAATGAATACTTGGAACGAATAAAGGTTTTGGAACATCAAAATGACTCTCTCTCTTTCGAAGCTCTCTCGACCGATATCATGTCTATTATTTTCCAAACATATTCTGTGGAGGATGATGAAACTCTTCGAGCTGAGACTTCTCAAATTGTTGAAAAATATGAAAAGGCGCTTTTGAAACTTGAAAAACAAAATTGCACATATTTTAAACAACTTGATACGAAAAAGGAAGAATGCAAGTATGACAAACTGTCGTATGAGCGTTCTTACAAACAGTTGAAAGAACAAATTGATATTTTGAAGTCTCAGCTTGAATGTCAAAAAGGGAAGGGTGAGGAAACTTCGGGTATTGCACCATCAACCCCCTTGCCTAATGAGAAACAAAAAGAGAAAGCTGTTGTCAAGAACACTAATGTTATAGCACCTGGCCTTTATAGGATTAGTCCCACTACTGCGTCTGCCTCTACATCTAAAACATATAGGGCGATAGACAAAAGTAAGAAAGATACTCCAAATGAGTCTAGGAATGCTACTACAACATCTCAGGACAACAACAAAAATTCTAATGAGTGTGCCTTACCTTCTACAGGAATAGAAAGCAACTCTAGGAGCAAAAGACAGTCTAGGAGCAATAACAAGAAACCTAGTGTCTCGCCTATTTCTGAGAGTGCAAGAAAGAAAGTAGAAGAACACCCTAGGAATTTACCGCTTTACAAGAAGAAACATGTATCATCTAGTTGTAATGATAAGACTCCTGTTTCTAATGCATGTAATGATTCTGATTGTTTAATGCAAAAGAAAACTTTGTCTGTAAATGCTTGTGATGATAATGTTTCTAATGATGTGAAAATGAATGATATGCCTGAACAGAAAAAGGTTCCTTTAGTAACTAAGGCTAAGTCTAGATATATTCGAAGACTTATTGCAAAAGCTAGAAAAACCACTAGCAGCCTATTGCCTAAGGATCACTCTAAGTTTTGTGCATGGAAACCAACGGGTAGAATGTTCACACTTAAGAATGGCACATTAGAAATAGTTCCCAATGCATCTCAGGAAACCAGTTCTAAGTGTGAGTCACCTGTTACATCTAACCCCTTGGAACCAAATGTTACACGGTTTCCATATACAAATTCTTCTGTTCTTCTCGGGTCATTGAAATCTGTCTTTGGATCGTCGACTCGGGTTGCTCCAAGCACATGACCGGGAATCTGAAGCTGCTGATCAATTTTGTGTGGCAGTTCATGGGGACTGTACGGTTTGGGAATGATCATGTTGCAGCTATTCTGGGTTATGGAGATCTTCGGTTTGGAAATTATCTGATCACTCGGGTTTACTATGTCGAAGGGTTGGGACACAATCTGTTCTCTGTCGGACAGTTTTGTGATGCAGATTTAGAGGTTGCTTTTAGGAGAAACACTTGTTTTGTCAGGAATTTGGTGGGGAATGATCTCTAAATTGGGAATCGTGGCACCAATCTCTATGCAATTGACATAAACCAAATGGCCTCTTCATATCCGATTTGTCTCATGACCAGGGCAGGTGACACAAAATCCTGGTTATGGCACAGACGTTTGTCCCATCTGAACTTTGACACGATCAACAAGCTTGCCAAAGACAACATAGTCTCCGGTCTTCCTAAATTTAAATACACCAAAGAACACCTATGTCCATCATGTGAGCAAGGAAAGAGCAAAAGAGCAACATTCAAACCTAAACCCGTACCTAGTTCGGTTGACAGGTTGCATTTGTTGCATATGGACTTATGTGGCCCGATGAGAGTTCAAAGCATAAATGGGAAGAAGTATATTCTTGTAATTGTTGACGACTATTCAAGATATACATGGGTAAAGTTCTTGAGATCAAAAGAGGAAGCACCAAGCACCATCATCGCCTTTCTGAAGCGGATTCAAGTTCTACTTCAAGCTCCAGTTAGGATAGTAAGAACGGATAATGGCACGGAATTTGTCAATCAGGAGTTAAGAACATTCTTTGAAGAAACTGGTATTACTCACCAGACATCCGCTGTTAGAACTCCACAGCAGAATGGGGTAGTTGAAAGAAGGAATCGAACCCTTGTTGAAGCTGCTCGCACTATGCTAATTTATTCCGGTGCTCCGTTATTCTTATGGGCCGATGCTGTTTCTACTGCTTGTTTTACTCAAAACCGATCCCTAATCCATCCAAGATTCAATAAAACCCCATACGAACTTGTCAACAACAGAAAACCGGATATTTCTTATCTTCATGTATTTGGCGCTTTATGCTATCCAACAAATGACAGGGAAGATCTGGGAAAGTTGAAGGCTAAAGGTGATATTGGAATCTTCATTGGTTATTCTGAAAACTCGAGGGCATTCAGGGTGTATAACAGGAGAACGAAAAAGATAATGGAGACGATGAATGTGAAGTTTGATGAAATTTCACAAATGGCTTCTGAGAGACTCGCTCTAGAACCCGCGCTTAACCCGATGACTTCCGGACATATCAGTTCGGGACTCGCACCTCAAGGAGCTCAATCAATTCATTCAGAACAACCCACAACTCAAGAATTGGATAATTTCTTCGAGTTCATGTACGATGAATACTATGGTGGCACTTCGAAAAATGCATCTGACCAACATTCCGCTGCAACCACTCAACATCAACAACCACCACCACCTCCACAAAATCAAGATGCATCAACAACATTCGAAGCTGACGCACCAACTCCCTCGACATCTACATCATCTACATCTACTCCAGCAACTCCATTCATTGAAATTGTTCTACCAAGAATTGATGAGCAAGAACAGAATAATGCTGTGTTAGACGAAGAAGTCTTTGAAAACCCGTTTGGAACGGAATCTGGTGAATCATCTTCCAGATTACATGAACCGTCTAACATACATTCAAACAGTCCAAGGTATCCTTCAACATTACAGTGGACAAAAGACCATCCGATTGAACAGGTTATTGGTGAACCCCCAAGACTAATTCAGACGAGAAAACAACTTCATACCGATTGCGACATGTGCATCTATGTCTGCTCAGTCAGTCTCATAGAACCTAAGAACATTCGGGAAGCAATGGCAGATAATGCCTGGATTGAAGCGATGCAGGAAGAACTTCTTCAATTTCAAATCCATGACACCTGGGATTTAGTTCCAAGACCAATTGACAAACTAGTCATTGATCTTAAGTGGTTATGGAAAAACAAAAAGGATGAAGAAATGACTGTGATTCGCAACAAGGCTCGTCTAGTGGCAAAGGGATTCAGACAAGAAGAAGGAATAGATTTTGAAGAGTCATTCGCACTGGTTGCAAGGCTTGAAGCAGTCAGGATTTTCTTAGCTTATGCCGCTCACAAGAACATCACGGTTTATCAGATGGACATCAAGACGGCGTTCTTGAATGGAACTCTGAAAGAAGAAGTGTATGTGAGTCAACCAGACGGTTTCGTTGACAAAGATCATCCGGAATACGTCTACAAGCTTAAAAAGGCAATCTATGGTTTGAAACAAGCCCCACGGGCGTGGTATGACGAGTTATCATCTTTCTTGTTGTCAAATAATTTCACCAAAGGAACAATTGATCCGACCTTGTTTACAAGAAAATACACAAATGATATTTTGATTGTTCAGATTTATGTGGACGACATAATATTTGGGTCCACTAATCCGCAACATTCAAAACATTTTGAAAATCTCATGAAAAGCAAATTCGAAATGTCCATGATGGGTGAATTAAAATTCTTTTTAGGTTTACAAATTCATCAATCCCCACGTGGAATTTTTCTTAATCAGGCTAAATACACAATTGAGATTTTGAAAAAACATGGTATGGAAAATTGTGACTCTGTTAGTACTCCTATGGTCACTTCACCAAAAATTGGCGCTGACCTATATGGGAAACCCATGGATCCGAAGAAATATCGGAGCATGATTGGTTCTCTCATGTACTTAACTGCAAGCCGACCAGATATTCATTTTGCTGTTTGCTTACTTGCACGGTTTCAGGCAAGGCCTACCGAACTTCACCTCCAAGAGGTTAAACGGATCTTTCGATACCTTCGAAGAACCATTAACATGGGACTTTGGTATCCGAAGGATTCGGAGTTTACACTAATTGCCTTTTCAGATGCCGATCATGCTGGATGCCAAGTTACAGCAAAAAGTACATCAGGCGGAGCACAATTTCTGGGTGAAAAGCTAGTAGGCTGGTCGTCAAGGAAACAAGATTGCACTGCTTTATCAACAGCAGAGGCCGAGTATGTGTCTCTATCTGCGTGTTGTGCTCAAGTCCTTTGGATGAGAACACAACTCACGGATTATGGTTTCTCTTTCAATCGCATACCTGTGTATTGCGATTCAAAAAGTGCCATAGCCATCTCGTGCAACCCAGTGCAACACTCGAAGACCAAGCATATTAGAGTCCGCTATCACTTCATAAAAGAGCACGTTGAAGAGGGTACTGTTGAATTATTTTTCGTGAAGACAGAATATCAACTCGCCGATCTATTTACTAAGGCCCTCCCAAAAGAGCGGTTTGAAAACTTAGTTCGTCGAATTGGAATGCGAAGCCTAACTCCCGTAGAGTTAGAAAGTCTTCTCGAATCTTATTGATTTACTTCATAAAGCTTCGCATGTAAATATTTCTGTAAATATTTTGGTAAACATTTGTTTGTAAATATTTATGTATATATTTTTGGTAAATATATACATACTTTTTCAAAAACAAAATATAAAAATAGAAAATTTCAAAAAGCTATAAAAAATATAAAACATCAAAAACCAAAAATATTCTTCTCACGACATGTCTCTCGTCTAATCAATATTCTGTACGTACTTAGAAATGTCATTCAACAATGATACGGGTATTTACAGATGCTTGAGCGAGAGTTATTTTTTATGTTTTTCTAAAACATGTCGTTTCTCAAATTTTTCTTCATTACGGCTTTCGTGCATTTCAGTACGAAACCCGCGCTACATTGAATGACTTCTGATTATTTCCGATCAGAACTCGCAATGTTAATGGCGAAAAGCTAAAACCCGTGAGCACTTAATCAAAATTGTTTCAAAAAGATTTTTCAAAGTCTTTTTATAAATTTTGTGCTCACAACAACTCCCTCTAAGACCTCTAAATGCTTTTAAACTCAAAAGTTTAACCATTTGCTCTGATTAAGGGGGAGTATAAAAAGAAAAATGTTCCATTTTTTCATGCTAAAATCAGTCCGTCTCTCCACTAAAAGTTTCATTTTAATCAACTGTTTTCAAAAATACCACTTCATGCTATTTTTGAGGGGGAGATTAGGTGTTTATTAAACATATGGGGGAGAGGACGTGATTAAACTGTGATCTAAAAGAAGTTTTGTCGTTTGAATCTCAAAACGAGTTCTTCAAAAAGACTCAGCATGAACCCTCGAATTGACGAAACTAAATGTCCGTTCTCGAAAAGACATGTCCTGGACGGGTAATAATTTCAAGCTGGTTTACCAGTGATGTAAGCGTGTCTCGCAAAGGACTTGTCTGAGTAGAATGTACCAATTCGAGAGATGATATTTGAATATGACCAGGACGGGTAATAACTTCAAGCTAGTCTAACTAGTGATGTAAGCGTGTCTCGCGAAGGTTATGTTCATTGAAAGTCGATCAATTCAAATGTGCGAACTCTACCCAACATGTGCAGTTTATTTCAAAAATGCATGAGCACATGTGAAGGGGGAGTGTTTCATAAATGCAAAACTCTCGATGTGTTAACAAAATGTGTTTTCTTATAAACACGTTGAGAGATTTTCAAAAGGTTTAATGGCATGTGACAAATAATCTAGGATAATCATGGAGTAATAAGGTGATTATGGTTAGGTTATGTCCAATGATCCGCCAGAACCGGAGGGATCTACCCAAGGACAATTCCAATAGCTTAGAATTAGAAGTCCTTAGGTATGATTGAAAAAAGGAGTATAATGAGAAAGGAGAAAGAAGGGGTTGAAGAATGAAAAAGAAAAGTTTTTGTAAGGGTGAAAAGAAATAGCCCTCCATGAAAACTTAGATCAGAAACCGGGTCAATACAACTGCTATCGGTATTCACCAAGGTGATACTGGTATTGAAGACAAGACGTCATGAACCCAGTGACGCATTTGCACCACCCCTCCTATCCACTCGGATATCTCTTAAAAGATATTTGTTTCATTTCTCACGGAGAACACTACATAATCTATCGACCTCTCATTCCGAGATGTGTTGATATTGAAAAGGTGGCACTCTGCTCCATGCCTCCGACGACTAAAATCAAAACGCACATAATTGAGTCTAGAGACATGAGATTCATCAAAAGATCTCTTAGGAACACTTCCTATGCAATACACTTGTGTTCACCTCAAAGGATACAAGTTGTATGAGTCTTAATGAGATCTAAAAGATCTTGCCTCACGACATGATGGCCGAAGGATGATTTATTGCTAACTGTTTTATGCAGGTACCGACGAAAGTCCATTCACCATCATCATCTACAACGGCGAAGCAGCTGAACTGAAGATGTAGATCAAGGCGAGGAAGACCACAAGACGACTCTTTGAAGATCACAGCGCATGAAGGAACATTGAATGAAGAAGATTACACATTGACACACGAAGTTCAAGATGTCAAAAGCTAAAGACCAATCAAGGGAGCATCATTTGAAATGACCATCCCTTAGGGGGAGATTGTTAGCATTGAATTTATGCTACTTTGAAGTGATGGTCATTTTGGCAATTAGACTTAAGTGTGTCATGTAATATGTAGTCTAAGAAGTGGGCTTGTAGTATTAGTTTAGTGTGTAGTCCAAAAGTATATGTGTAATACTTTTACAAGTCCACTACATTGTCCAAAGTCAAAGCCCATTCAAGCCATGTGTTGGCTGTGAATGTCGTATAAACACACACACATCCTTAGTTTTAGTATGCCTCATTTTATATAAGAAAAAGAGTGTGTGTGTGTGAGAGAGTAACACCCCAAGCCATTGTATCTTTTCTTTCTCTTTGAAGATAATATACTTTGACTTGAAATTTATACATAAGATCCACATACTACTCTTGTTCTCTTATTGTGTTTGTGAGTGTCATCTAGTGTGTTTGTGTGTGATAAAGAAGAAGCTTCGGTCCTAACACCTTAAAACCATAAAACCCCCACCCCCATTGTGAAACCAGAAAATGTCAACAGAATTTCAAGAAATTAGTGTTTTGTTAGACAAAAAGAAAACCGTGGGAGAGATGGCCACGGAACTCAAAATTTCTAAGGAAGCAGTCTTAGAAAAACTTAAGGCATGCATGTCTCTATGTAATGAGACAATAAAAAGGTCATATGTACCTGTGTTCAATGTGTTGGAGCTCGAACCGATTGAAAGAATCGTTCGAATGGGGCTGTACAAAACCGTGTCTTGTATCGGTATGCCGATTAGAAGCATCCTTGAGGAAGTCAGAGAATGCAAGAAAACCCTTACAAAACCTGAGGATCTAAACAATTTTTTTGGAATAGGAGAGGGAGGGAGGGGGAGGGGGAAGAAAGAAAAAAAAAACTTTCAGAAGAGTTAAGAGATAGAAAAATGATGCAGTTTGTTCAGTTTACTCGATCTTATAACAAACAACAAGTTGAGAAAATGTTTCCCGACTTGAGAAACATTGTTAAAACTTAAAAGGTACAACATCTTTTACAAGTCCCTACCACAACACGTTGAGAAGAAGAAGAAGAAGAAAAAGGCAGGAGGAGGACCTTCTTCTTCTTCCACTCCTTCTTCTTCTCTACTTGTCGTGCACATATAGCGACTTGTAAAAGATGTTATACATTTTAACAATGTTTCCCCAGTCGGGAAACATTTTCTCAACTTGTTGTTTGTTGTAAGATCGAGTAAACTAAACAAACTGCATCATTCTTCTATCTCTTAACTCTTTTGAAAGTTTTTTTCTTTCTTCCTCTTCCCTTCCTTCTCCCTCTCCTATTCCAAAAAATTTGTTTAGATCCTCAGCTTTTGCAAGGGTTTTCTTGCATTCTCTTACTTCCTCAAGGATGTTTCTAATCGGCATACCGGTACAAGACACGGTTTTGTACAGCCCCATTCGAACGATTTTTTCAATCGGTTCGAACTCCAACACTTTGAACACAGGTACATGCGACCTTTTTACTGTCTCGTTACATAGAGACATGCATGCCCTAAGTTTTTCTAAAACTGCTTCCTTAGAAATTTTGAGCTCCGTGGCCATCTCTCCCACGGTTTTCTTTTTGTCTAAGAGAGCACCAATTTCTTGAAATTTGGTCGACGTTTTCTGGTTTCACGATGTGGGTGGGGGTTTTATGGTTTTAAGTTTTATGTTTCACAATGGTGGTTCAAGGGTTTTAGAAGTGGGTGGGTTCTAGAATGATTTTTTAATTTACTTGTGATTATAATATCAAAGTTATGAAGCCTGTGTATCGCTCTTCAAACCTCAATTCAATTCTCTCCACGATGGTGGCCCAGGTATCCTCTTCTTTCGTTATTCTATTTGATTAAACTTTTATAAAGTAACTTGGTGGTGGTTTTTAATTTTATATCAGGAGGAGGAGCTTATCATGTTCTGTATTGACAATTCTTGGACTAGTAGAAACTTTCGGTCTCAACTTAAGGATGCTATTCATTTGTATTGCCATGCTAAACTTAAGGGATTTTTTTTTATTTTTTTTTCTCTTATTTAACTATTGATTCCGTTGATTTGATAAATATTTATAATGTTGTTGGATCTACAGTCTAACCCGAAGATTGGTGTGGGCGTAGTCGCCATGACTCTTGGCGGTCTTGAACGCTTTGTTAGGTTGCTTTATCCTACTAGTGATCTTGATGAGATCACGCATTCAAGGTTACCTTCCTCCTTTTTTTTATTATATATATATATATATATATATATATATATATATATATATATATATATATATATATATATATATATATATATATATATATATATATATATATATAGTGTTGTATTCTATGCAGTACTAATATTAGATACAGTACTTTACAGTACCTTTCTAGACCAATCAGAACCGTTGGATTGTTTGATCAATGGATATTATTAATTTTGATTTTAAAATAATTAATTCAAAAATTAAACCGTCTTCTATAAAGCTTAAAGGGTAATTCTGGTATTTCAAATTTAGCCCTAAAATAGTGCCACCACCAACCATCTATCCTCACTGCCTCCCAAAATCTCATTGTCGGCTCTTTCTCTCTCACCTCTCAAACCCTAATTCACCTTTATCATATACCACAACAATCTCCATCAATTAAAAAAAAAACATTATAGATCCAAAGATCAGACCACAATGATCTTCATCACCAAAAAGAATCTTAAAGTTTATTGAATTGTTTGTTTTCTCGTTTAATTATCACGGCCGAAACTTCTAGATCTGAAAACTAACACGATCCTAGAAACCGATTTGAGGTTTTATGGTGTTCGTAGTAACCAATAGCCTAAAAACCGCTCGTCTCACGTCCGACACGTCGGAAATAAATAAGTATGACCGTTGGCGCTCGTGGTGGCCGAATGAGATGGCTGTCGGATTGTGATTTGTCTTTCCGACTTGGTGCGCCTCCTGTCATGGTGGATCTAGATCAGATATTAAAGAAGTAGGTTTGTTAATTTTTATAATTATTTGGAATGGGTTTGATATTGTCGTTTACATTATAAGGAAAATTGGTTCCATTTACGTTATAAGGATTAAAGAGCAGGTTTGTTAAATTGTTTTTTTTTTTTTTTTTTTTTTTTTTTTTTTTTTTTTTTTTTTTAATATGTTTTGAAAGTAATTTAAGGAAAATTAAATGATTGAAATTTTGAGTAATAGAACAGAGTGTATGGAGATAGAGTTTGGAACTTAGAGGTGCTTTAGTTATTCAAAGTTCTTATCACCAGATAATCATTTTGACGGTATCATTATACAAGTTTATTACCATTGTTACATTGTTTGTTTGTTTAACAGATCTTTGAGTTACCCATGCGCTTGACCCTCGAAATGATGATGACACTGAAGATTCTGGTATGTTTTTTTTTTTATCTATATGTTTTTTTTGCCCAAATTGCTTGTCTTTGTTTCAATTTGATTAGTAGTTTTGTTGGATATGCGTATCTAATTTTTGTTTTTAAAAGGGAAGAAAAGAAACCATCATTGTTTTAAGGTTAATATAGATCCAAGGATAAAGGGATGTATACATGTTCAAAACATGTATGTTTTAGAACATGTATGTTTCTGCTGAACATGGCTGTTTTAGATCATGGCTGTTTTAGAACATGGCTGCTGTTAATTTATGTTCAAAACATGTATGTTCAAAACATGTATGACCCTATAAGTGGTTAGCACATAGCTGTTCTTTTTAGATTAGAGCAATGTGTTAAAAATTGCTTGTCTTTGTTTCAATGTGATTAGTAGTTTTGTTTCAATGTGATTAATGTGTTCAAAACGTTAGAAATTGCTTGTCTTTGTTTCAATGTGATTAGTAGTTTTGTTGGATATGCGTATCTAATTTTTGTGATTAATGCGTATCTAATTGTATTTAGAACAGGTATGTTTCTGCTGAACATGGTTGTTTTAGATCATGGCTATTTTAGAACATGTATGTTTTAGAACATGGCTGCTGTTAATTTATGTTCAAAATATGTATGTTCAAAACATGTATGACCCTATAAGTGGAATAGTTTAACTGTATGTTCAAAACATGTATGACCCTATAGCTGTTCTTTTTAGATTAGAGCAATGTGTTAAGGTCGTGCATATGTGTTTAACTGGAATAGTTTGTCACTAAGTTAAGGTCATGCATATGTGTTTACATTGTGCATATGTTGTTTGCTCATTCTTCATAATAAAAAATAATAATAAATTGTTTGTAATTTCAGGTATCAAAAGGACACGAGTGTTGATTATGATAAAAATGTCAAGACACAAGTGTAAAATAAGATACGAAAGCGTGTGCATATGTTCTTGGAAGAGTGCACACATGTTTTGAGAGAGTGCACTCATGTTTTTGAATGACGTCATTTGTAATCTATTTAAATTTCATTTGATATCAAACTTTTGTGTATACTATTTATCTTTTTGGTTGTTTATAAATTTAGAGGTTACATATATATGTTTATATTTTTTTGTTATAAATTTCGAAGATGAAAGAATGTATACTAGAAACATATGTGTAATTACTATTTTAAGCAAAACAAGTTTAATGTCTAAATGATTGTACGTAAAAAAAACATATGTAAATTTACAATATTTAAAAAAAAAAAAAAAAAAAAACACACATGCACCTCATATTTTCACAAAAGCATGTATGCTAAAAAAAAAAAAAAAAAAAAAAAAAAAAAAAAAAAAAAAAAAATTCCGAAAATCAAGGTACATAAAAGACGTTTTTTATTTAAAAAAATTCAAAAAATATAAAAAAATGTGTTTTACTATTATGCCCTTCTGATTTAAATAAAAAGATTTAATAATACTAAATTCTCATTGGTCCAAAGTGGTACTGTAAAGTACTGCATCTAATATTGGTACTGCATAGAATGCGCCCCTATATATATATATATATATATATACTTAAGGATGCTATTCATTTGTATTGCCATGCTAAACTTAAGGGATTTTTTTTTTATTTTTTTTTCTCTTATTTAACTATTGATTCCGTTGATTTGATAAATATTTATAATGTTGTTGGATCTACAGTCTAACCCGAAGATTGGTGTGGGCGTAGTCGCCATGACTCTTGGCGGTCTTGAACGCTTTGTTAGGTTGCTTTATCCTACTAGTGATCTTGATGAGATCACGCATTCAAGGTTACCTTCCTCCTCTTTTTTTTATTTTATATATATATATATATATATATATATATATATATATATATATATATTAACCGCACAATATATAACGCTACGTTTGTTTCTCAGGTACTGCATGTGGTGGGGACATGTACTTTCTAGACGGGATCTTGTGTGCCTAGACGTTTTTTATGCGTCAACAACCAAATGTTCAAAAAAGGATCATATATATATATATATATATATATATATATATATATATATATATATATATATATTAACCGCACAATATATAACGCTACGTTTGTTTCTCAGGTACCGCATGTGGTGGGGACATGTACTTTCTAGACGGGATCTTGTGTGCCCAGACGTTTTTTATGCGTCAACAACCAAATGTTCAAAAAAGGATCCTTATCCTTACCGGAGGGTTCGTCTTTTTAAATCTTTCACCCTACTTTTATTTATAAGTAATAGTTTGCCAGCTCTTATTTTTATCTGATTTATAGTTGATTAATGTTGTCTGCGTGTGTTTCTTGGCTGCCAGTCCGAAAAATTTGCCGTTTGATTCTGCAAAGGTCAAAGGTGTGTTGAAACGACTTTAAAGAAATGGGTATAGCTGTTGATCTTGTCAACTTCTGTCTGGAGGAAGAGCACAAATGTAAAAGGCGTGCGCTTAATTTGTTTGTTGCTAGTGTCAATAATAATGAAAACAGCCACATCAAACATGTTCTACCTGGATCTTCTATTCGTGATGTCCTGTCCAGGTTTATAATATTACCTTCTTTTTTTTACAATTTCACCTTATTGGATTCTTCTGTTTTAATTTGGCTCAGTTAATAATTACTGGTTTTTGTAAACATCTACTGTTAGCACTCCCCCAATCATCACTCGTGAGGAGATAGCTGCTGCTGGAGATCTAAAATGGATTCCTTGTCCCCCCAGGAAGAAAAAAGTCATAAAGACGGTAGACATGAAACTATTTTTGGAAGAGGTTAGAAAGATTCAAGCTGCTGCAGATGATGAATATGTTAAAGCACGGGAACGTTGTCCCCTA
Source organism: Artemisia tridentata subsp. tridentata (assembly GCA_021014915.2). Taxonomy (NCBI): domain Eukaryota; kingdom Viridiplantae; phylum Streptophyta; class Magnoliopsida; order Asterales; family Asteraceae; genus Artemisia; species Artemisia tridentata. The sequence goes on along the minus strand of CP139509.1, from coordinate 510,174,373 downwards.
GAACTTCTGAACAAATTTGAACCATTAATTCGAGAGAATGAGGAGATAGCTGCAGCAGATTACGAACATGTTGGAGTTCAGAGACGGAATAACAAGGATCATCGGTTGTTAATTAATTCAGATCTAAAAAAGACTCAGAAAAATCAGAAAAGAGCCAAAGAGAATGTAAACTTGATACAAGAGTTGGTACCATATCGCGATGCCAAGAATAATCAAGCGGCTGTTGCAGATTCTGAACATGTGGAAGCACGGGGAATGAAATATGGTAAACATGTTCCCCAGGAAATTCTGAACCAACTTGAAGCATTAACTCGAGAGAATGAGAAGCTGAAATTGGAGAATGAGAAGCTGAAGTTGGATGATGAGTGAAATCAATTTTAAGTCATTTAAAACTTTCTTTTAACAAACAAGATGATAGTGGAGTCGGTAAATATTTTGGTCTCTTTTACTTCAACACAACTATAATCATTTACAGAGTTGTATAGATAGCTACTCCGGTTATGGTGGATAGATAGAATCAAATCATACTGCTTGATATGCGGTTTTGTATTGCTCATGGGAGAAACTCACGATGCCAAACTGTAAGTTGATTCCTTAACTTAGAATTAACATGTTATCTGAAATTTTATTATTCGACCTTTGTCTTTTGGGGGCGTCAATTTGACTTGTGAATGGGTTGATTTATGGGCAATGGTTGATAAGATGGGCCATTGTGTACGTCCTTTGCTGTTTGGGGGCGTCAATTTGACTTATGAATGGGTTGATTTATGCTACGATTCATATGAAACAAGCCAAATGGGTGGAATGGGTTAGATATACGTCACAAAATTGGTTTTATATGCATTAAAGCCTTGGGGGGAAGAGATCAAATAAAAAGACATATGAGCGAGAAGTGTAAAAATACTTGAAAATTATAAAAACTTTTTAAAAAGTTCGGAAATTTTACCCGAAGATAGAAGATGTTGGTGTGTAAAAAAGTTGAGAAGTGATTTTTTCTAATTTTTGAGTTTTTTATAAGTAGGTTTTTTTTTGCAAAATGAAAATTTAATTTTTTTGTGATTTGTATCTTGTTTTTGTTTTTGGTTTTGTAAGAATTTTCCAGAAATAACTAGGATTTTTTTACCTGTCGATATTATGTTAAACATTTTGGAATTTTTTTGTCCAAACTTCCTGGAGAAATGATTCCTATATACATCAATATGTATCAAGCTCATATAAAAGTCGAAACCTATATTTCCAACACATTGAGACCAACATCCTCAAAAATAGAACAAACCCGATATATACCCCAAGACCGGTATAAGTACCCAGTTTTTTCGGTCCAAGACTCGGCTATGTCGGCCAAGACCGCTTAGACCGGTTATGTCCAGCAGGACGGTTTCCGCTATAGGTGTGATTATTTTGTAAAAGTTTATGACATTTAGTCATTTGTGTCATAACACGTTACATGGTATGCTATAGAGGCTTCAATTTTTTAGTTTGACTCAATTTTGGTCCACATTGTTATTTCTTTGACCCACAGGTTTAGCTTCTTTTATCTTTCTTTTGTGCCCAATTGAATTATTTTGTTACTTGATGTTGTTGCTCAATTAATATGTTTAAGCTCATTTCATAAGAATATTGAAAAGTAAAATGGTGAAAATATACCATCTTTCACGTTGGTTATGGGGTGCAAAGCATCAAGATTCAAAAATAACCGCGAACCCCGCTAAAAGTTCTTCGAAATCAGATACCAATACGAGAGAACTTGACCAAAAAGGGTCGAAAGAACATTTCCAACGTAAAAGTGGACGTGAAGTTGATAAGGAATGCGATGTTGTGTTGGTTCCATTAGATGGTGGTCGTTTATCAGCAGAGTTTGAACTTGACGGCTTTGATTGGTCTATAGGGTGGTTAGAACCTCATGGCGTCGGCTTTCAAAGTCATGATGATGGTCTTGATGATAGTTTTGCGGTGTTGGTACGTTGTTATGGGCGTGAACATGATGCTCGTTTAAAAAACAATAGTTTATAATGATGCTTGATACATATTGATGTATAATATCAGTTTATAATGTTAATACCTGTGCTTTTACATGTACATATGGAAATTCTTTATTAATATCTTTGTATCAAATTGAGTTCATTTAGATATATGTCCTTGTCTTAATGATTGTACATAGAAATATGTTTTTCTTAAAAGTACGGTTGCAAAAATCGCCGTTGTCGGTCGGTTGAGATCCTTGTAACTTGCAATCGGTCTAGGCGGGATTAACCGGTGATTAATTGGATTGGCATTTCCGGCAAGTTTTGGGTATTTTCGGCGAGTTTTGGGTATTCCCGACAAGATTATCCTTAAAAAGCAACTTGTAATAGATATATAAACAACGACTATAAGTGATTAAAACAAGTTTACGGTGAGAATGGCAAGAGTTGCAGGTTCCGGTAAGTTTGACCACTGTTGACTGCCATTGACCACGGTTGACCAACTTGTTTGACAATCGAAATGGTTGGTGGCTGTTGAAGTAACGACCCACGGGGATCTTACTTCCTTGATCTAACCTTCGGTCAGGTCTTCTGTCTCTCGAATGTCCTGCACACAAGTGACACACACGTTAGGCTCGCCCTGGGAAGTGTCCCAGGACCAACCTCCGGCGTGAGAGTGAGTATTGGTGCTATTGATATGAACAGTGCAATGAGAGTAAATGCTATGACAGGTTAAAATTCAATGTGCATTATAAATGTTAGCTTGGGTATTTATACTACTCGTACCTACTCTACCGATTCACCTCTAGACTAGGTGTTCTGACGTGTCCCAGGTCTATCTCTGACATGACAGGTAAGTGTCAGGTCACGTGGGGGAATCTAATCCCGAGAAATCGGGACAGGTGTCATTTGACACGACAGCTCAGGGCGGGAGACGAGATCCGGACGTTGGCCTTGGCCGAAGGTTAAGGCCGGAGGTCAGACCGAAATCCGGACAGGAATATCGTCCGGGCATATACACCAACAAGTCCCCCCCAGTATCGTGCCATCGGCTATCAGTCGATGGTGCGATACTTGATCATCTGTGTTGTTGTTTGTTCATGTACGTAGGCTTCGGACAATTGGTCTCGTGAACAATACCGTCCGGGTGTGCATACCAACAAGTCAACGCAGGAAATATCGTTCGGGCATATACACCAACAAGTCCCCTGATGGCACGATACTTGATAGAGCCAGACGAGGAGTGTCACGTCATGACCCCTTGACTATGTATTGGGTTTCGTTGATTGGGCATGAGTCTTTCTTCCCTCTTTGTTTTCTTACTTTTATTGGGCTTGTCAGTTTCGGGCCCATAGGCTGAATAGTTATCTTATTAATGAGATGTAGCAGCTTTTGCCAGCTGTCTGTTTTCGTATAGATCGGACGCCCCAAATGCAGCCACGTCAGAGGGTAGCAGAATGACGTGTCCTTCCTTATTTCTTCCAAGGTTCCTGGCTATATATATGTGTGTTCTTTTTCTTTGACTCACTTTTTATTGTGCCTTTTTCTTTGATTCTAATTGTATTTGCACTTCCGTGTTCGGTTAGGCCGCTGTACGAAATATAAAGGTGCGTTATCTTCTCCTGTAATTGCTTGTTTTTCTTCTTCTTCCCCCTCGGTATCCTTTATAGACATGGCCGCCTGTACGAATCCATCGGGTAGAACTTCTTTAGTTAGTAGGATCGGACCTCAACCAAGTAGGACGCTTCCCAAACTTGACATGCACATACATACGTCTAGATTAACACAGGAAGAGTTAGATAGGGTAGTAGGGGAGTTCGGTATTCCCGCGGACTTGCATCCGGAACTTCCGCCTTCCGGTATGACCAGGGATATATTACCGGACGACAAGATTGGGATTTACGTGCAACAGTTGAGGACGGGCGGGGTCAGGATCCCTTTTTCCACATTCCTATTGGCGGTAATTGGTTATTTTCGGGTGCACATTTCTCAGTTGGTACCGATAGGTCTGAACAGGGTCACCATGTTTGAGATTCGGTGCTACAGTTTGGATGTGAGACCGTCGGTGGGTCTCTTTCGGGTTTTTTACAGATTGTGCAAGTAGGGGCACCGGTTTTCCTTCGAGCACCGGACGGGGAGTAGGGCCATGAAGTGTTTTGATGAGGTGCTGACCGGACTGAAGCACTGGAAAGAGCATTTCTTTTTAATAGACCGTGGGGCCATTCCACATGCAATGCCGTGGAGGCATCGGGATTACAAGGTTACAGATCTATTTCCAGAATCGTATTCTGACAGGGACGCAGAGACGATAGCGAGGAAGGTGATTCCTTTGAGACAGCCCTCGTCTGCACTTTTATGAATGTCTAGTCTCAGCAGAGTTTTCGAATATACAGGGTACAGGGGTGTTCTAAAGGATGCCGATGGGCATGGTAATGCAAAAAATATATTCTTCTCTTTTTTCTTTTTATATATGTACATACCTCGTGGTCTTCGTTCCCTCTCTTTTTTTATGTTTGCATATCTCATTCTTTGCAGTTCTCACCATGTCTGAATATTTGGAACTCCCGGTGGAGGTCAAAGAGGAGGTCGAGAGGGGGAACTGTTAGGGGAGTCGAATGAGATTCCGAAGCGCACAACCGATCCCTTGGCACCAGGGAGCCCTATTCCCGCCAAAACCCCTCTTCAGAGGATAGTAAAGAGAGCGGATCAGACTGTGCAGATGGCTAGGCTGGAAAAAGAGAAGAAGAGAGATGAGGCTGAGTCCTTGAAGAGGAAGAAAGGTTCCGAAGGGGCTTCTTCTTCAAAGAGGAGGAGACGGAGTGAGGTTAGGTCGGGGGCCAATGTACTTCCAGAAGGGAACGCTTCGTCTGACCGGACTTTAGACGTTTCCCCCATTAACGAGCTTCAGCCCCAAGGGGCCGGCCACGCTGCCGGGGCCGAAGAAGTCCAGGACTCGAGGAGGGAAGGAGATGCGCCATAGGCCGGGGCCCTTGCTGGCGGAACCGTAGTTGTGGAGAATGTTGTTGAGACGCAACATGATGATGTGTCTGTTGAGGAACGTCAGCGGACGCCTTCCGATGGTAAAGACAACTGTTTTATTTTCAGCTTCATTGGCTTATGTTTTCTCGGGCCCTTATGTGTTTTATGCTTATTTTTCAGACCATTCTGCGCATGTTGACCAGGAAGTTAGCTCTGGGGACCCATCGAATGATGAGGGTGGCCCTTCTTTTGTCCTTCAACCAGAAGATGGAGGTAAGGGTTTTCTCTTATTGACCTTGTGCTCTGCCCCTTTTCTCTTTTCTCTGTTATTGATTATATTTGCCTTGTTTTGATCGAAGGTAATCAGGAGGTGGAATGCTTTGTTCTGTCCTGGTCGTTACCAACCACGGTGCGGTTGGATTCTTACCGGCCTTGTCATGAATTGTTGGCTCATTTGACCCCTCCTGCTGAACGAGCTTCTCTCGGTGAGTTAACCACCAGCCAGTTGATTCATTTGGCCTATGTCCAGGCCGGGGGCGGTATAGCTATGCAAGCTGAGTTGCTTTCTCGGTTCGAGCGGTGTCTGTCGGAGCATAAAGAATTGGATCGGTCCTATAAGACTGTGATTCAGAAACACAGTGCTGAAACCAGCCGGTGTGAACGGTTGACCGCGGCGATAGAGACTCTTCGGCGAGAGTTGGATGAAACCCGCTCTGCCGTTTCGGATCAGGAGAGAATTTTGTCTGAAAAGCTGAACGAGGTTGAGAAGGATAGAGATGAGTGGAAAGGCCGGGCGGAGTCGTCTTTGGGGCGCCTAGGGGGGGTTAAAGCAGGGGCTGGTTGAGAAGAACCAAATGGTTGAGAGACTGGAGGCGGAGAAGAAACAGTTGGTTGTGGAGGTCGGTCGTTCAGAGATCGTTCGTCATCACCTTGTTAAGGATTTAGTCCCAACAGCGTGTAGCAGACTCTTCAACAGCCATGAATACAAGGCGAGCCTGGGGAAGGTTTACAGTCTGTCTTATTCCGCCGTGTTTCTGAACGGTTTAAAGTATGAGCGAGGGGAAGATGATCTTAAAAGACTTCACGCCAAGTTCGACAAATTGAATCATAACGCTCCTGCTATCTGGAAGACTGAGTACAAGAAACTCTTCGGGGCTCACTATCCGTATATTCAGAAGCTCTCGGACTCATGTCGTTTGTCCTTGGATGAGTTGATGAATATTTACCCTGATCCAGCTCCTCCCAGACCTCAGGCTCCGGAGGCCGGACAGACAGACAGTGGGACAGGTTCTCTTGGCGGCCAGAACGAACAGACCACTCTTGTTCACGCAGATGAAGAGACTGGTCAGGACTCTTAGTGTTTTTATATTTTTTGTATTCTTGGATAAATGTAAAATAATCGCCGTATATGAACATTGTGTGTCTTAATTTGCTCAGTACACTCTGAATTAGGGCTGAGCATCGGGGCGGAAACCGACCCGACCCGCCCCGCCCCGACAAGGCCCGAAACCGAATACATTCAGACTGGTAGCCCGAATACCGAACCGAATGGTTCTCGGTTGGGTCGGGTAGACTCGGTATTATTCAGTCGGTTCTCGGGACTTTGCATATAGGCCCGAAAGAGAACTAGTCAATTACATATCAACCAGATTGTTTTCATCTTTGAAGCTAACAGAGTATTCAAACAAACAATTCAGAACACATAATGTATCAAAAGAGCTTAAAGCCTTAAACCCTTTCTGAAAAAAACAAAAAACCACTTACTTACAATTAAAAAAAGCAAATTCATGTATAATTAAAACAATTAAAAAAAGCAAACAGTATACACAAATCTGGAGCAGATCCAAACACCCCTTACTGATATCCAAGTCCAAACCAACAACTACAAATCTAATTCTATCCTAACACATCACCTTCAATCCTATCTCCAAACAATCTCAAGAATCGAATGAAACAAGACACGATCAAACGACTACAAGAATAAATCTCAGACTCGTTCCACTAATCCACTTTATATCATAAATAGATTTTTTTAGTGGAACTTGTATCATCACAGATCCTTGTTAAGAAGACATGCTTCATATTAATATCCGAAACTGATAGGAGAAGAAAGATAACAATTATGTTATTTTCCCTTCCTAGGTTCGTTCAATTAAAACACAAACACGTAAACACCTACCTGAGACCATGTATATGATCTTGAAGTCGAACTCTTGTGGTCCTTGTCCTTCGAAAATTAAGACAAAATCACAAGATAAATAAAGATGGAAGATTTTTGATGGAGATGAGATCCGAGTTGGGAGGGATAAGGTATGAAGGAGGCGGAGTATTTGAGGTGTAGGTGTGAGTTAGGTCAAATGTCAAATGAGAAAGACTAGAAGAGGCCTTATTTTTTAGTAAACCTAAATACCTAATATATTCTCGGGTTGTCGGGCTTATGCGGGTTTTTGTCGGGTTTTATCCCGACCCAACCCGATATCGATTAAACTCAATTTACACAACCGAATCCCGACCAAAAGCAAGTCGGTTCGGTATCGGGCACGCTTCGGTTATGGCGGTTTGTCGGGACAAATCGGTTTCGATCGGTTTTGCTCATGTTAGCTTTAATTTTATAGTTAAAGTGATGGTCATTCATTAATAATAGAACTTTGTAATATATGGGCTTATGTTAGATTTATTATCAGTTGTAAAAGTCCAATACAATGGACTCAAGCCCAAGCCCATCAAAAGCCCACAAGGCAAAGTGCTAGAAGTATTTAAAGCACATTATCCTCATTTGAGGAAGGGGTTCAACTGTGAGTGTATGTGTAATAAAAGAAAAACCTTATCTCAAAAAAAAAAAAAAAAAAAAAAAAAAAAAAAAAAAAAAGGTGGCTGGAAATCCTTATCCAAAGCAATAATATCCGGATTTGATTTTGCATGAAAACTTCTTATCTTTCGGATTTGACACTTTTGGCCCTCGCAATTGTGATTAAAAGACTTCAAAGTTAGATAACTTTTAAGGATTTGATTTCAAAGTTGTCTTTTTACGTCAAAACTTCAAACGGTTATAACTTTTGAACCCAAGTTTCGAGGCCTGAAAACGCTCCAGAATGAAGTTATTGAGGTTTTAAGTTTCCAGACCAAAATTCCACCGTAACAACAAGACTTCGCAACAACAACCAAACTTAACCTTCAACAAATATCTCCTATTTCGTTGCAAAGATCCTGAATCAACTTTATCGCACATCACAAGAAAATGGAATCGAGTTCTCAAGCGGGACAGATGTCTCCAGTTGTGCTAAACATCACGAAGGAACGTTGTCTAATACACCTTCAAGGAGTTAAGAGTCAATGTGTGACAATCTCTAATGCAAGGTCACCAATGTTGAGTCCATATTTATTCCATCGAATTTCTGGAAGACTCTTCGGATCTGAAATGAATTTTGAAAAATTCAGAGAGAAACTCCTGCACAACATATCTCAAATTGAGAACCAAATTGAACAGGGAAGTGATTGCATTGAAGCCTTTCAAGCACTCCAGACGCAGCTTAAATGGTTTCTCGACTTTAGAATCAAAAATTCTCCAGATTATGAATCAACAATAGAAGTATGGAGTAAATGCGTCAGCAGACAAGTGGACGTGGAAACGTTTAGACTCCAGTTGTTTAGTAAAATGAAAACACTGGAACGGGTGCTTACTTCAAGATCACTTCATCTGAAAGAGATGCTGAATGAGAAGAAAGTGATAGAACGGGAAAGGGAGCAAACTGTAAGAGAAATGCTATTAAAGGAAATTGTGGGAAAGGACGAAGAGGCAAACAAGGATGAAGAAAAGGTCGATGAGGGTACATCATCTGATGATAGCTCGGTGTTAACGGGAAGTGAAACATCGTCAAAACAGCAGGTCAAAAGCAGCAGTCCAAGGAATGATTCGGATGCTGATAGTACGCACAGGAAAGAAGCTGTTTGGGATACTGAAGCTGACCATATCAGATCCTCATCTGACATAGCAATTTTGGCTACGGTACAACATTCACACGATAATGATAATGTTGTTTTGTTCGATAATGTGTTTGCTTATGACAAGACACATCCTGCGCATCCTGAGTCCATCAGTGACACATATGTGGAGCAAAGGTTTGATAGTAATATCACTCCAACAAACCCAGATATGGATCCTAATGGAGGTGAGCCTGCCCAGGATGGATCTTCTCATGATCAAGATCATGCCACATTTGCTTCTTTAATCCATAATTTCAAACATGAACTTGAAAAGTGCAAAGAGGACAATCGCAAAACAAAGCAAACAAACATCTTATTGTCCAAAGAGCTTGAAAAATTAACAAAAAGCAAAGACATTGAAATCTCAAACCTTAAATCTCAAGGTCAAAAATATGTGGATAGAAATTTGGGCCCCGCTAACAAAAAGGTCCAAGAGCTTTTAAAAGAGAATGGTGAATTAAAAATGAGGTACTCAATGCTTCAGGAAAACACTTCAAATCTTAAGATTGTTAATACAAAACTTGAAAAAGAAAATCAAGAGTTTTCGAAACAAGCAACCAATCTTGAAGTAAAACTTCGAAAAACAGACCAAAGTGCTCAAACTCTTAAAATGATGATTCCTAAAGCTGAGAAAGTTCATAAGGGAAAATCAGGAATTGGTTTTGAAAATAATGATCAGGTTGAACATAAATTTTTGCCGACTGATGCTCTGTTCATGTCAGAAGAAGATGAAAAATTGGCAGAGGAAAAACGATTAAAAGCCAAAAAAGGAAAAAGCCCACTCTCGTACCAAGGCTTTATGTATGGTTGTATACAATTGTCAGAAATACCAAAGCCACCTTTAAAAAGAAAAGAAACAAATGTGAAAAGATTTTTCAAAGAAGTTCAACTTGCTACTTATGATGCTAAATTATGGCAAAATAAAGCAAGGAAACAGTTTTGTAATCTTAAAAATCACATTGAGCATACGTTAAAGGTCATTTGGTCAAAACAACAATACAACGAGAGTGACTACCGTCGTCTCATGTCATCAGACGCTTGGCTAAAAAGGGAAGTCTGTAAGTATTTAAAAGATGAGATTGAACCTCTTGTGAAAAATATCAATTTCAGTTTTGAACACTTTGAAAAATTTCTTGTCACTGAAATGAGAGAAGATTTAAAGTACATCTATTCTCTTGAAGATGAATTTGATGTAAAATGCTTAAATCTTGATATTCAAAAAGAATTTTTCACAAATCAAATTGAGTCATTCAAATCGGTGTCTGTCAGCCTTGAGCATCAGAGTGTGGATTCTGATCACACATACTTTTTGAAATCTGAGAATCTTTGTTTCAAAAGAAAAATCACTGAACTTTCAAAAGAAGTAGCTGAAGTCAAAGAAGAATTATCAAAAAGAATTGCTTCTTCTAAAAACCCTTTGACAACAGTGCTCAAAGAAAAGGAAAAGATTTTTGAAGAAAATTGTGATGATGCCAATATCAAGTTTGATTTGGATGAACTTGATACGAAAAATATTGAATTGGAACATGCTGTGGCATCATTACAAAAAGAAAATGAGCATTTGAAACAGACTTACAAAAACCTGTTTAATTCAATCAAGCGTTCACGTGTTCTGAATCAAAAATCAAACACGAAACAAAAGGAGTCTGAAGTATTGAAGCCTCAAGTTACAAAAGTTTCCTATCCAAATCCTCTGTTTGATTCTACCTCTTCAGATTTTGAAACAGACAATGCAAATCATGTGCTTCAAACAAAAGTACTTGAGCTTGAAACTCTTTTAGCTCAACGCACAAACGATCTTGAGGATGCCAAAACTGATCTTTTCAACAAAACAAACAAATTCGAAACATATTTTGAAAAACTTGAAAAAGAAAATATTGTTTTCGAACGAAAATTGGCTCGTAAAATGGATGATTCAAAAGCCGAAAAAGATCATTTTTTGAAACAAATTGCCTCTCTGGAATCTAAATTGACATCTCAAGATCATCTTCAAAAGGAATACAGTGATTTGCGTAGTTCATACAATGCTTTAAGAGTGAAGTTTGAGTCTCTTAACCATTCAAAAGGAAAAGCTCCCATTTCAAATCACTCAACACCAAAAGTGAGTGTTTCAAAGAAGGTTTACACGGGTGAATCTTCAAGACCAAGACCATTTTTGAAAAAGGTTTCCCAATTTACAACCTATTCTTTGCAAAAAGGAAGGAAGTTTTCAAAGAAACCAAGTTTTTATGAAACGCTCACTCCTCCAAAGCTTTCAAGGTCAAACATGTCTCATGAAGAGACTTCAAGATTTCAAACTCCACAATCTAGCTTTACACGGGTAAGGCAGGTGTGGAGACCAAAGCAAAGTCCTTCAAACTCTGAAAAACTTCCGCTGCAACACAAGGACTCTGTTTTGAAAAAGATTTTTAAATCTCCGTTGATTCCGCGAGTGTTATTTCCAGATGAAAAACCAGTTTTCAGTCCTCGTTGGAATTCAACTTCTTTGAACCAGATTGACACAACTTACAAATGGATTGCAAAACATGCTAAACCCGTTGGTGCAGTGCTCAAATGGGTTCCAAAAGTTGTTGTCTAATCAGGTCAAAATGGCTTTTGTTCAAATCAGTTCAAAACCCGCGCTTCATTAATGGCTTTCGTGCATTTCAGTACGAAACCCGAGCTTCAAAGAAAGGAAAGTGCTTATTCAAAAAATTTCGAGCACTTATCCTAAAAATCAATGGCTTGTAAGTATTTCAGCTTACAACCCGGGCTTCAACGTTTTGGCTTATGCACACATAACAGTGTATAACCCGTTTTTCAAAGAAAGGACCCTGTTGTACGCTTTATTACAACAATCCTAAAAGATAAGAAGTTTTCATGCAAAGTTTTTCAAATCTAAACTTCTTAATCTTAAGCAAAATTTTATTCAAATATTCTTCAAAAGGTTTTTCAAATCTTTTCAAAAATTTTGCTTAAGATTTTTCAAATTGTTACTCCCCACTTGCTTCATAATTTACAAAAATGTCACATCCAATGCAAGTTATGAGGGGAGTAATTCAAAAACAACTTTGTTCCAAAAAGTTCATGCAAAACCGTTTCTCCCTATTAGCTTTCCAAAAACAATGATTTTAATCAAACGGTATCATAAATACCATCGAAATGCTATTTTTTAGGGGGAGAAATGTGATTAAAATGTGATCATGGTTCGAATCTCAAAGGAGCTCATCAGAAAGACTCAGATTAACCATCGAATTGACGAAGCTTAAATGTCAGCAATCGAAAAGATTTGTCCTGGACGGGTAATAATTTCAAGATGGTTACCCAGTGATGTAAGCGTGTCTCGCAAAGGACTTGTCTGAGTAGAATGTACCAATTCGAGAGATGATCATTGAATATGACCGGGACGGGTAATAATTTCAAGCTAGTCTAACTAGTGATGTAAGCGTGTCTCGCGAAGGTCATGTTCATTGAAAATTGATCATTTCAAATGTGCGAACTCTACCCAACATGTGCAATTTATTTCAAAATACATGAGCACATGTGAAGGGGGAGTATTTCAGAAAACGCAAAACTCTCAATGTGATCTAAATGTGTTTTCTCATAAACACTTTGAGAGATTTTCACAAAAGGTTTTATGGCAAGTGATCAACAAATCTAGGATAATCATGGTGTAATAAGGTGATTATGGTTAGGTAATGTCTAATGATCCGCCAGAACCGGAGGGATCTACCCAAGGACAATTCCAATAGCTTAGAATTAGAAGTCCTTAGGTATGATTGAAAAAAGGAGTATAATGAGAAAGGAGAAAGAAGGGGTTGAAGAATGAAAAAGAAAAGTTTTTGTAAGGGTGAAAACAAATAGCCCTCCATGAAAACTTAGGAAAGAAACCGGGTCAATACATATGCTATCGGTACTCACTAAGGTGATACTGATATTGAAGACAAGACGTCATGGACCCAGTGACGCGGTGCACAAACCCCTCCTAGCCACTCAGATATCTCTTAAAAGATATTTGTTTCATTTCTCACGGAGATCAATGCATAATCTATCGACCTCTCACTCCGAGATGTGTTGATATTGAAAAGGTGGCACTCTGCTCCATGCCTCCGACGACTAAAACCAAAATGCACATTATTGAGTCTAGAGCCATGAGATTCATCAAAGATCTCTTAGGAACACTTTCAATAAAATACACTTGTGTTCGCCAAAAAGGACATAAGTTGTAAGTGTCATAATGAGATCTGAACCTGGAAGAGCTGGACTATTTATTGCTAACTATTTTATGCAGGTACTGAAGAAAGTCCATCGATCATCGTATGTCTCAACATCTACAATGGAAGAAAAGACGCTGTAAATACATGAAGATGTTGATCAAGGCAAAGATCAATCCTAAAGGCGATACGATGAAGATCACAATGCATGAAGGAACAAAGAATCACAAAGTTCAAGACCCTGAAGTATAAAGATCTAATCACGTAGTGCATCTTTTGAATGACCATCCCTTAGGGGGAGATTGTTAGCTTTAATTTTATAGTTAAAGTGATGGTCATTCATTAATAATAGAACTTTGTAATATATGGGCTTATGTTAGATTTATTATCAGTTGTAAAAGTCCAATACAATGGACTCAAGCCCAAGCCCATCAAAAGCCCACAAGGCAAAGTGCTAGAAGTATTTAAAGCACAAACTTCTCATTTGAGAAGGTGGCTCACTGTGAAGAGTTGTGTGAAATAAAGAAAAGGTTTAACATATTCATATCTCTTTATATATCATATGATCCAACACCACAGTCCCATCATCTCATCTCTTGTGATTAACGTGCAACATATGTGTGATAAAGAGTGATTATCGACTACAACAGCTCAGCCCTACTCTGAATTGTGGAATAATAATTGAGGTTGTGCCTCATTGTAATACTGTGTTCTTTAGGCGTTTTACCTTTTCTCTTATTGCATATGCATTTTTTGTCTTCCCCTACGGGGTTTGGATGGTTGTCGAAACGGGACGGAAGGGGTATCATACTCCCATGACCTCCCCCCCCCCCAGTTTGACGATGCCAAAGTCTGTTAGGATCGTCGAACTTTGAGTAAAATAGGACGTTTTGGTTTCCCGAGGGATAGCCACTAGCCACTTTACCAATTTTAGGTCTGTCCGCAGGGTGAATTTTATAGCGTACTCATTTTCCTTCATTAAATAGGGTGGTTGGGATTTTCTTTGCTTTTTATCACATGCCTCCGGAGAGGGGGTGAGAGAAATCCTTCTTACGCGCTTCCTATTTCTGTTTAGCCGTTCGTACGTTTGACTTGACGGCCCTCTTCTTATGTTTGCCTCTTTTTTTTTGTTCCGGAGATATTTGTGTAACGCTGTTTTTGCAAACCGTTACGTTTTTTTATTTATTTATTTCCCCGCGTGCAATGGTCGTCATAAACTGGTTTCGTTCGGAGCAGGCGTCATCAGTGCGTAGCTGTGTCGCATTGTCCAAGGTCCGCGAGGGGCGTTTCTGCCGTCCAGTCGTTGCCTTATGAGTCAAGCGTTCTCGTCATCCGTTCGTGAGAGAAGGAGTGTTTTTGCCGTTGCGTATTAACTTTTGTGAAGTAGTTTTGCACAATCTGCTTGAAAGAGAGGGAGCGTTTATTATCCATTTCGATTTTTTATTGTGGAGTGGTTTTGCCCGATCCGCTCGTAAGAGAGGGAGTGTTTTCACTATCCACATCATTTTTTTTATTTGTGGAGTGGTTTTGCACGATCCGCTCGTAAGAGAGGGAGTGTTTTCACTATCCACTTTATTTTTTATTGTGGAGTGGTTTTGCAAGATCCGCTCGTAAGAGAGGGAGTGTTTTCACTATCCACTTTATTTTTTTATTGTGGAGTGGTTTTGCACGATCCGCTCGTAAGAGAGGGAGTGTTTTCACTATCCACTTTATTTTTTATTGTGGAGTGGTTTTGCACGATCCGCTCGTAAGAGAGGGAGTGTTTTCACTATCCACTTTATTTTTTATTGTGGAGAGTGTTTTCACTATCCACTTTATTTTTTATTGTGGAGTGGTTTTGCACGATCCGCTCGTAAGAGAGGGAGTGTTTTCACTATCCACTTCAGTTTTTTATTGTGGAGTGGTTTTGCAAGATCCGCTCGTAAGAGAGGGAGTGTTTTCACTATCCACTTCGGTTTTTTATTGTGGAGTGCGGATGGACATCGTTTTCTATTTCCGCTAGTCATCTTGCTTAACAGGGTCACCAATTATCATAGATGTTAATAATTATTCGCTTACATTTTCCACAAAAGATAGCTCTTGCAACAAAAAGACAATTCTGGGAGCGAATTACATTGCGGACCTTATCATAATTAACTTCTTACCATGCTTTATTGGAGAGGCTTTGATTTCAAAGCCTTACAGGTGGAGGTTTTGCAACCAAAGCTTCTTTACCCTCCTTCGTTCACGGTTCGTTTTCTTCTCGAAGATCATCGCTCATCGCCATGCCTGGGTGAACGTTCAAGGTAGCAATTCCGTCTGGGGTGGGAAACTTCACCATGGACTGTCTGACTAACGTGACGGCTCTTAAATCCGCCAGACCTGTCCTTTCCAGGATCATATTGTAGGGTGATGTAGAGTGTATGACATAGAACTCCATGCGTAGCTCTCGGTTTCTTCCACGGCTGCCGAAAATTGTTTCCAGAACTATCCTTCCACTAGGGGTGCTATTCTCACCTGTGAAACCCACTAGATCAAAATCAGTCTCCCGGATTCGGCCCTTTTCCTTGGACTCCAACCTGCGAAAGCAGGACCCGTACATCACATTCACCGCTGACCCTTCATCCACGAGTATTTTCCGGACCAGATGCCCTCCCACCGTTCCTTCGATGACTAGGGGACTGTGTGACAGGTCCGCGGTTATTTTGGGGAGGAAAGTTATCGGGATGTTCATCCAATCCCCGTTTATCTGCTTGAGATCTCTCTTGAGGCTGTCTGGGGAGCTTTGTATTAAGTTAATGATTTTGGCCTTCCCGTTGTCAGTCCTTTTTTGCGGTTCCCTCACTTTCCCCACGTCCTGCTGTCTAAAATCTTTGATGAGGTGATCCAGCTTTCCAGATTCCAATGCAGATGCAAGTTGCTTCTTTAACTGGAAGCAATCATCGGTTTGGTGTCCTTTCTCCCTATGGTACTCGCAATACTTGTCCAGGTTCTCTCTCCTTGGCCTTCCCGTCATGGGAGGTGGAGGAGGCAGATTAAGGTGATGCTCGGTAGCTAAGATTTCTCGGGGAGGTTTAGTTAACGACATGAGTCCCAGCCGCTGATGAGGTAGCTTAGGTGGGTCATGTCGGCGGTATTCCAGCAGGGGTGTGTCATGCCTGGGAAGGTCATTACGATGATAACTTCGGAGAGGAACCACGTAAGGGTGCTGGGTATCCCTTTGCCGATGATCATTCCGACGCTCGACCCGCGGTCTCTCACCTCGGAGACTGTGGATGCTTCTCTTGTTTGATTCGAAACCCTCACCCTTGGGAAGCTCTGTACAGCGGAATGCCTCTTCGGACCTTATGAAGTCGTCAACTCGGGTGAACATCTCTGTGACAGAAGCGGGAACTCTGTCGGAGAATTTCTTGGCCAAGGATGGACACTTATGCGCACTCATAAAAGTCGAGATCCTCATGATTTCAGAGACACCGCTTATGTAACTAGCTTCATCTGTCCATCTTTCCTTAAAATCCGGATGGGATTCATGGGCTCGCCTGATGATCTTCGTGATCCCAGTAGGGTTCTTCTTGCACTTCTTTCTCAGAGAGAATCTTGTGGAAAACTGTTCTCTTAGGTCATCCCAGCTGTCAATGCTCCCAGGGGTTATCCTGTCAAACCATCCTCCGGCTGCTCCATCTAGTGTATGTTGGAACATTCGGCACCACACGGGCATTGGCCACTCCCCCTGGTTGGCCGCCCCGGCGAACTTGGTGAGATGGTCATTCGGATCCGTCGACCCGTCGTAGAACCGCATGTTCAGTGGCATTGTGTAGTTCGGGCCGGAGAATTCTACTATGCGGCGGGTGAAGGGTGATCTCGACATTTCTTTAATGGGTTTGCTCAGATCATCATCTCTTCCTTTGTCCTTAGTATGACTTACGTCGTCCTCTTTACCTTTGCCTTTGACATGACTTGTGTCATCTTCAAAGTTCAGTTGTATCGGCTTAAGAGCACTCCCGGTTAGCGTGTTGTGTTTCTTGATGAGGTCAGTTAACGAGGCTACTTGGGCTACTATCATCTCTTGCAAGCTAGGAGATTCTCCTCCCGGACGGTCGTGCCCGCCCAAGATGTTGCCAGCATTAGGATTAGGGTTCTCCATTTCATTCTAGATGTTATTGATTGGGTCTCGTCTTTCGTTTGTTTCGATTTCCTCTTCCTCGTGGTGTGGAGATGAGAAAGATGGACCGGCCATTGCAATGCTTCAGTAGATTGAATAGCGGGTCCCACGGATGGCGCCAATTTGTTGAAGTAACGACCCACGGGGATCTTACTTCCTTGATCTAACCTTCGTTCAGGTCTTCTGTCTCTCGAATGTCCTGCACACAAGTGACACATACGTTAGGCTCGCCCTGGGAAGTGTCCCAGGACCAACCTCCGGCGTGAGAGTGAGTATTGGTACTATTGATATGAACAGTGCAATGAGAGTAAATGCTATGACAGGTTAAAATTCAATGTGCATTATAAATGTGAGCTTGGGTATTTATACTACTCGTACCTACTGTACCTGTTCATCTCTAGACTAGGTGTTGTGACGTGTCTCAGGTCTATCTCTGACATGACAGGTAAGTGTCAGGTCACGTGGGGGAATCTAATCCCGGGAAATCGGGACATGTGTCATTTGACATGACAGCTCGGGGCGGGAGACGATATCCGGACGTTGGCCTTGGCCGAAGGTTAAGGCCGGAGGTCAGACCGAAATCCGGACAGGAATATCGTCCGGGCATATACACCAACAGTGGCCGATTAGCGCATAGGCGGCGATTAATCAGCCTTGCAGGCCTTTTCTTTTTTGCAACACTGCTAGAACTTCTATAAAACTTGAATCAATAGCAATTGGAATGTGGTAATTTTGTGCCGTTAACGATTTCAAAGTCGTGCAAGGCTTACTTCAACACATATATATAGAAATCATTTCTCTAGAGAGTCTTGAGACAACCTGACCCAACCCATTTCGAATAGTAAAAAAAGACCCTCAGATACTTGATTGTCTTGAGCTCCAACATCTCTTTGTGGGTCACCGGAAACCGCCACTTGATCGTCCTTGACGGGATTCAACGAGTTAGCTGATCCATGACATGGGCTGGGCCTAGGTTAGGCCGTGGTCCCTTTGGCGAGATGCTAGAATAACTGATGTGAGTCCCATATTGAGGTGGTGGCCTAGTTTTACTAATATGAGTATCATTAACTTTGAGTTGTTGCTTTTGTATTTATGCAGCATCTGATTCAGTAGCGATACGAGCACCAGCAACAACCGCAGCTGCTTTTACTGCATCTGAACCTGTGGGAAGCGGTCTAGTTGAGAATGGTTGAGGTCTTGGAAACGGTCTTTTTGGTCCTGTAGGGGTAGAATCGTAAGACGGAGAGTCGATTACCATTGGTTGTGCTGAGATGTTTCCAGGAAGAGTTGTACCAAAGGGTGAAGCCGACTTTGGAATATCAAGTCCGGGCTTAACAACTAGCATCATTAAATTCCTATGCCACAAGTATATGTTTTTTCCCTAATGTATTGTGGTTTCGTTAAGAATTTTAGTAGTGTAGAGGTGTGGAAATTCGGGTTTTTGGGTCGGGTCGGGTGGCGTTAACTTATGTTGCAAATGGATTTACGTCCTTGGATGCTTGATTTATTTTGAGGTGGTTCTTGTGTATAGATTCATGATAGATATATTGCTTGTAAAACTAGAGATGTGGAAGATAGGCTGATTTTCATGATAAATTTATGTTTGGGTTGAAGTGGTTCACTTATAGTACGGGTTGGCTGTAATAATCTAAGTTTGACCCATTCCCCTTTTTAGGTAAGTTACAGATTTGAGCCGTTTCAGAATTCTTACCTTAGCTGCTTCAATTTCTGATTCTTGAATTGAATGTCAAACGACAATGGCCGCGTCATGCACACAAAGAATAAATCAGATTTCCTAAAGAATGGCTTGTGCCATTGCCTGTCAACAATATATGCATAAATAAAGCATTGAATTCAAAGCTACAGGTACCAAGTTCACCATTTTTCCTTCTGGATGCAAACGTCGACACATTTATCGTCTTTTGTTCAGCAGTTCCAATTTTTGTTGCTATAGGGAAACATTATACCTTCACCAACCCTGGCCTTCGTGCAAGACATGGCTTTCACTCGGGACTATATTTGGTGGTAGCGTGCTTTATGTTATTACTGATTATCAGTTCACGTTCATGGCGTATAGTTGGGCTAAACACTCGTCGTTAATTGAAACAATTGTATGTTTGGTGGGGTCATGTATCAGAAGTCTACTAGCAACAAGCCTAAAGCCAAGCCTGTTGGTTTGTGGTCGTTGCGTGTAATTATTTATACGGCTAGAGCCTATCGGGGGCACACATGAATACACATGGGATACGTTTATTATGTATTTAATATATATATATATATATATATATATATATATATATATATATATATATATATATATATATATATATATATATATATATATATAACCACCAAAAACATACATGCAGGGACGGAACTTGAGCAGTTTTATTGGGGGGGCCGAAATGATCGTAAAGTTATACAACTCTTTTGTCTCCAAATTTTCAGGGGGGCAGAATGTAAATATATTTTTTTTTACATTAAAATAGCATGAAACTTATAATTAGAAGCAAGATTTTTGGGGGGGCCACAACCCCCTTTGGCCCTTATTATATTCCGTCCATGCATACATGCACGCCTTTTAAAATAAAATAAAAATACATGCAAATCATCAATAATCGTAAGTATCCACCTATGTTCTTCAATATCATCATGAACTCATCCTCTTTTTTCACAAAAACCTTACACACGGCCGCAATATTGTCATTGCACGCCTTATAAGAACATACATGCACACCTTCAAAGAAAAATTTTGTATTTCCAATTTCTTATCAAATTCTTTAGAACAACCATGTTTTTTTAAAAACATATATGTTGTTTTTAGAACATATGTGCAAAAATACAATTATTGAAGGCGTGCATGTATGTTTTTGTTGGTTCTGTCAGTTTCTGCAGATAAGATGGTTCTCGCAAGAAAGTCTCACTATATATATATATATATATATATATATATATATATATATATATATATATATATATATATATATATATATATATATATATATATATATATATATAGTGTAACTTTATTTTCAGAACTCCCTTAAGTGCGGGAACTGCGAGAACTCCCTATGAACCATTAGATTGTTTGATCAATGGCTATAAATAATTGGGCCATTAATGTAATTAACTGAAAGATTGGGACAATATTTGCGAAGCTGAAAGGGTAATTATGGGATTTCACTAAAAAAATTAAACTACACAAATATTTTTTTTCCAAATCAGTTTTCACATTTCATCTTCTTCTGCACAACCCACAACCCTAGCCGCCCCCTCCACAACCCTAGCCGCCACCATCAACCGCGAAACCCACCATTTATTTGAGTAGATCTTGTCGTTTTGAAGGTATTTGGAGATAGATCGAAGGTGTTTTGCTCATGTTTGTTCCTCCACCGCCACCACTTCATAACATGTATGTTTTTTCGGTGAACATACTTGTTTTTTCGATGAACATACTTGTTTTTCAGTACACATTTTGGTTTTAATAGAACATACATGTTATTCATTGAACATAATTGTTTTTACATAGAACATACATGTTATGATAGTTGTTGTGATTAATTTTCGTTTCTTATTTGTTTGTGGTTTAATTATTTTCGTGCATGTTTGTTTCAGATTGATTGATGAAGATGATGATATCATTTAAGACCGGAAAGTGGATGAACACGAATATACATGA
This sequence comes from Artemisia tridentata subsp. tridentata, assembly GCA_021014915.2. Lineage (NCBI taxonomy): Eukaryota > Viridiplantae > Streptophyta > Magnoliopsida > Asterales > Asteraceae > Artemisia > Artemisia tridentata. The sequence goes on along the minus strand of CP139509.1, from coordinate 510,153,433 downwards.
AGATAGTTTGCGACTTTTGAAGATATATGATTATTGCATGTGTTTTGTACTTGTAATCAAGTGAAATGTAACATTTAAGTCTATCAATATTGTTTTTCTTTTATGATGATTTATGTTCTTTAATTTGTGTTTCAACCTTTCAAATAAAATAATGATCATTGATGCGTGGTTTTGTAACCTTACAACAGGTTTTACCTCTCGAGGGATCTCAAGAGGCTTACAACCCCACCAGGCAGTGTACCTGACCGATGTAGTATAGTGTAGTGGTAAGTACGGGGGATTGATCGTTCTCCACAGGGAATAGTGTTCGTTAGGTATGAAAGGCTACTCTAATTAGGTCTAAGGGTTGAGGAAGATTTTTTTATGTTTTTATATTTTTTTTTATGAAAGCAAGTAAAATCTCGGTTTTGAAGGAGTGGGCGGAATTAGTTGCTAGTCAACTAACCCAAATTACTACAAATGCAATAAAATAAAATAACAAAAATGAAAAGTGGTGAGAAACTTATGTGTAGAGAAATGTGTTTACTTAGATTTCCTTACTCCCTAACTATCTTTTACCGGTTAATTAGTGTGTATTAGTCGCGTGGATGACGGGTGTATTCCTTAATACCATTCGTGGGGTGGCGTACTTACTTCCCCAAACTCTACAAGCTCCTACTTCACTCCTATGTCGAGCCGGCTAGGAAGCTCCTAACATGGGATCACTAGAATTCGCTTGTGCATTAAATACAACCATAAAAACCTTTAGTACGCGTTTGGTTCATGTTTCTTAAGACGTTCAAGCAAGTTACCGAATAGGAAGTTAGCCAGTTTTCTTAAGCCTAACATAGATAAGCAATCATCCAATACAACTACCAACACACTAACAACCAATAATCAATAGCTAGGTTTCATTAGATCTAAGCAAACACAAGATAAAATTAGCCTAACATGTTAAACAAAAGACAAGCATAAGATAAAATCAAACAACACATAGACATATTGAATGATTAATTGATTACTTATCTTTCAATGAAACATGGAAGATCTCAAGGCTAAAAGCCCTGAAAAAGGAGCTAAAATCGTCCTAGGGTTTTATCCCAAAATTCCACACACTAAGCTCTCCCTTATGACAAAAAATTAGAAAACTATATATAGACTTTTGCATCTGACGGCGTCACCTTATGGATTGTGACGCCGTCACCTCGCCGCTTTTAGGGTTCTCGGATGACCATCTTGACGCCGTCCCTCTTTAATTCTCCAAAATCCGTTCTGGCCTATCAAGGCTTGACGCCCTCACCTCTTGAACGTGACGCCGTCCCCTTGTGAATTAAGCCGTGACGCCCTTGATTTAGTTAAAGCTTGACGCCGTCAGAATTCTCATGCTAACTCACTGGCCCGTCATGAGTAAATTTCACATCCCACTTTTCTTGCCAAGGCATGACGCCGTCTGGAGTTAATGTTGACGCCGTCAAAGGTAACTTTCAGCACAATTTTGAGACTTTGCCGTTTTCTTCACTTTGATGCTCCAAAAACGTCCAAAATGCCTCCTTTTCCAGATTTCTCCTCAAAAGTACCTAAAATGACAAAAGGAACGATTTAGGGCGATATTTGATCAAATAAATACGATTTCGGGCTTAAATGACCCCTTAAAAGCGGTACACTTTTCGCCTCATCAAATACCCTTACACTTGAGATTTGCTTGTCCTCAAGCAAATGCGCTTTTATTCTAATCAAAATACAAGTTAGGGGTCATTTAATGCAAACATAAAAGTAATTACAACAAACAATCGTTCCACTTCAATCATAATAAGCACGGAGATTATAAACTAGCACCTCACAAGTAGTGTTTAGATACTCACATCTCTCAAGTGTCATCAAAATAAATCTCATAAATGAAAACGGAAAATATCTCTCACTACCTGTCATAGCAAATAGATTACCATAGGCTTGAGAAAGGATCAAAAACCTCCTCCACTAGGCGTAAGCACCTAAGATAAACTATCAAAGAGGGCTTTTAAATGGGTTATAACGTTAGGTGTAGGGAAAAGGAAAACACGGTTTGGTTGGATAAAGGATGTTTTACTGGTGGCTAGTTAAAAATCTTGATCAATTACATGTACTATACAATGTTGCTAAGCCAAGACTAGACTCGATCTTATGCTAGAAACGAAATAACAAAATAACAAAAACATAAAACAAACATAAAATAAAACGGGATGGTAGTCCGTATGTTTTTTCTATTTTTCTTTTTCTCATTTTTTTGTGTTTTTCATATATATATATATATATATATATATATATTTTTTTTTTTTTTTTTTTTTTTTTTTTTTTTTTGCATACACTTTTGCCCTACCATCCAAAATAATACATCAAAGGGGCGTTGCATTCCCCTTACACTTGAATTTTTACATAACTTTACAATTACTAATCTAATGACTCGAATTAAGATAATTGAAAAACTTGGAGTACTTTTAAAATATTTAGCACATATGGGGGTAATAAATGATGTTCTTCCCCGTTACTCCATTACACTAGTACTTTACCCATGAGTCCCAATCGTCCCAAAACAATATGTACAAGGATATGACTCGACTTAGCAACCATGTAATCAACTAGATAATTAACTTGGGTTTAAACAAATGTTGTAACAATAATGCACTAAAAATGAGTGCATACAAGGTAGGCTAAGGCGATTTGGGTGTACATTTTAGTGGGGTGTAACAAATTCTTCCTTTAAGTAAAATGCTTAAAGGTCGAAACGAAAAGATAGGCTCTGAGGGGTGTACTAGGGGTATCGTGTACTAAAAATGAGTACAACGCAAAGGGTGTGGGAGAATTACTTGACCAATGTAGCCAAAGTAATTATAACAAAAACACAGGTGTAAAACAATGGGTTAATCCTAATGCCTCTTATCATTTAGTAAATCTAACTACACGAATGTAGTCTCACTTGTGGCCTTGGAATGGTCCTAACGCAAGTTCTAGAATCTAAGTGCTACCGGTACACACATCATAGCATAAATGCTTTTCCTACCAATTCTAGGGGCGAACCTCACATATTTGGGGTGGAAAATTTTTTAGTGGTACGGTTTTTGTGCTAGTCATATAACTCCTATCCATGAGACGCTCATTAAGATCAAAGTTTCACTCCTATATGTTGTAAAAAATTTTAAATTTGGCACTAAAATTACCCTAACAGGTATTTCTCTCAGTTTTATTACACATCTACTATCAAACAAACAAAAATCAAGCGCAATTGTATTCTCTAAAATCGTACTTTTACCCTCCCCTTACACTTAAGATGAACATTGTCCCCAATGTTCAAATAACAAGATGTAAAAGAAAAAAATAAAAGAATGAAATCAAATACTCCCCTGATTCGCTCGTTGGATAATGAAATTACACGGTTAAATCTTCTTCCAAGGTAATGTTGAAGCTCCATGACTAATGCATCGCCATAAGCTTGATTCCATAAACATCTCCTTGTCCAAAATAACCTGTTAAACCTGAGAAAGCAAACACGAAAACCTGCATAACATCGGCGGGATAAAATCTATATATAAGGATATAATGCTTGTGGAATGATAATTTTGCAGATTCCTGGAGATTATAAGTTGGAGATTTTAATAAGAACTTTTTTTAAAAACAAAAATTTCAAAAATTTCTGAAAATTAAATCTGACGCCGTCAGGTTATAAACCCTGACGCCGTCAGAAATGACCTGACAAAAATTTTCATTTTAAGTTTCCGGAAAATTTCTGGAAAAACCTTTACCTTACTTCCTGGAAATCCTGCAAAACATCACTATGACTCGATACAAGCATTTGACTCAAACAAATACTAATATGTATGCTAATTTATTACTATTACGATTCATGTTAATTTGTGTTCTAATAAACCGATTTAGATTTCCCTTACACTTATCTTTTGCAAAATACCTTTATATGTAGTTAAGACGAAGTTAAAAACAAAATAAAGCATTTTCACAAATTAGTTTTGAACATGAATCAATAAGAATAAAAATTAAACACACATACGGAAACAAATAAAATCAAACAAACAAATAAATAAACACACAAAGCAAATAAAACAAATAAAGCTTGGGTTGCCTCCAAGAAGCGCTTTTCTTTATTAACGAGTCTTGTAGCTAGACTCAAAGTCACGCTACCCTATATAAGTGAGCTCGTCATCGAGGACGTCTTTAGGGTTAAGCTTGGATTGAAGTTTCCTATTGGTCCGCTTAGTACGATATGTCTTTTCAAACTTCTCTCCATCCGGGTCATACAATGTCATCTTGATATGCCATGACCCATCTCCATCTTTGGGTGGTTTATCCCAATTCCACTTATGATCATCTTCCTCACAAATCCACTTATTCATTCCTAGGTTAATTGGCAAAACTCCTAGGAAATCAATCATCCTTCTAAAAACTAGAGGGTCTTCAAATGGATCCAATTCGGTGTCCCTAGCCAAGAGTTGTTCTACCGTATGTGTTCGGTTAACAAAGTCCTCTTCTAGGTAAAATGGGCGTTGGGGTCCTATGAAGTCTCTATCAATCCAAGGTCCATATCTAGATGGTCTCCTATTTAATTCTAACCAATGGGGTGTCGGTTCCTCACTAGTATCATAGGCGTGTTTCTTAACATCATAGATTGACCAAGTATTTCCTTCTCCTACCGCTATCTTAGATTCCTTACAATCAATCATAGCACTAGCGGTCGCCAAAAATCCTCTACCTATCAACAAGGGGCATGTAGGGTCGCTAACCATATCAAGGACGTGGAAATCGGCTAAAATGGTTAGTTTTCCAATGTGCACTAACACGTCCTTAACTACTCCAACCGGGTAAGCAACACTTCCATCCGCTAAGCCTATTATTACCTCGGTTTCTTCAAGTTTTCCAAGTTTTAGAGAGGTGTAGAGAGGTAACGGAAGTAGGTTAAGGCTTGATCCAAGATCGGCTAATGTGTCATAAGCCTCCGAATTACCGATCTTGCAAGGTAGAACAAATAAGCCCGGATCATCTAATTTCTTAGGTAGCTTATTTTGAACAAAGGCGGTCCCTTTTTCGCCTAACTTGAGCTTCTTCTCATCCAACTCATCAACAACCGGACTTTCAAGGTGGAGCTCCTTGAATTCTTCGTCAAGGTTTTGAGTGGAAGGTGTTTCAACTATGTTGTTGACCAATTTGGATGTCATAACTTCTTGGTCATTTGGAACGATTTGGGTTTGTTTGAAACACGTGCTCACGGAATTGACCGAATAATATTGTGGACAAGAACTAGGGGACGAAACCGATGAAATAGCGTTGACGTTTAGTTTCGGGTTCTTGACCGTGTTGCTAGGGAGTGCTCCCATTTCTCGGTCATTGAGGGCTTTCAACAAGGTGTCAATCTTATCGGTCATCTCGCTTTGTTTTTGTTTGAAATCGGCTTCAAACTTGGCTAAACGAGCTTCTTGAGATGCCATAAATTGAGACATCAATCCTTCAAAGTTATCGGTACTACCATTGCCGGAAGGATTGTTGTTGAAAGTACGGTTCGAGTTGGAACCGCTTGATTGGAAACGATTAGGTGGGTTGGAAGAATTGGTTTGTTGTGAGTTTTGGTTTTGTTTCCACCTAAGGTTCGGGTGATTTTTCCATGAGGGGTTGTATGAGTCACCGTAATGGTTTGGCTCGGGTTTGAAAGTGTACCACTTGTCTCCCGCTCCGTCGGTACGCGAGGATGCGTAGTCCACAAAAGCTTGTTCGGGGAGTTCCATGCAATCACGAGTGTCGTGGGGACCACTACATAATTCACATGAAGAAGTGATTTTGTTCACTTGGCTTGAAGGTTTAGGAGCCTCGTAGGATTTCATGAGGAACTTGACTTGGTCTTCAAGTTCTATGATCCTACGGTCGGAAGTGCTTGAATTGTTAGAAGGCAAAGATATTGCCTTGACCGTTTTATTCAAATCACGGGGATCACTCCAACTTTCGTTGTCATAAAGAGCAAGATCCTCTAGGAGAGCCCATGATTGTTCCGCACTTAGATCACGTAGCTTGCCACCGGCCGATTGGTCAATGGTTTGCCTCGTGGGGAGATTGATATGGTCATAGAAGATTTGGACTTGGAGCCAAAGTTCTATGCCATGGTGAGGGACTTTTTGGAGTAAGTCCTTGAATCGAGTCCATGCCTCGTAGAGAGTTTCGCCTTGACGTTGTTGGAACATCAAGATATCATTCCTTAGCTTGGTAGTTCTTCCCGGTGGGAAAAACTGAGCAAGGAAACGAGTAGTGAGATCATCCCAAGAGGTAATGGATCCTGCGGGTTGACGTTCTAGCCACTGACTAGCTTGGTCCCGCAGAGAGAATTGAAAGAGACGCAATCGGGTCGTCTCTCGAGTGGCAACATCAAGGTCTATAGAATCAACGATTTTAAGAAAGTCCTTGAGATGTTGATTAGGATCTTCAGAACGAAGTCCATGGAATGCGCATCCGCTTTGCACCAACCGGATGGTGTCGGATCGCAAGGGTGTGATATTGGCTCCTTGAGTGAGCTCAATGGTGTTTCGATAGCCATGGTGGCTAGGACGGGAATACTCTCCTAAAGTACGGGCTCTAGGAGGTGGTGGTGGTTGTTGTGGTGGTGGGTTGTGTGGGTTAAGGATATTACCATCTTCCATGATGTCGGATGGTATGGTTACGAACAAAGACACGAAGAAAATAGATAGACTAAAGAAAACCTAGAAAAATAAAATAAAAATCTCACTAGAAAGGAATCTAGTGAGTAGACCTAATAGAAATAAAAAATTCAACCTAAACAATAACTATTCCCCGGCAGCGGCGCCAAAAACTTGATGCGTGGTTTTGTAACCTTACAACAGGTTTTACCTCTCGAGGGATCTCAAGAGGCTTACAACCCCACCAGGCAGTGTACCTGACCGATGTAGTATAGTGTAGTGGTAAGTACGGGGGATTGATCGTTCTCCACAGGGAATAGTGTTCGTTAGGTATGAAAGGCTACTCTAATTAGGTCTAAGGGTTGAGGAAGATTCTTTTTATGTTTTTATATTTTTTTTTATGAAAGCAAGTAAAATCTCGGTTTTGAAGGAGTGGGCGGAATTAGTTGCTAGTCAACTAACCCAAATTACTACAAATGCAATAAAATAAAATAACAAAAATGAAAAGTGGTGAGAAACTTATGTGTAGAGAAATGTGTTTACTTAGATTTCCTTACTCCCTAACTATCTTTTACCGGTTAATTAGTGTGTATTAGTCGCGTGGATGACGGGTGTATTCCTTAATACCATTCGTGGGGTGGCGTACTTACTTCCCCAAACTCTACAAGCTCCTACTTCACTCCTATGTCGAGCCGGCTAGGAAGCTCCTAACATGGGATCACTAGAATTCGCTTGTGCATTAAATACAACCATAAAAACCTTTAGTACGCGTTTGGTTCATGTTTCTTAAGACGTTCAAGCAAGTTACCGAATAGGAAGTTAGCCAGTTTTCTTAAGCCTAACATAGATAAACAATCATCCAATACAACTACCAACACACTAACAACCAATAATCAATAGCTAGGTTTCATTAGATCTAAGCAAACACAAGATAAAATTAGCCTAACATGTTAAACAAAAGACAAGCATAAGATAGAATCAAACAACACATAGACATATTGAATGATTAATTGATTACTTATCTTTCAATGAAACATGGAAGATCTCAAGGCTAAAAGCCCTGAAAAAGGAGCTAAAATCGTCCTAGGGTTTTATCCCAAAATTCCACACACTAAGCTCTCCCTTATGACAAAAAATTAGAAAACTATATATAGACTTTTGCATCTGACGGCGTCACCTTATGGATTGTGACGCCGTCACCTCGCCGCTTTTAGGGTTCTCGGATGACCATCTTGACGCCGTCCCTCTTTAATTCTCCAAAATCCGTTCTGGCCTATCAAGGTTTGACGCCCTCACCTCTTGAACGTGACGCCGTCCCCTTGTGAATTAAGCCGTGACGCCCTTGATTTAGTTAAAGCGTGACGCCGTCAGAATTCTCATGCTAACTCACTGGCCCGTCATGAGTAAATTTCACATCCCACTTTTCTTGCCAAGGCATGACGCCGTCTGGAGTTAATGTTGACGCCGTCAAAGGTAACTTTCAGCACAATTTTGAGACTTTGCCGTTTTCTTCACTTTGATGCTCCAAAAACGTCCAAAATGCCTCCTTTTCCAGATTTCTCCTCAAAAGTACCTAAAATGACAAAAGGAACGATTTAGGGCGATATTTGATCAAATAAATACGATTTCGGGCTTAAATGACCCCTTAAAAGCGGTACACTTTTCGCCTCATCAATCATAAATAAAAGTGTTAGCTAAAAAAACATGTATGCACCTTCACTATTTGGAGAAAAAACATGTATGCACATTGGCTATTTGGAGAAAAAAAAATGTATGCACCTTTGCCTATTTGAAAAAAAAAAAAAAAAAAAAAAAAAAAAAAAAAAAAAAAAAAAACGGAATTTTAATTTGAAAAAATAATCCGAATTTTAAAATTTATAGAAAAGGGAATTATAAAATAAAACAAAAATAATATGAAAATGTCTTTTACTATTATACCCTTTTGAATTAAATAAAAATAACAAAAATGCTATGGAGCATTAAATGATGTACATTGTGTATTATTAGTTGTAAAAAGATGGTTCTCGCAGTTCCGGCACTTAAGAGGGTTCTGAAAATAAAGCCCCCTATATATATATATATATATATATATATATATATATATATATATATATATATATATATATATATATATATATATATATATATATATATATGTCGTGTATATTTATTGTTAGAAAAATGACTTAAACATTAAGGGTTATTTGGAATTTGGAAACTAATCAATTACGGTTAGTTTTGCCTATAAATAGAGATCATTAGCATTATAATAATTTGTACCTTTTGAATTTGTGTTTGGCACCGTTTGAATTAGAAGTTGGCACCTTTTAACAATTGTTAGTTTAACCGTTAGACGTTATAAACTAATTAAATAATGTTAAATACAAAAGAGGGACTTAGATGTACGAAAACCAAACCCTCGGGACTCCATCCCAATAGTCGGCTGAATAGAATGGACTAGAAGGGGGTTGGTTGTCGATTTTTGGAAAGGGCTAGAACTTGGAGAGCAAGTTTGGGTGCTCATTGTTTAGGCGTTATAAACACCCTTACCCTCATTGTTTTGGTCGTTTTTTTCACAAAAAACAAAAACCAAAATCGTTTTTGCTTTTCCCTACACTCCACGACAATACCCTAAAAGGGTTTGTTCTTTCCATTCGTTCAAGGCAAGCAATTAACAAAAGAACATAAATCTTTGTTTGATTTCTTAGCTAGGTCGACCATGGAGAGTGGGACGATATTGGATTGCCAAGTTGATAGACTAAGCAACTTGCCAGATGATCTTATATATAAAATCCTCTCGTATGTCGACATCGTAGATTCTATCAGATTAAGTTTTGTGTCTTCTAGATGGAGGTTTATTTGGACTTCAATGCCCAATCTCAATTTTTTTTCAAGTGACCAACTATTGTGGAAACCCTCATGCTATCATGAATTTGTTGAAGATTTTCTCGCTGCCCGTAATGATAAGATAGACGTATCTTCTGTCAACCTGCACTTTCCTACTAACCTGCACCTTCCTTCTCGGGATTACCACCCTGTCAAGACCCAAGTCTGACCAGCAGGAACAAACACACGACAGAAACAAGAACAAAACAACTGGAACAAAACAGAAAACTTGCACCAAGTATAAATAGAATTCGCTCTCTATTAATCAGAAACTTACAAGCTCAAGAAAACTGATATCGATTACATCTACAGTCCATGTGCTCGGCTGTTGTTTATATAGGGAATAGAAACACGCTTTCCTAATCCTAATATAACTAGTAAACCGACATTCACCAATGGGCTTGGGTCGGCTGCTGCTGCCCCATGGGCTCGGGTCAGACATTAGCCCAACACCCTGAATTGTCTGTCAACATAATTCTGGAGTATGCATTCTCTCACAATGTCCAACAACTGACTATTAGCATTGGAGTTGCAATTCTTCCCTCTCGGTTAAAATCTAAGTCGCTCAAACATCTCAGATTGATTAACACTACTATTGATTGTCGTTCTGATTCCACCCCTTGGGATCTCCCGGCTTTAACTACATTACGTCTCCACCATGTTTCATTGTATAACTGCAGTTCTATTTTAGCCATGTGTCAGAACTTGAAGAATCTTACCTTAGAGGAATGTGAAGTGTTTGAAGACTCGGATCGTTTCACTATAATTAATTCCCAACTTCTTAGTCTGACGCTTAAAAAAGTAAAATGGAAGGTGGATTTTGTAAAAGTGGACACACCTCAGCTAAATAACCTAATATTTGTGGATACACCTCAACGGGAAGTCTTCTACACTGGACGTAGGCGTATTAGTGAATTCTCATGGGAACTTACTATTTCTGCACGTGACCTTACCTACTTACGCATTAAAGGTTCTTATTTTCCTAAGTTATCCTTGGATGGATGCCCTTCTTTGGAGAAGGTGGATCTCTGTATATCTCATCCACAAAAGACAGATGTTCATAGAATCTCTGATCTGTTTCAACGTCTCCACAGTGTCAAATCTCTTGCACTTAGCTTGGAGATTGTCGAGCTTCTTTCTACCTCGGAAGAAGTTATCTCACATCAACCTTGCCCGTTTCCTAGCTTAAAGAGTTTAAAGATTTATCCGTTACAGGGTTTAAAGACTTTACCGTTACAGTGTTTGACTTGTCAATTAAAGAGTAGCTTAGAGATTTTTCAAACTCAACCGGATGAGGAGCAAGAAGCAATGAAAATAAAATTGTCTGCTGAAGTTACAAATTATTTGCTTGGCAGTTCTTCAAATGCGACCTTTACAATGGTCTCACATGAGGAAGCTAGAGCTATAAAAATCACCGAAGTGGCATACCGCCTTATGGCAGCTTTATGGGAGATTCTAGAGGAAAGAGAAGCTTATACTGACACTAAAAGGGCTAATGTGGAGTGGAAGAAGACACTTGCTGATAGCCGTAGTGAAGATTTCAAAAGATAGATTAGGCCACCGGATGACACTGAAGTGATATTCCGCAAGCTGCAAAATATAAAATTACTACTCACCAAGGTGCTTGCATCAAAAAGGGTTGAGATGCAAGCATGTTTTTCTAGATTGTATGCAAAAACCAAGACCATCGTGAATAAGATGATAGTTGATATGAAGAATCAATGTGATATACAACAACGCATTTTCAGTGGGTACTTGGATGAAATTGCTTTGTCTTCTTAGAAAAATAGCTTCTGAAGGACTGGTGCTATGTGGATCGAAGACGTTTGAGTATCTTAAAGAACGATGGTAGAAACTGCAATGGAATTGTTTTGACATTTTTTGTTTCTAGTTTGTTATGCACGAATTTTACACTTTTGGAACGAAAGATTAGCTTTCTTCCCAAGCTATTCACTTGTTTAAATACACTCGTTGTCTAGGGTTTAGGACGGTGTTAGTTTTTATTGAAATCAATAAACGAATTACCCAACTTTGGGACTTCAATTATCTTCTTATTATTCTTGTTATTTGGCCATTACGATCTGTGTTTTAGCATATCAGACTTACAGAAACTTTTGAAAGGTACTAGTACATTTGTTTGACTGACATGGTTAATGCTTCTTGTTCTAGAATAATGTTTGGTACTAGTACATTTGGTTGAATATTATGTCAAATATCAAAATTCATTGTACTTATCCCATTTGTTGTCAAGTTATTAATTGTTCTTTTGCTAGCAAGTAACCCAAATTATAATGGGACAAATTGTTTAAAATCCAGGTTATTATGCATCCCGGGTCAATTTTTAGTTTGACTCCAATTTAGGCCACATTGGTCTTTTCTTTGACCCACGAGGTGTTCTAACTTCTAAGGTTCTTTTTTATATTCCCTTTTGTGGTCCAACTTTGATTATTTTGTTACTTGATGTTTGCATACTCAACTAACTATTAAAGCCCATTTCATAAGAATATTGATATGCAAAATGGTGAAAATATACCATCTTTCACGTTGGTTATGGGGTGCATTAAAAAATAACCGCGGACCCCGCTAAAAGTTCTTTGAAATCAGATACAAATACGAGAGAACTTGACCAAAAGGGTCGAAAGAACATTTCCAACGTAAAAGTGAACGTGAAGTTGATAAGGAATGTGATGTTGTGTTGGTTCCATTAGATGGTGGTCGTTTATCAGCAGAGTTTGAACTTGACGGCTTTGATTGGTCTATAGGGTGGTTAGAACCTCATGTCGTCGGCTTTCAAAGTCATGATGATGGTCTTGATGATAGTTTCGTGGTTTTGGTACGTTGTAATTATGGGCGTGAACATGATGCTCGTTTAAAAAACGATAGTTTATAATGATGCTTGATACATATTGATGTATAATCTCAGTTTATAATGTTAATACCTGTGTTTTTACATGTACATATGGAAATTGAGTTCATTTAGATATATGTCCTTGTCTTAATGATTGTACATAGAAATATGTTTTTCTTAAAAGTACGGTTGGAAAAATCGCCTTTGTCGGTCGGTTGAGATCAATCAGTCTAGGCGGGATTAACCGGTGATTAATCGGATTGGCATTTCCGGCAAGTTTTGGGAATTTTCGGCGAGTTTTAAGTATTCCCGACAAGATTATCCTTAAAAAGCAACTTGTAATAGATATATAAACAACGATTTACGGTGAGTTTTGGGTATTTCCGGCAAGAGTTGCAGGTTCGGTAAGTTTGACCACCGTTGACTGCCATTGACCACAGTTGACCATTTTGCAGGCCTTTTCTTTTTTGCAACGCTGTTAGAACTTCTATAAAACTTGAGTCAATAGCAATTGTAATGTGGTAATTTTGTGCCGTTAACGATTCTGAAGTCGTGCAAGGCTTACTTCAACACATATATATAGAAATCATTTCTCCAGAGAGTCTTGAGACAACCTGACCCAACCCATTTCGATTAGTAAAAAAAAAGACCCTCAGATACTTGATTGTCTTGAGCTCCAACATCTCTTTGTGGGTCCCCGGAAACCGCCACTTGATCGTCCTTGACGGGATTCAGCGAGTTAGCTGATCCATGACTTTTAACCACCGGTCCAACCTTCACATTACCATGGGCTGGGCCTAGGTTAGGCCGTGGTCCATTTGGCGAGATGCTAGAATAACTGATGTGAGTCCCATGTTGAGGTGGTGCCTAGTTGTTCTAATATGAGTATCATTAACTTTGAGTTGTTGCTTTCGTATTTCTGCAGCGTCTGATTCAGTAGCGATACGAGCACCAGCAACAACCGCAGCTGCTTTTACTGCATCTGAACCTGTGGGAAGCGGTCTAGTTGAGAATGGTTGAGGTCTTGGAAACGGTCTTTTTAATTTGGTCCTGTAGGGGTAGAATCGTAAGACGGAGAGTCGATTACCATTGGTTGTGCTGAGATGTTTCCAGGAAGAGTTGTACCAAAGGGTGAAGCCGACTTTGGAATATCAAGTCCGGGCTTAACAACTAGCATCATTAAATTCCTAAGCCACAAGTATATGTTTTTTCCCTAATGTATTGTGGTTTCATTAAGAATTTTAGTAGTGTAGAGGTGTGGAAATTCGGGTTTTTGGGTCGGGTCGGGTGGCGTTAACTTATGTTGCAAATGGATTTATGTCCTTGGATGCTTGATTTATTTTGAGGTGGTTCTTGTGTATAGATTCATGACAGATATATTGCTTGTAAAACTAGAGATGTGGAAGATAGGCTGATTTTCATGATAAATTTATGTTTGCGTTGAAGTGGTTCACTTATAGTACGGGTTGGCTGTAATAATCTAAGTTTGACCCATTCCCCTTTTAAGGTAAGTTACAGATTTGACCCGTTTCAGAATTTTTACCTTAGCTGCTTCAATTTCTGATTCTTGAATTTGAATGTCAAACGACAATGGCCGCGTCATGCACACAAAGAATAAATCAGATTTCCAAAATAAAGCATTGAATTCAAAGCTACAGGTACCAAGTTCACCATTTTTCCTTCTGGATGCAAACGTCGACACATTTATCGTCTTCCGTTCAGCAGTTCCAATTTTTGTTGCTATAGGGAAACATTATACCTTCACCAACCCTGGCCTTCGTGCAAGACATGGCTTTCACTCGGGACTATATTTGGCGGTAGCATGCTTTATGTTACTACTGATTATCAGTTCACTTTCATGGCGTATAGTTGGGCTAAACACTCGTCGTTAATTGAAACAGTTGGGCTTTTGATTTGTATGTTTGGTGGGGTCATGTATCAGAAGTCTACTAGCAACAAGCCTAAAGCCAAGCCTGTTGGTTTGTGGTCGTTGCATGTAATATTATTTATACGGCTAAAAATATGTGAGCCTATCGGGGGCACAAACGAATACATATAGGATACGTTTATTATGTATTTAATATATATATATATATGTCGTGTATATTTATTAAATATGTAATATGTTTCACGAAATATATTTAACAATTGTTGGTTTAACCGTTGCACATTATAAACTAATTAAATAATGTTAAATACAAAAGAGGGACTTAGATGTACGAAAACCAAACCCACGGGACTCCATCCCAATAGTGGGCTGAATAGAATGGACTAGAAGGGGGTTGGTTGTCGATTTTTGGAAAGTGCTAGAACTTGGAGAGCAAGTTTGGGTGCTATATATATAAACACCCTTACCCTCATTGTTTTGGTCGTTCTTTTCACAAGAAACAAAAACCAAAATCGTTTTTGCTTTTCCCTACACTCCACGACAATGCCCTAAAAGGGTTTGTTCTTTCAATTCGTTCAAGGCAAGAAATTAACAAAAGAACATAAATCTTTACTTGATTTATTAGCTAGGTCGACCATGGAGAGTGGGACGATATTGGATTGCCAAGTTGATAGACTAAGCAACTTGCCAGATGATCTTATATATAAAATCCTCTCGTATGTCGACATCGTAGATTCTATCAGATTAAGTTTTGTGTCTTCTAGATGGAGGTTTATTTGGACTTCAATGCCCAATCTCAATTTTTCAAGTGACCAACTATTGTGGAAACCCTCATGCTATCTTGAATTTGTTGAAGATATTCTCTCTGCCCGTAATAATAAGATAGACGTATCTTCTGTGGACCTTAGTTACTCACAGGATCTTGAATTGTCTGTCAACAGAATTCTGGAGTATGCATTCTCTCACAATGTCCAACAACTGACTATTAGCATAGTTGACATTCTTCCCTCTCGGTTAAAATCTAAGTCGCTCAAACATCTCATATTGATTGACACCTATATTGATTGTCGTTCTGATTCCACCCCTTGGGATCTCCCGGCTTTAACTACATTACGCCTCCACCATGTCTCATTGTATAACTGCAGTTCTATTTTAGCCATGTGTCAGAACTTGAAGAGTCTTACCTTAGAGGGATGTAGAGTGTTTGAACGTGAATACTACGATGGTTTCACTATAAGTAATTCCCAACTTCGTACTCTGACACTTAAAATAGTAGAATGGATTAATGTGGATATTGTATATGTTGTGGACACACCTCAGCTAAATAACCTAAGTATTAGTGAATTCTCAGGGGAACTTACTATTTCTGCACGTGACCTTACCTACTTACGCATTAAAGGTTATTATTTTCCTAAGTTATCCTTGGATGGATGCCGTTCTTTGGAGAAGGTGGATCTCTGTATATCTTATCCACAAAAGACAGATGTTCATACAATCTCTGATCTGTTTCAACGTATCTCTGATCTGTTTCAACGTCTCCACAGTGTCAAATCTCTTGCACTTAGCTTGGAGATTGTCGAGCTTCTTTCTACCTCGGAAGAAGTTATCTCACATCAACCTTGCCCGTTTCCTAGCTTAAAGAGTTTAAAGATTTATCCGTTACAGGGTTTAAAGACTTTAGATGTACACAGTTTAACGACTTATCAATTAAAGAGTAGTTTAGAGATTTTTCAAACTCAACCGGATGAGGAGCAAGAAGCAATGAAAATAAAATTGTCTGCTGAAGTTACAAATTATTTGCTTGGCAGTTCTTCAAATGCGACCTTTACAATGGTCTCACATGAGGAAGCTAGAGCTTTAAAAATCACCGAAGTGGCATACCGCCTTATGGCAGCTTTATGGGAGATTCTAGAGGAAAGAGAAGCTGATACTGACACTAAAAGGGCTAATGTGGAGTGGAAGAAGACACTTGCTGATAGCTGTTGTGAAGATTTCGAAAGACAGATTGGGCCACCGCAGATATTCCTCATACTGCACAATATAAAACTACTACTCACCATGGTGCTTGCATCAAAAAGGGTTGAGATGCAAGCATGTTTTTCTAGATTGTATGCAAAAACCCAGACCATCGTGAATAAGATGATTGTTGATATGAAGAATTTTGGTGATATACAACAACGCATTTTCAGTGGGTACTTAGATGAAATTGCTTTGTCTTCTTAGAAAAATAGCTTCTGAAGGACTGGTGCTATGTGGGTCGAACCAAGATGTTTGAGTATCTAAAAGAACGATGGTAGAAACTGCAATGGAATTGTTTTGACATTTTTTGTTTCTAGTTTGTTATGCATGAATTTTACACTTTTGGAACGAAAGATTAGCTTTCTTCCCAAGCTATTCACTTGTTTAAATACACTCGTTGTCTAGGGTTTAGGACGGTGTTAGTTTTTATTGAAATCAATAAACGAATTACCCAACTTTGGGACTTCAATTATCTTCTTATTATTCTTGTTATTTGGCCATTACGATCCGGCGTTAGTATATATATCTGTGTTTTAGCATATCAGACTTGCAGAAACTTTTGAAAGGTAAGTAAATGCAGAAACTTTAGGTGTACTCTACTCCAACCTTTTTTTTGCTTGACTGACATGGTTAATGCTTCTTGTTCTAGAATAATGTTTGATACTAGTACATTTTGACCCGTTAACGATTCTGAAGTCATAATTCTGAATTTGGGTATTTTTCAAGTTCTTTAGCTTTGTTCTAGAATATGCGATGAGCTAATGGAATTGGAATGTCATAATTTTGACCCGTTAACGATTCTGAAGTCGTACAAAGCTTACTTTAACACATATATATATAGAAATCATTTCTCCAGGAAGTCTTGGAACAACCTGACCCAACCCATTTCGATTAGTACAAAAAAGACCCGTTATCCATATCCTACATCTTAGAGAAAAGACGGTAAATACCGACAAACCCGAAAAACATATATATAATACTACCAACAAAACCGCGTACCATGACAATTATATTCAAAGATATGAATCACGAACCACTTTACAAAATCTAATTTGTCCAATAAAACCGCTAAACAAAATTCCAAAAATGTATAAACAAGAATATCGACAGGTAAAAAAAATCCTACTTATTTGCTGGAAAAAATTCCTAACAAAACCAGAAAACAGAAAACAAAGAATCATGTCAAAATTAGACCTCACTTCGATTCAACTTTTGTTTTTGGTGGATCAATCTAATCCGAACCAGATACTTGATTGTCTTGAGCAACAACATCCCTTTGAGGAGTCCCGGAAACCGCCACTTGGTCATCCTTAACGAGGTTCAGCGAGTTAGCTGATCCATGACTTTTAACCACCGGTCCAACCTTCGCATTACCATGGGCCAAGCCTAGGTTAGGCCGTGGTTCCTTTGGCGATATGCTAGAATAACCGATGTGAGTCCCATGTTGAGGTGGTGGCCTAGGTGTTCTAATATGAATAGCATTAACTTTGAGTTGTTGCCTTCGTATTTCTGCAGCATCTGATTCAGTAGCGATACGAGCACCAGCAGCAACTGCAGCTGCTTTTACAGCATCTGAACCAGTAGGAAGTGGTCTAGTTGAGAATGGTTGAGGTCTTGAAAACGGTCTTTTTGGTCCTGTAGGGGTAGAATCGTAAGATGGAGAGTCAATTACCATTGGTTGTGCGGAGATGTTTCCAGGATTTGTCATGCCTGTTCAATTACAACTGATAAGTTTGAAAAATATAACAAAATGTCATTTTAAGTCTATAATATATTTTTTTATACAGACTGGTTTGGTTGCGATTACTGAACAGGCTTGGGAACCGGTTGTAAATATCTCCGTGACCGAGAACGTACCAAAGATACCCATTTTGACCTTTAACAAAAAATACCAGTACCAAAATTTGTTGAAGAATTTGGACAGAAAATAGTTCGGGTCAACTCTGGCCCAATCCGAAAGTACCGGTTTTAACCCTTCACTAAAAATACACATACCAAAAATTGTTAAAGAACATGAACAAAATTGTTCTGGATCAACTTAGACAAAGTTGTTGGTTTTATGGATAAATATTAATACGTGCATGTCTAGTATCAAACCCGAGACCTCGGGATTGCACACTTTACAAACGAGAATTAATGTATAATAATTATATATTAAAAATGTTATGTATATATAATTATTTAAACACTAGAGGACTTAACGGTCGTTAGTTATTAACCGTATGGATTAACTATCGTTAAAAGCAAACGAGAAGGACTAGAATGAAAATAGATGACAAGAAGGTTCCGGAATAAACCAATGGTGGTCTATGGCCGGTTTTACAAGGGGAGGGGAAACCCAATCCAAACCTAACTTGTTCCCTAAGTTTACATTCTATATATAAATAGAAAACCAAGGGTAATTGTTTTTTACTCTTGCACACATAACCCTAACTTGGTTTTTCTTTTCCTCCTCTCTTGCTCCTAACGATCGACCAAATACCCCTAGGGGTTTTGGATCGATTTTTCTTAATGAAAAATTTAGTGTTTTCGTTTACTTGCATAACCTTTAATTCGTTAGTAGTTTGTGTGTACACTACTACAAAAAGCATTTATTAGAACGAACAATTTAAAACGGTTGTTACCTTTAACCGCTTTAAATAATTAAAAAACATTATTTAGAACGGTTATATAACAAAGCGCTGTAAATAATGAATTATTTAGAACGGTTCCTAATATTTTGACATTATTTAGAACGGTGCATAATAAACGTTCCAAAAAATCTCCTTTTTTTTTGTTTCAAAAATTTCACTTTAAAGAAGCGGGAATTTTCCCTCTCATTTTCTTTTTTCATCATTCACTTTATCTTATCGTATTTGTCTATATGTCTATATACTCTGCACTTTTTCTTTCATTTTGTATTCTCTCTCTTTCTTTATACCTAAAACAACAATCTAAATCTAATCATTTTCATAAATTTTATTTTTTGCAGATCTTGAAGAACACATCTTTCATTCCCTAATAACATTTTGCCTCTACCACTGCCACTTGCCGGAAATCGAGAGCACATTCTCATCATCAACTAAACTACCGTGACCCAAACACAAGAACTACCAGTTTGCCACAAGATCTGATAAGGTTCATTTGTTGTAGATCTGAATAATTCTTATATTTTATTTTTATGATTTGTTTGCTTTAGATCTAATGACTCTACTTTGAGGTTTATGTGAATTTTCTATTGTTGCAGGTCTTGTTAATTTGAACAAGGATATGACGAGCCTTCAACTTGTAGATCATGTTTTCTTTTTTCCTTCGTCTCTTTGTAGATCTATAAATGTTGGTTTAGTTTGTATATGAGAATACACAGATTAACAGATACCCATATGAATTTAGGCATAATTTATCAATTTATGTAATAATTGTTAATTATGTATTTAAGATGTTTTCTAATTTATGGGTTTTTGTACTTAGTTGTTTAAAGAGGCACCTAGATGATGAACAATTTGAGACTTGATGTGGTTAGCAAATAGTTGATTGTTGACGTGGTAAATGGTACTGTAATTTCTTTTTGATGTGATAAGCAAATAACAATAAAATATAATATATTATTATTATTTTTTTTTACTAATATTTGCTCTTTTAGAACGGTTCTTCAACAATGTTTTAAAAGGTCCATTTTTTTACAACGGTCTAGAACCGCTTTAAATAATCACCTCATCTTTTACTACTGTCTATTATAAAACGGTTCAATACCGCTTTAAAAAACCTCATTTAACCGTTTCATTAAATACTTTCTGTACTAGTGGTACAAGAACGAGGTAATTACTCACTATAGTAATTATCAAGGGATCGATTAACAAAACGGTAAGGGGTTAATCATTGATCCATATAAACCCGTATTAGGGTTCTTCATATTGTTCATGATTTATTGAAGTGCAAAAGATACGTTCTTTATTTATGTTTAAGTTAATTAATATGTGTTATACTTGTTTACACGCTTCCGCTATATGTGTACTTTGTTTATGTGAATTTCATGAGTGTCAAGATTCACTAATTCCAACAGTGGCATCACGAGCCATGTATAACATATAATTGATTACTTAAACAATAAAAAAAACGTATCTTTAAATTGTTTAGATTATACATGTTTTGTTTCTAGGGTTTTATTATTAAAAATCGGATTTTTTTACATGGATCGAAACCCTAAACCCTAATTTTGGGGGGGGGGTGTCGATTTGCTCCATAAACCCTAATTAGGGTTTGTGGTTTTCATAATTAATTGTGATTAATTAGAAACCCTAGGTCTTTAACAAGTTGTTGTGTTTTGTATCTTGTGACCTAATTGCTATATGATATGCATGAATCCGTGACAAAACATGCATGTTAGTCACGGATAATTACTTGTATTAAATTGTTTAGTTGGTTCCACATGTTTAATAATTCTAACATTGGGGAAGACTCCAATATATGTATATTAAAATCAATTAATGTGCAATTTGGTATATGTTTACTATGACTTACGCAATTGACTTTGTCAATGCATGTGGCTCACCTGTGCAAGGTGAAATTCTTAGTCAAAACATATGCATACTTGACATCTAGATATTGATTTTATTTAGGATTGTTTAAAAGGTTGCATGTGGCTAGATGTTTCACTAACAATTAATTGTTTTTCTTATTAGTTAATTGTTGTTTTCTTTTAAATTACTTGTTTATTGTTTTTTTATATGTGATATGTTAAAGTAAGCAATAAAAAGGGTAATTTTCAAAGAAAATTAAATTGGACTAATAACGGTGAAACATAAAGTGATAAAGTAAGGATCTTGCAGAGTCTTATGTGCCGCTAGTGGTCCGATTCACACGGTAATCAGCTCCCAGGCGAGACTAGCAAGATCAAAACTTTGTCACTTAATTTTTTAAGATTAAGATCATAAACTTTTGCTTGATTGATGTTTTTGTACAATAGTGTGTGAAAGGCGGACCAAAGTTGACAAACTGTGTGGTGGGTTTATCTGGAGAGGGGTTTTTTAAGAGATTCGCTCCTACCGGCTCTCCGGGCCCGCTTGTGCGTCAACTGCGACTTACCTATATCACTATTTACGTACACTATCATCTTAAGGGTGATTTACCTCAATTCCACGCGCCACTTTTGTGGCAAATATCCGAATAACATGTAAGAGTAGGATATGTGGGCGATAATTGTTGGTACTTCTTTAATTGGTGAACCCAATACCTCAAGTACATAGTTTTTTTGGTTTACTCTTAACTAATTGGTAAATAAAAATTGTTTTGAAAACTAATGATACAAAGATGAGTGCATGCATCTTTGTACATGTTTTTGTCACATCAAAAACTAAATACCCTATAATTTAAGTTACATGCCATCTAACTATAAGGAACACTTGAAGTTAATTTTGGGTATGCGTGAGACCTGGACCAAAATTAATGACAAGGTAAATTTCCGAGTGTGCGTGAGACCACACATGGATGAATTTACAGTTTCTAAGTTAGACAACTTAATTAAGCTGATGCGTGAGACCTAGAGCTTAAGGCATGAGATGGGATGAAACATGCTTACATTGCAAATTGATGAATCAATTTGATGTAAATCCCATAATGATCTAGGAATTGGAAAATTGTTTGCCAATTATTGTTCGACAGATTACCTAGTTGAATACTATCATTACTAGCAGATCAACTGATGTAATGGTACTATGACAATTAGGATCCTAGCTTTAAGAAAATACTATGGTTAATATGAACATTTACCAATGGGTATTTTATTTTCTTAAAGAGTAATTATCGAAAATACTAAAATTGAATTTTGTAAATTCTTTTAAATGTATTGATGCAATGTTAAACCGTAAACAAGGGTTGTATTTTATTAGTAAATTAATCTACACCCGTAGGGGTCTTGGCTAGAGTCAATTTCATTAAAAGAATAAACCTAGTCTCCTCTCATGTGAGAAGCGTGAGACTAAATCCTATTCCTTTTCATAAATGAGAAAGGTATGATAGGAAAATTAGAATTGTCTAAATTCTAAATACATAACTCATAGCAAACTTTAATAGTTAAGATTATTGCATACTATATGAGTTATTTGAATTAGAAGCTAGACTAATTACCGTAAGATGGTAAAAGACTAACTAGTATATCTCATCTAGTTGTTTTGACCATTTAGAGGTACTACATACAATTGTTGGAATGGTAGACCTTATTAAGGAAGAAATTGCATGCCCAATCTTCAAGTTAATAGTTTGGAATGTGATGAATCACATTTAGTCTATATGTGGATAATCCATCATGTACGTAGTAGAATACATTCTTTTAGTACCTAAGTAATTGTTACGAATGGGTTTTCTCAAAAATGTAGGAAAGTGAATAGTACACTATTTCCTTTCACTGGTTAATGAAACATTTACAATGTTGTCAAATTCAGTGGGAGGATTGTGTTCATATTACTGAATAAGGAATTATAGTAATGATCTCTAAATTCAGTGGGAGCTACAAGGATTGTTATCTTGCTAGTTATCTACATTATCTTTGAATATCTCAAGATAAATACTTTCCAAATATAGATACTAATATTTTCAAGGATAGTCATGTGCGTTTCCTTGATTGATTGAGTAACTCTATATCTACTAAGTTATGCTAATGACACAATCATATTGATCACATTAACAAACGCGTATAGTGTTGTTTATGTGATAAATGATGTTGTTCCATGCACAAGTGGGAGAAATCTTTATTGTGTGCAAGGTACAACATATAGCAATATGATTTAGTAGATTCTCTTAACTGCAAGGTAAGAGATTCTAGTTCTTGTATGATTGAACATATCTATTCTAAGAAACACTTAGAGTTAACTTTGGGTATGCGTGAGACCTGGACCAAAGTTAATGACAAGGTAAATTTCCAAGTGTGCGTAAGACCACACATGGAAAATTTATAGTTTCTAAATTAGATACTTATTAGAACGTGTGTCAATGTGATAACAATACTACTTCAACTTTAACATTTGTGTATTATTGGAATAACATAAATGCATGAAGTAATATAATACTACTACGATAATTATGTATTTTGGAATGACATAAATAAATGAAGTAAAGAAAATTAACTTGAAATTAATATTGAAACCATATTGTGGTGTTCGAGAATACTTTAGTTACACATGTTTATAT
This sequence comes from Artemisia tridentata subsp. tridentata, assembly GCA_021014915.2. Taxonomy (NCBI): domain Eukaryota; kingdom Viridiplantae; phylum Streptophyta; class Magnoliopsida; order Asterales; family Asteraceae; genus Artemisia; species Artemisia tridentata. The sequence continues at coordinate 510,129,984 of CP139509.1, read as the reverse complement.
CTTCTTATAAACATAAAGTCTTACAAGACTTATTATAATAAAGTAAGACGTTAACTTGTTGTGTCTTATTCATTAAGACATTTACAAGAAGTCATTGAGATTGATCAATGACTTATAACGTATAGTGAAATTATAACAGTTTATGTTTTCTTGTTGAGGCATGGAGATGAAGTGACTTTATTAATAAGTACTTGTGTTATAAAGCATGCAAGGGGTTTGGAAATTCTATTTCACCAATAAGTTGATTTAGTTGGTAAATAGATATGCCAAAAGAAATATGGTTATCTTTCATATTGTTAGAATATCTAACAATATTAGTCCTAATGAAATACCACAAGTTTGTGGTGTGTTCAGTTAGAAAATCAAATTCTATTTGTATTATTTGATTAAAGATAATTATAACTTCTTTTCTTCCAAAACTTATCAAGGTTAGAAAATTGAGTATGGATTGAATATACTCAATAAGACTCCAACCTAGAAGATTAATAAGACACCATTTATTATGGAATATGATGAATCACATTATGTCTTAAAATGAAGTTCTGGATTTGTTAAACTTCTGATGAAGCAAGATATTAACAAACGAATGTCAGGAACTATCAGTGTGTATTTGTAATGTCCTAAAAGAGAACAACTTGGTGTTGCTTTACTTGCTAATTATTTATAGATAATCTATAAATTACAAAAGGCAAGTGGGAGTTTTATCTTATAGAAATAAAATTACAAGATACAGAATCTTCTAGTATACACTAGTGAATATCATGATGAGACTAGACATGTAAATGTTAGATCTCAAAATGGTGGAATTCTCATTCATAGATCCACAAGGATATCTTGGATATCTGATTAATATGAGTTACAGGATTATGGTAAGCATGTTAATCATTATGATGAATTTTCAAATATTGAATTTGGAAAATTACTTATGCTATGAATGTTAAAGATACTGTTCATCAAGATAATCAATTTTGAAAATTTGGTTTATCTTGAATTCTAAAGTAAGACTAGAGAATGAAAATGAGTTTCTTTTAAAGATTATGTAACCCTAGAGGTTTAAATCTTTGTGTAGAAATCATATGGACAAAAATTGTATACATACTTTAATGCATGTCTTATGACAAGATTATTAATCATACTTAAGCAATTAACTATGATTGAATGCTCTTTCCTAAGCACATTAAAGATACAAAGATGGTTATTGTCATACTTATTTCCATGAATATGAAATTTGACAATGAATATCAAAACTCTTTCTTGAATGATTACTTGAGCGAGGACGGTAAATAATCAAAAGGAGTTTATGAATTCTAATAAATCTTTGGAAGTATAGAAAGTGCAATAATCCATGAATGGATAAATGCATGCATCTAGGAGATTACTCTTATGTTTAATTATTAAATCAATGTTTTGAGTTATAATTCAAATAAGGTAATTTCTAAGTATTCCTGAAAGCTAGTGGGAGTATTGTGTTTGATTTACTAAATCATATGTGTTGTATAACATATAAGAAGTTACATTCCATATAAGTAAAAGTGTTAAGTCTTAGTTTGGAATGAAACTTTACTTTAAAGATTTAGAAAATAAAACATAAAACCTTGGAACTAAAGTTTATTATTTAATAAACATGTAGTAAATAAATCTAATAAGAATATGATATATCATTTTGAAATACTAAATGAATATAGATATTTGAAAAGATAGAACATGAATGAAATCTATGTCTGACTGAAGGATTTTTCATGTACATCATATTATTGTTGTATCATGGTTAAATGCTAAATGATTTGACAATATTTGATATCCAATAAAAGGTTATTAGATAACTTGTGTAATGAATATTCTTATGGAATATGTTTGGACTTAGAATACACTATCCTCGACCTGGAATTGCTCCTAAATTCTAAGTATAAACAATATGGCAAAATTGTTGCGTAATTGTTATAGCCAACAAATCTTGAAAGATTGGAAGGCATCAAAATTACACAATGGATATTAAGTTTACGGAATAGTTAAAAGGCATATTGTAGTTTTATACAATGATGCTAGTTTAATTGAGTTGACGCTCAATACTAGTCATGGTGGGATTTTATCCTTGATAATGGCCATGTGAACTAGTTATGCTTATCTAATAGCATAAGTTGCATTATACATTAAAGAATTAGAATACTTTAAACTTTAAAATTGTTTGAAAGTTTAAATGTCATAAATTGGTGATTGAGGATGACACACCATTTATGAAATACTATGTGGCAATGTCAAGATGATTGATTGCACACATACAAGAATTTCAATAATTGAATTCTTGGAATAAGTATTCTCAAAGTTCAGATAGATCAAAGTTAGTTGAATAACGCCTTGTCAACAAATATGATTGACATGACTTTAGGCATAATTCATTAACTAGAATTATCATGCATTGATCTATTTAGTATTTGGATAAAGGATATTAAGCAATTATTATTTATAATGAATTAAAGTACTTAGTACGTTTGTTTTCATTAATAATAATAAATTATGTCCTATATTTGCATGTTTATATCATTGAATAATTTTATTATTCTAAATATGTCCATTGTCGGTTAATGATATGGGAATATCATTAAATTAAGACAAATGTGAATGTTGGTTGGAATATACTTGAAAGTATATTGATGCGTAGTCATACCTATTTCACATGATATTCTATGAATAGAGTATAGGACTTATCCCAACTAAGCATGAGATTACTTATGGATCATGTCATCAAGTAATTCATGAAATAGTTATCCTCAGACTTGAGATACCAGATAAGAGTCATGGATGTAGTGCATTTTGTAAAGCAATCTACCGCTTACCGTAATTGGAAGTTATAAGGATTGTTTTCAGAAGTGTTGCAAAGTCCATGGGTTATTCTTGTAGTCAAGAAAGAATTTGTACCTTCAAATTTGTTTTGAAGTTTAATATTGTTGGGCCCCTCGTAAGGTTGACAAGATGTTTGCGTGCGCACGCCCAAAGTCTATCTGGAATACGTTCAGATATTTTGGTAATCTTGCTCAATCATAAACAACGAGAAACAGAATTGTTAATGACTGAGATCCGTATCTTTAATTAACGTGGTATTAGAAACAAAAGGATAATAATAATGATGAATCATTAAAGGTTTTCCAGGAAACCTAGCTCGAGTTGAACTAGGGGCATTGGAGTGTTGCAAGACGCTAATCAATGTCATTGCACTATTAATAGATATCCAAGTGGGAGCTGTTGGTTTTATGGATAAATATTAATACGTTCATGTCTAGTATCAAACCCGAGACCTCGGGATTGCACACTTTACAAACGAGAATTAAAGTATAATAATTATATATTAAAAATGTTATGTATATATAATTATTTAAACACTAGAAGGACTTAACGGTCGTTAGTTATTAACAGTATGGATTAACTATCGTTAAAAGCAAACGAGAAGGACTAGAATGAAAATAGATGTCAAGAAGGTTCCGGAATAAACCAATGGTGGTATATGGCCGGTTTTACAAGGGGAGGGGAAACCCAATCCAAACCTAACTTGTTCCCTAAGTTTACATTCTATATATAAATAGAAAACCAATGGTAATTGTTTTTTACTCTTGCACACATAACCCTAACTTGGTTTTTCTTTTCCTCCTCTCTTGCTCCTAACGATCGACCAAATACCCCTAGGGGTTTTGGATCGATTTTTCTTAATGAAAAATTTAGTGTTTTCGTTTACTTGCATAACCTTTAATTCGTTAGTAGTTTGTGTGTACAAGAACGAGGTAATTACTCACTATAGTAATTATCAAAGGATCGATTAACAAAACGGTAAGGGGTTAATCATTGATCCATATAAACCCGTATTAGGGTTCTTCATAATGTTCATGATTTATTGAAGTGCAAAAGATACGTTCTTTATTTATGTTTAAGTTAATTAATATGTGTTATACTTGTTTACACGCTTCCGCTATATGTGTACTTTGTTTATGTGAATTTCATGAGTGTCAAGATTCACTAATTCCAACAAAAGTACCTTCACCCAACCTTTGTGACCCACCTATTTGCCACCCGTAATAGATATTTAAAAAAGATTTTTACCAACGGGTGAAGCCGACTTTGGGATATCAAGTCCGGGCTTATCAACTGCCATGTTAAATGCTCGTCGAGCTGCTGATTGCATCTCTGAAGGTTGTGATCCAGTTTTTATTATTGGGTTGTTTTGACGTCTCTTAATAATGTTCCACCTCTGCAAAACATACAATACAAAATGTATAAATGTACATATACAACATGTTAGAAAATAGGCCTGAGAAAGATTTGGAAGCCAAACCAACCTGACCCGACCTGGTTCAAACTCCACAAAAAAACCTATTTCAACCTATTACCCAGCCTGCCCGACCCACCCATTTGACAACCTCTAGCATAAACAAGTTGGAGAATAACAAAAAGATGAAAAAGGCCTCAACTAAATTACCTGAGATAGCTGTGAAGCAGTTCTGTCACTCCTAAAATCTCCTCTTAACATGGTGGCCCAATTCCCTTCACCATATCTTTGGACGGCAGCAAGGAGTTCATGTTCCTCTTCTGCAGACCATGGTTTTCTTTTTCTTCGAGGCGGATAAATGTTGTTTGAAAGCACGTTTGCATTATCCAACCCTTCAGCAGAAGAGACTGTTGGGATCGCTTGTGTTGGAACATAAACTGGAACTGATATATTGACCCCAATTGTTGACCTAACATGCGGTGAATTTTGTGACGGATGTTGGGTTGAGTTACTTCTAGGTATATTTATAGTCAACGGAGCCTCCATAGTTACGCCTTTTTCTATACATGAGTCACTTGGTGTCCTCCCAGATGACATGAGTACCTGAAATATTGAAAACATTTCAAAGTGCGACACACAAAAGGGGACCACGAAAGATTTCTTTAACGGGTCGCATGTTCACACAATTTTTCGTAATATGATCCTCTCTTTTTTTTTTTATGGAACGGCAATTGATTTCATTGAAAATAACTGGCAACAAACAAGTTAAGATTTCATAATCTTAGCTAGCAATTGATTTCGTAATGTAATCCCCTCGTTTTTAAATTTCTGACTTGGAACATTGCAAGTAAGGTCCGATTAGTTTTTCACTTATAACAGATATTTGATTAAACCACTTTATTTTAGCAAGTAAAAAAGCAGAAGGCGGGTAATAACGCATTTATGGATATTTCTTTCTATTAATAAAATATAATTTTGTTTACCTTCACGTAAGCCGCAGCCTCTGCTGAAGCCTCGTTGCTAACAGTTGGAAAAGCTTCGAGTTCATATTCTAGATCACTATCACCATCCTACCAATTAACATCATACAGTAATAAATTAAGAATATTAGTAAATATAACGAGATTCAATAAATTTATGTGCTTGCAACACAAATTATCAGCAATAAATTTATTTAATAACGTGTTAATAAACTAAGCACATTAACTGTTTACAACTTATTTTTTCTTATAACGGACAAAAAGTGTCTAATGATAAATATAAGACATTACCACAGGCTCGGCACCAGCTTCTAACTTTTCAAGTAACGGGTCACAATAAGCTAAATGGCGCCACAACATTTGGTATTCCCGAGGATTTGTGATGCCGGTTTTGGTATGTTTCACCAATGCATTTCCTAAAATCAAACAAAAATCCAAAAAAAAATCATTTCTTTATACAATCAAAAACTGTAAAAATAACAAAAAATGAATTTTCTTAAAATCAAACAAAAAAATAAAAAAAATCATTTCTTAATACAAATTAAAAACTGTAAAAAATAATATATATATATATATAAAAAAAAAAAAAAAAAAAAAAAAAAAAAAAAAAAAAAAAAAAAAAAAAAAACAACAACAACAACTAACAAACCCATTACCTAAAATCAAACAAAAATCCAAAAAAATCATTTCTTCATACAATCAAAAACTGTAAAAATAATAAAAAAAATAAAAAAACTCATTTCTTGATAAAAATTAAAAACTGTAAAAAATAATAATAATAATAATAAAAAAACTAACAAACCCTTTTCCTAAAATCAAACAAAAATCCAAAAAAACACATTTTTATTAAAAATAATAAAAATAACTCTTATAAAAAATATAAAAAAACTAAAAAACCCTTTTCTTAAAACCAAACAACAAACTAGAAAAAAAAAAAAATTTCTTGATTGAAAATTTTAAAAAAAAAAATTATTTTTTAAATAAATAAAATAAAATAAAAAATTAACTCCTAGTAAAAGTTTAGAAAATATTGCCTGCCTCAATTTGAGAGCTATAAATTATTCATTTGACCTCAAGTAAAAGCAGTTGTATATCTAGTACCACAAAATAAGTTACCTTGAAGTCAATCAGGAGATAATAACTATAACCAACTGAGCCATTGACAACCAGATGAATGGTAAACTAAAAGTAGCAGGGCCTTATCACGGTTGCAACTATCTATCGTAAAGGACGATAGGATACATAGCAACATTCAATCACAGATCATATGCTCCATAGTGATTATTCATAATAGTGATTATCGTAAAGCCAGTTTTATGACTAGGCATATAAACAAACATTGATCTTGACCAAATAAGATGCCACGGGTTTCCAAATAAAACTTACAATTGACTCAACAAAACAAGGAGTCTGAAATGATCCAACAAGGTTTGAAAACATAAACAGATAATAACTTTGACATGGAAGTATAATAATAATCATTTGAACCGATAAAACTAAGATAGAAGCATGCTCCTTAAACGATCCAACAAAAATACTTTTACCGAAAGAGAAAGTAAAATATCACCATCTTCTTCATATGTCCGGCAACCCTCTATCTTTTCATGCATTTCTTCCTTTTTCTTAAATTGTAGATCTTGACCACCTCCTTTATCACCTTCGCTCCTGAGGGATTTGCTACTTCCACCTCCAGAATATCTTTCAAGACATCACAAAGATGATCAACATCGCTCAAAGCATAGTAACCAAAGTGCATGTTACACTTAAACTGATCCTTGTAAAAATCCTGAAAAGAATCAAACGGGATTTCACCATACTCTAAGAGTAATTTTTCAACATTATGCTTCAAAAAGTCTTGTCGTCTCATTTCTGCCATACGAGCAGACATTACGAATTCCTCCTTGCTTCGTCCCCCTTTAAAAAACAACACCATGCCTTTGTTGCGCATGTCACCAACAAGCTCCTGAATATCTTTCACACCTAAGGACTTGTAGTCCAGTGGTTTTTTAAACTTATTCTGGTAACCTCTCTCTAACAAAGACAAACAAGACACTGGAATTCCGGTAAAATAGCCTTAAAGTACCTCTCGAAGCTTTCGGTAGACAAATGAGGATTGCCTTGACATATTTGTGTTAGTCATGTGTAGATCATAAAAGCTTGAATGTACCTGTTGATTGCCAAAAAAATATAATTATCAGCATCTTTGTTCATCACACTCAGCGAAAGTTTATTTGCAATAAATTTTGGGACTCCGTGATTCACATCCAGATTTGGGAAATCACTTATATTAATCTTGAAGTGCCTAAAGTTTGATAAGTTTACAGCGAACATGTGACCGCTAATTCAGAAAGCTCAAAACGACAAGCCAGTTGAGAAATCGAATAAATAAGAACTATACAGATTTATAAGCCTATATATTGTAAACATTATGAGATTAGTCCCAACTCCAACTAATTTTAGACTAGAGTTGTCATTGTTAGTGAACCGATATTTTCTTTCCAAATGTTGGGTGCAATTCTGGAAAACCTAACCCGTTCTAAAACTTAACAGAGTGAAACACCAAATTATGTTATATTACCCATCAGCGAAAATAATCATACACTTTTTTTTTTTTTTTTTAACGTCTGTAAAGTAAACAAATTTGCTTAATCGTAGATGATTTTTGTCTATAAAACATAAAAAGGCCCTGCTTGATGTGTAACACCCCGTGCCCGCTTATACTAAAAACTTTGACTTTTACGCGGAAACGACTCACCTTTACGGACATCTGCTTACTCTTTTAACCACTGACAAAAATCTATAAACTTTCAGACCTTGAGACTATCTTTAAATGAAAGTAGACTCAAATAGCTTCAAAACGATAGGTCATACGACCCATTTCGACTTACGGATTAAAAGATATGATTTTTCGAAAACTGCCCAACAAACTGTGACGCCGTCAAGAAAATGGTGACGCCGTCAAACCTTGACGGGCCAGAAGATTTTTGGACGATTAAAAGGGGACGCCGTCAAGAAGGCCATCAAGAACAAATCTGCAGTTTTCACCACTAAAAACCCATTTTGACCCATTTCATGACATCAAACTACTTATACTACTTCCGTTTTACACCAAATCTTCTAGAAATCATTCATTTAACATATCAAACATGTTCCATTAACGTTTGACCCGTTCATTACCCAAAATGGGTACAAATGGACACTAATCCAAACACCCCTTAGCTTAACCCATAAACACATAAAACATACTTTAACATACCAAATGACTTCCAATTCATTACAAAACACTTGACATACAATCTAACACTTGTTTACTCAATTCAAATCATTACTTGACTCGCGGGGGTACAAACTTATACACGAGAGCTCGGTATCTACCTAAGCTCTATATTCTTACCAAATCTACCCATTTGCATAACCATGCCTTAACCAACACATCCAAGCCTCATCTCACATATCCAAGCCAACCTTAAGAACATGCCAACCTACAAAACGGTTAGACAACTAAACCGTAAGCGATAACGTTTAGTAAGTAAAACGACTATAACATAAATCATACTTCAATCCACATGATGCATCATATACATAAAACACTTACATCAAGGCTTACATACTCAAGTCTCATCTAGCACATAACATCAACATATTCCATAGCATCATCTCATCACATAAGCCATAAACATGGCATCACATAAGCATATCCAAGCTCATCTTCTCAACATAAACATACATAACACATAATGAAGAAATCCATATAACATATGCTATCATCATTTTACTTACCTCAAACCAAGCTACATAACAACAAGAACATCATCATCAACACAAGCTTCCATCATCATCATCATCATCGATCATCATCATCATTCAATAATCAAAACCTAATCACATAATACTCAAATACATAAACAAGGGTTATCAAACCCATCAAAACATAATCATCTTCTAACCCATATCATCATATGATCATATCTTGATCATATAATGAAAACCCATTAAACTATCACTTAACTACATCAAGAATGGGGAGACTTACTTGAGTAAGATCATTACTAAATAAGACTATAATCATGGAGTCTTCATCTTCTCCTCCTAAGCCATCACTAGCCTTTTCCCTCCCTTTCTTATCTCACTAAAACCGGACTTCTCAAAGTCCCAAGAATAATAGAGAAATGTCTAGAACTAGCTACATATATCTAGTTAGGTACAAGTTTGGGATGATGGCAACAATGGCCCCTCAAGTCCTCTTTCTTCCATTTTAGCCACACTAACTTATAATACATGTTTAACACTTGGCAACTTAAACCCTTAAAGTTACTCAACACTTTTATATGACTACATAGTCATACTTTGACTATTAATTGGCTATCGGGTTTGACTAAAACACAACATATGTTGACTAACCAATCACATAAAGCCATAATCTATTTTCATCTAGGTGGGGTCCCAATACCCGGGAAACGGGTCTAACATGATGATTACGCTTGTGACATCTAAGTGGGATTTTGAACTTACTAAGCTAACAAGCCAGCTCAATCTTAATAGAGGCAAACCCAACAGAGAAGCTCTTTAAGAACTAACAAAAAAGGGCTTTTTGCGGTGATTCCAACAGATATATTGAGCAATTCAATCAATAAATAATTGCACATGACCCACAAGCTATAACAGATCTCGCTAACTCCATGTGTATTTTCATAAGCTCATATAATATATATCTCCTATAGATCTAATCTACATGTAGCCAACTCAACTTAGTAGGAAGAAAAACCAACTACACCAGCATCAAACCTATACGAGGGCTACCCTTAAAAATAGTTTAACTTCCATTCATAGCGGTTAGCCCATTGAAAGGCTCATTACAACTTACAACTTAGTAGGTCCTTGCAGTGATTTAAGGGGTGTGTGTATTAGAGCAAGCAAACCGAGAAATAGTTACACAAATGACAAAAACACCCGCAATTGCTAATATCATTACCTCCATATACACTTAATTTCCAAATTATCTAGTGTCAACCTATATAATGTTTGTTCTAAGCGTATAATAAACCCACAAATTTAAGAAAACACAAGTATTACCACGTTTGATGGTTTAACTTAGCATTTTAACGTTACAGGAAACGCCCTAAAACAGAAAAACTATGTATACCAACACCAAGACTTAGAACCGCAATTTAAAGGAATCATCCAATGATGGTTATATTTGTTATTCTCGGATCCGCAATGCGCATACTAACGCGAAAAACTTTTTGACAACTAATTTCGAAACTTTTTAACTGGTCATATTTCATAAGGACTACGACCCGTAACCCGAACGGGTTTTTGTCCCCTCTTGGGGTTTGTGGTTGAACAAACACCCATTTGTGGGTCGTTGCTGTGAACCGAGTACACACACACGCTATACATACGGGTTTTATCACAACTAAAACCAAAATCATAAATTTCTACAACCTCAAATGAATAACACTATATAAGTAAGCAAATCCATATCTAAATTGAGGCTAAACCAAATAAATAAGCAAAAAAAACCCACTCCAAATCGCGCATACAACTCAAAACCAAGCCGGGTCGTACGGGTTTGACCCGGCCCGTGAGCAAAACAAGACCATACCATGACACGGATTCATAATCAAAAACGTTTTTAAAACCCCGAAAACTTTATTATTAATTTAATATACGTTATTTTTTTATAAATCAAAAAGTGTAGCAAAACGAGTGCAAGATCAACATACCAAATGAATTAACGAGAGAGAGAGAGAGAGATAGGTGCGGCTGTGGTGTTCAACGATCCAGAACCAGAACCAGAACCAAAACCAAACCCTAATAAACCATTTAACCTTGATCTACCTTGCATCTATTTGATGATACAGAAAACCCTAATCACTATCCTTTATATTGGGTAGAAAGTTATAAAAACAAGGGGAATTTCATATATCCCTTCCAAACCTTCTAAATTTCATATATACCCAACCCAAGATTCCAAACTTTCTAAATTTCATATATACCCGACCCAGAACCTAAATATCATATATCCCCTCCCTTAAACTTTTAAATATCATATTTACCGATACTAATTAATTTTAACAATTTTTTAGAAATATTTTTTTTTTGGAAATTGATTTTTTTTTTCCGAAATTGATTTTTTTTCGAAATTAATTCTTTTAGGAAATTTATTTTTTTTCGGAAATCAATTTTTTTTTAGAATTTAAAAAAAAAATTCTGAAAAAATTAATTTCGGAAAAAAAATCAATTTCGGAAAAATTAATTTAGTTTTTTTCCGAAATTGATTTTTTTTTCGAAATTAATTGTTTTAGGAATTTTTTTTTTCGGAAATCAATTTTTTTTTGAAATTGTAAAAAAATTAAATTATTTTTTTTCGAAATTAAATTTTTTTTTCCGAAATAAATTTTTTCATAATTTTTTTTTTGAAATTCTAAAAAAAAAATTGATTTCCGAAAAAAAAATAATTTTCCTAAAAAAATTAATTTCGAAAAAAATTCAATTTCGGAAAAAAAATCAATTTCCAAAAAAAATTTTCAAAAAAAAATAATTTTTCTAAAAAATTGTTAAAATTAATTAGTATGGGTAAATATGATATTTAAAAGTTTAAGGGAGGGGATATATGATATTTAGGTTTTGGGTTGGGTATATATGAAATTTAGAAAGTTTAGAAGGGGATATATGATATTTAGATTTTGGGTTTGGTATATATGAAAGTTAGAAGGTTTGGAAGGAGATATATGAAATTCCCCCTAAAAACAAAGTGTGTGTCAATGTTAAGAAACTTGAAAATATCTCCGTTGCAATTTTTCTGTCATTAGTGTTCGGGACTCGTTTAGGTTCGATTTAGGACTCCAATTTTACGCCGTTACGTTTCAAATGATTTTTCCACGAAAAACGAGTATTTAGTATTTCGTAAATAATATAATAATCACAATAAATCGTTTATTGAGTTACGGTCGTGCGTTGTGTGCGATTTTCACGTTTTGCGAGATAACCTCTCGTTAAATAGACAGAGGTGAACGGAAATGTTCAGAGAGTAATAACTCGAAGCAGTGTGAATTATTTAACTTGGAATATTACCGGTTACAGTAATTGCTTTTACGTTACGGTAAAACTCAAATAGTCAAAGTGTAACACCCCAACCCGGCAAGGGTAAAGATGTCACGTTAATGGTTTCATATCAGATCAAACAAAGCATACTTCAATAGTAATACAATAAATTTCAAAGGTTACAAATGAAATACTAACATTACAAGGTTAAGAATGAAACAAAACTAAATACTAAGTCTGCAAATGCAATCCTTCTAATGACTTCTACTTCAGAATAACTATCAAGGTCTTCTAAGTCCAAAAGTCTCTTCACTCATACCCAAACCCGTCGTCCTGCTTACAACCTGCCGCACACGAAAAGAAAACGTGCGGCTGAGCTTAAAAAGCCCAGTGAACAGATATAACGATAATAAACAGGAATAGAGAATAGTACAGAATAACAGAAACAAAGGTCAAACAGATGTAATATGGCTCAAGGGATAAGTCAATGAATAAGTATAAGGGAAAGAGAAAGGGATAGTAATCCACCACGAGCCCAGAAACAGATCATATCATATCGTAACCATAAATCTTCATAATCATATAGAGGGGAGACCTCTCAGATAATCAGATAATATGAGGGGTGTCCTCATTCTTCAAATGGAGTAGCTAGCTCCCAGACATATGTGAAAGGCATGTATTGCACACAGTACCAGTCACCAGAACAGAAATCATATCATATATAGTTAAATCCACTAAACAGAACAGATCTAGGATGCATCCATACGCCCCTACCCAATCACATGCAGACCAAAACAAAGGGACGGTGTAACCAAATCACTAGGGCTACACACTAGTCATGCCAGTGGTGCATCACAGACACGGCCATGTTACCTTCATGGCTAGGGTCACAAATTTTGGCTCGGGTATCAAACTAAGAGTCAGATATCATATCAGATCAGAGTGTCATATCACAAGTTTCAATATCAGAAGTCAATATCAGAAGGTCAACATCAGAAGGTCAATATCAGAAGGTCAAAATCAAAGTTCCATAGTAACGGTTCATTTAAAAGAAAAAGGTTTCTAATTAAGAGTCCATTTAAAAACTATCTTTTAAATGACGGTTTTCATAAAATGATCCTTCAGAGTGGTTTTCATAAAATGATCTTTCAAACGGTTTTTCGTAAAAATAGTCTTTTAAACTTGTTTTTATAAAAGTTAGTAAAATCCCAATTAAAAGAGTATTGTATCATAAATTGCAAACATCATTTTAAAATAGTTTTTCCTCAAATCATTTCCAGGTCAGAATTAAAAGGTTTCCATAGCCCAGGTTCATATCATAGGTCATACTGAAGGGAATCATAGCAAAGGTATCAAATCAGAGGCTAAACAGATCAGAACATGAAAGAGATCATAGGAAACCTTACAGAGAAGGTCAGAATATCTGTACCTTATTCCAAAGCAAACACAAACTCAGAAATGGATGACACAGAGTGGATCAGGACCTCTCTTTCTTCACACCTAGAGGGGTAGACAAGAATTACAAACCCTTTCATTTTAAGTAACTTTCTATATTTAGCAGGTTTCCAAATTTAGTAAGTTTTCATTTTTAGAAGGTTTCCTTATTTAGAATATTTCTATAATTAACAGGGTTCCAATATTCTCATTAATATTCACAAATTATTCAGAGTTTCCTTTTAGCTTTTAGATTTCCCAAATTACTCTTTTAGTCCTTTAGGTTTCATAATTTACACTTTATACCCCTTTACTTATCAAAGTTACAAAATGAAATCCTAGATTTACATAGTTTACATCTTAACCCCTCTCATTAGTTTATTAACACATCAAGCATTTTATTTTCCAAGATTACAGAGTGTACCCTCAAATTAGCCTATTATACAAATTATACCCTCAAGTTTCATGATTTTACAATTTATAACCCTTAGTTTTGGAAAATAACAATTTACACTCTTTTTACATATTTTGACAGTTTCTAAGTATCGTCTGGACCCGTTTTAAATAATTTATAAACTATATTAAACCTTCGAAATAAAATCTATAAAAATTCACAGACGTTCCCCAAGGTCTTAAGTATTTTATGTAATTTTTCCAGATTTTATTAAGTTGTATAGGTATGAACTAAAAATCCTTTTCCCCAACCTGTTCCAGAACCGAATCAATTAAAAACACCCGACCATTATCTATCTGCTTACCCAGTCTAGAAAATTTATAAAATTCTACAAAAATTCCAGTAATTAGCTAACATGTGTTATATTACTCAGTTCAAAGGAAATGTCCTAATTCGTTATGGTTTTAAAATGATAAATGAAAACCCCTGACTGTTTTCCCAGACTTCACAAATCCAATCAGACATGCGATTTCCCAAAAATCAAAAAGTAGCCTTACCGACCTCCAAAAATTACAAACTAAATTTTCCCAGGTAGCCCTTTCATTGAAATTAGTTTTAGACTCAAAAACCATCCCAATACCCATTCACATCATTGAGTTGTAGCCGGTTAAAGTCGAACCAATTTCCAGGTCAGTAGCAGATTGTCACAGATTCATATATAACTTAGGGTTTTCTTTACTTACAATTCGAAAGGATCATAGTATGAGTTACATGGTTACCTTAGAATGGATGAGACACGAATTAAGATCAAGATTAAGCCTCCTTTTTGGGTTGTTTGGATCGACACAGCAGCAAACAAAACAAAGGCAGCAGAACTTTTTGTTTTTAGGGTTTTCTTTTGTGTTTTTGGATGTTCGGTTATTGTGTGGAGGACAAAAAGGGTGTGGGCTGATTTAAGGGGTCTTTGGTCGTGGGTTTGGAAGGGGGAGAGGGCTTGGATCGGCCCAAGGCCTCAACAAAACAAAACCCATGATTTTTGAACCATTTACTGACCTTTAATTGCCTTTAAGCCTTATATCATAACTTTTAAAGATACAATTACATAAGTATTTATGATTTTCGGCTCAAGTAACTAAGTAATGTGTCATCAATCTTATTGGTAGTTAGTATAATTATCTTATGGTGCCTCATAATCATTTCATGTCATGTTTGTTTCGTTTTCATACGTTTTGTGATTTATTTGTAAGTTATATATATTTTAATTAAATTTCAAAGTTATGAGGGCATTTTGGTCTTTTAATACGTTTTAGATTTTTGGGTTTTACACAAAGTCAAAGTCAACTTCAAAAAGTCAAAAGGGTAAAATAGTCATTTTGCCTTATAAAAATTTACGTGTTGTTACACTTGGTCCCACCTCTTTCTTATTAATCATTACAAAACAATTCGTATTATTTATAAGGGCCGTTTGTTTGAGGGGTGTGGAATTAAAAGAACATAATGAATCATGTATATAGTTTTTTCACTTTATATTGTAAGGTAACAAAGAAAAGAAAGTATAGTAGCAAATGAAGTGAATAATAAAGTAGGGTTAATTAAGAAGGTGGTGGAGGATGTTTAGCTTTCCAAGCGTGGTTGTTTTTTGTTGGAGGATCCACAAACCAAATGGCTCAATGGCTCTCATGTAGGGATGGCAAAAAAACTCAAACCCGACAAGGAAACTCGAAACCTGAACTAATTGGGGCGTAGCGGGGTATGCTAATCGGGTTACGGGGCGGGTTTCACTACTAGATGGTTTTTGGAGGGAATCATGCCAGCACCAGCTAATTTTACCAACGACTTTTTAATAAGGATTTGTTGGTAAAATCAAAAAGCTAAATTACCAACAACATGAGGTTGTTGGAAAATGACTTTGGCAATGCTATTTACCAACAAATTATTCTTCGCTATTAAAATTTTCATTTACAAACGACTTTACCAACTATGATGGTCGAATATATCGATGAGTTAATCGTTGGAACCTTTTTTTTACTTTTGGAGATAGATTTGCCGCTTTATGTCACTGACCTTTTTGTAACATTAGCATTGGATTTTGGTAGTTGGTAAAAGAATGAATACTCGAAACAAATATTTTTATATTAAGAACGCACAAAACTAGTGATATTTCTCTTTGATTATGTGATTGGAGTGACATTTTATAACAAAAATGCTAAAAAGAATTTGCTGGAATTTTAAAACTATTATAAGACTGATAGTAATAAGACAACACCAATACCACAAAGGGTATTGCCACATCAGCGCAATCTCATTTTTCTCTCTTATAGGCCACATCCAAACCAAATGCTCGTAGTAAAAGGACCGCACATTTGACCGAACACTTTTTTTTTTTAATTTAATTTCATTAATAATTAAAAAACATTACAATAAAAATTAAAAGCTTAAACTAATAGTCTAAATTATATCGCTTCTTGATCTTTTGCTTCAGGGTCAACACCATCGCTAGTTGTTTTCTGGTTATATGGTCATGCGGTTCTCTGTAATACCTAATGTCTTTCTCAAATTTTTCTTGTTGCTGAAATTCAAACATTTGACGTTGCGGCTCTAATTCTTTTTTCTTTTGTGCCAGCCTCTGTTCATTGTAGTACCTAATGGTTGATTCCTTCTTGTATACTTCCTTTTGACTGGCGCAAAATCATCGACGGGTGAGTTGTCTTAACGGGTTGGGATGGGCCTTCCGAAGGTTGACCAAATAACGGATCAAAATCATCATCAAGATCTACAGGGTTAACCGGAGAAAAAGGTTGAGATTGGTACGGTGGTGATGCCATGTGTAATTAATACCCGTTTTCTTGGTTAAACGCTTGGTGCATTTGATTTTGTTGTTGCTGGTTAAATGATTGTTGCATTTTGGTTTGTTGTTGGAACGTGAAGACCAGATGCGTCGCAAGTACTTCCATCTTTTCTCGAATACATTGTCAGCAAATAACACCCACTGAACTTCGGGACGAAGTTCCACTTGAGGAGTGGATACTGTAATAAACCGTAAATTTTCACACGACAAAATGACTATTTTATCATTTGACTTTTTAACTATTTGACTTTTACCGTAACATAAGAGTAATTACTGTAATCGGTAGTAACCGGTAATATGTCAAGTTAAATATTTCACTCTACTTCGAATTATTACTCTTTGAACGTTTACGTTCACCTTTATCTATTTAACGAGACCTAAGATATTGGGCGGTAGCCCATTGGTCTATTATCGGGCTATTAAGTATAATATATATACCTATACTTATATAGTATTTTGTGAGTATTTACGTAATAAAAAAATATTACTCGAATATTGTTAGTTTTTTTATATATGTAAAAATGCAAAATTGTGATTATACAAACTGGTTTAGTATCATAATTTTAAGTTTTAATTTTTGACTATATAATTTATCATTATTTATGTATAATACTATCATTGAAAACTTAATAAGGATTGTTTGTAATTGATTATTAATATGTTCCTTATTGCTAACGGTCTAAAAATAACAATAAATGTGAAATAGTGCGGTTTTTTTCGAGAATTGCACCCGAAGAGGACATCCCGATAAGATCCCCGATTAATACGGGACGGGTTTAGGGGACCATCACGCCCCAACGGGGCGCCCAGATTAGATCCCCGATGGGGATTGGGGCGGGTTTGGAGAACTCTGATAATCGGGTTTGGAGATGGAGATGGCCGCGCCGCGCCAAACCCACCCCGTTGCCATCCCTGCTCTCATGCCCCACTCTTGTCTTTCTTTCTAATCCACTAAGCTACTTCATCCCTTTAATTACATTCTCTTTAACAATCAATACACATATGGTATACAAATTATGATAAGTACGTATATGTAGTGTTAAATTACCTATCTAGCTTTGTCACCCGATCGTGCCCTTGTCCCAAAATAAGTAGATTTTCTTTTGGAACGATAATTTTTCACACTTATACCACATATTCACACTCAGACAGATGTCTCTAACTAAATTTGCATCGAGACTATCTTGTTGATGTGGACAGACACTCACATGCTATTAGGCCAAAGAGATCGGTTAGAAGTAGATTTATGTACATGTGGATTTTAGAGCAAATAATCTTCCAAACCAAGTTGGCCTTATATTAGCGATGCATGTATATACATGTCCTGTGCAATTTAGTCATAATTTGGACATGTATATGTCATGTTCGCTAAATCGCTATAAACCATCTAAGATAGGTAATTTAACAGCATGGTAAATTACTAAATTTTTCTACGAAGGTAAACCAATTATTAATTATTCATGCATATACATAATAATGTTCGGTTGATTTGGTCAATGAGCTTAAAAAACAAAAACACTATTTATTTAGATCCATATCATACGCTCATTAAGTAATGTTCTAAGAAATTGGACCTCATATGCAATTCAATTTGTTTTACTCAAAATGGATAATACCCTATACATGTATTTTACTTGTCATCCTATCTTTTCATATGTATTAAATTAAATTTTTTGCTAATCTATGTACCCAACACTACAACAAAACGAAGCTAAAGCAACACCTATAGAGTGTTGTATTATGTTTATAAAATGTTGCATTATGTCTTTTCCAGCATATAAGTGCAACATTTATTTAAAGAACTTGCAACACTTACTTTCCACGCAATACAAATGCTATATATGCCATATTTTTGTAATAAGAAAAAAAAAAATCATACATAGCAATAACAATATACAATTCGTTGACATGTAAAATAACTAAGACAAAACGTCTAGTCGACAAAAAAGGTTATCCAATTACAATCCCTAAAATCTTAGACATCTTCTTTGCAAATTCCCACTAATTTACGTACGCCAAAACATTGTAAGCCTCGTACATTGTAAACCTGGTTCATATGCAAATACGTACCATCATTAGAACAACAAATATCGCGATAACTAAATAAACAATGTTCTATATCACTACAACATTGTTTGAGTTCCATTTAAGAAAAGATAATCAGCCAAAAAATAAGTCACCAACACCATATCAGAAAACATAAGCTCAAGAAGGTTTATTGTTAAACCATAATATCAATAGGACTACATATTGCGATTTTCGTATTTTAATTACCATGTTTCCAAAAGCAGCAACATAGATCCTAATTACACTAAATCAATATATTGATGCATAAGTTGTCATTATCAAAGGCTCAAAACCTCGCATCTTTTTGTTGCTAATTAAAAAACTTTAATGGCCACAAATTTTATTTCAAGGAACCCGTCACCGTATCGCGCGGATAGTTTTATTACTATTAGAATAAATTTAAGTATAGTTTTTCTGGGACGGATTTGCAACCGTTTTTTTACGTCATTGCTATTCGGTTGTTAATTCGTTGCAAACGGTTGCAAGTTAAAATATGTTGTATTAACCTTTTTGTGTTGCAGTGATTCTATTTTACGCATAGATGTTAGGTCATTTTACCCTGAAACATGTAAGAAACAAAATCAAAAGTAAATAAATTTATGTTATTTTGCATCAAGCTAATTGTCATAATTGAAATTAGTTAATTATATCGTTATTGGTATACTATATTCGTGTGTGCGAGTATATACATAATGATTAGCAATCGATACCATAGAAAACTATGATTCAAGGATTTAAGATACGTTATTGTACTTCTTATAGAAGACACACTATCTCGATATCTTCTAGAAAGCCGAATGTTGGCCATTGCCAACCCTGTTGCTTCTATAAAGAAATGGTTTACATGTCTGTGTTTTGGAAAAGTTTTCTCGCTCTTAGAAGGATCAACCACTAATCTATTTCCCGATGTTTTATAGAACACGTGACGACGGCATTGCAAATCATTTAGGTGAAATTAAGTAACTCGATATGATCTCAAGCGTGTTTTGCTAAAGCTTAATTACTCGTAACACATGAACTTAATGACCTAGCTTCGAACAGACTTGTACGTAGTACATGTCATTAAGTCAATTGTATTTGAGCTAATAACTAATTACTATAACTTATAGAAACCTTGATAAGCGTAATTAAAGACAAATTCACGATTAACATTGCTAGTAACTTGCTATCGGTCGTTCTAGGTCATATAAAAGTTTATACATCATGTTCAAGTTC